>BSBM01001504.1:2607500-2794934 GCA_027924585.1 Larix kaempferi | reverse complement strand
ACAATCTTGACCATGGTCTATGATGTCTTCAAAGGTATAGTTCACCATGCAAAAGTCAAACCACAAGTCAATCCAACAATCTAGGAGAGTTGGGTTGTCTTGGAGATAAACCAGTGCCTTGGGAATTGGGAAGTGGAGTCAAAGTAGGGTTGACTTATGGTTTAGGACTCCTACAACATGAGATAAGTGGACAGTATTGGTCTTGATGGTTAAATGTGCCTAGATCTAGGTTTGACCCAAGTGGACCACAATCCCTTAAAATAAGGAATGCAGTCCCCAAGGCAAGATTTGACAAAGTGACAGTCTAGACCTAGGTTTTGAATTATTCTGATTCCGGATCTGCAAAAATCTCAAGTACCCAGTTCCTCGAAGTGAGTGAACTCACTTCTCCAAGGTGGTGCGACTTTCCCTAAGGAGGCTTCAATCAGGGTTTAGGTGGGTCAAATCATGTCGGATGGCATCCAAATTTTAGATCCGGGTAGATCAATCAAGTAGGGGTATGGATCTATAATTTCGTGGCAATCCACCGGTTAGATCTTTGTAGATCTGAGTTTAAGTGTTCCAAGTGGTCCAAATGGGGATTAAATCCTTAAAATGTGGAATGGGGCCCACAAGGTGAACTTCAAGAAAGGGACAACCTGGGTGTATGTTATTTGATGTGTAGATGTCAAATCAAGTGGAATCTCAAACACCCATCGCTTAGATCTAGGTCAACCTGCTCAAATGGTGAAGTGCGCCTTCCTTGGGAGAAGCTAGGTTGGCTTGGGAGAGGGGTCAAACGGAGGCCAATCCTCACCAAACTATAGATCCGGGATGCCGTGGATGCTATAGAGGTGGGTTTTCAATATCATGCCCAACAACCCACTAGATCTCAGTAGATCTAAGAAAATGTAAAATTGGGGTTTTAATTAATTAGGGTTTTAAGTGTTTTTGACAATTGGATAGACTATGGAGATAGAACTTACCTTGAGATCATACCTGAATGATGTGGTTGAGATGCCTTGATGTTGAGGAAGATTCCCGCAGAGATCAAATGAGAGATTGTTGATTTGCTTGCCAATTTGATGCCCTAGTCCACAAGTGCGCCTTCCTCTACCTGTCAAACCAAGGAATAAAATTCAATCAGTAAGATCAAGTATGGAAGAAATACAAGAGAAATGCAAATAGTAACATGAAATAGAAGGTCCTGGGACAGTAATACTCCCTGTTACCAACGAAGAGCTCCAAAGAAGAAGTAGGGAGAGTCTTCCCCTACCAATACTTCCTCCTCCAAGCAAATCGGCCTCCACCTGTAGATGCAAAATCGTGGTACAAAAGATATGGCAAACAAGATCTCCAATAACTCAGTGCAAAGGAAGAACCCAACGAACGAACACCAAAAACATTCACCACAACATTGGAGATAGATGCAATAATAATTTTCTATTCCAATAATCCAGAGCCAAAAGTCCCTTTACAATGAGAGGCTCTCTCCTTTAAATAGGAAGGAGAGGCATCAAAACCCTAACCACTTTTTGAATGAGTGGCTAAGATTAAAAGATACAAATGTCTAATCAATGGTTGAGATGAGCTCAACAACATAATACATGGATCACACATAAAATATAACATAAGTGGACAAAGTCGCCCTAGGAGAGGGGAATCCCACCAAATCATGATGACAAAATATCATAAGAGGCTCATGGTGGGTCCAAGGGGTAATTTTATCCCTCCTTGGTCAATCCCCATGGCACAATAACCAATACATAATCATGAAAGTACCAAGTCGTGCCTCCAAGGTGAAGTCGGTGGTCCTCAAAAGACCTCAAAAAAATCCACAGAAAGTGCCATAAGTGATGGATGCGGGCCCCGATGAAGCTGAAACTGCAGGAGGAGGTGTGGAAGGTCCCGATCTATCATCACTGATCATCCCATGCCATAACTTTGCCTCAGTAGCCCAAATCGATTTCCTCAATAGCCATTTCTACCAATCCTGAAATGCCTCGGGAAACGTGAAACTGCCCAAACTACCTCCTGGAGTGATGGCGCTGTCAAGGTGAGAGGTGCCAATGTGTCCGGGAGGGGGGGTAATATGGTAAAAAACAAGTGGCTGGACCACCCCCCTCCATCATCAGCGCCCTAGGTCATCCGGATAAAAGTCATCTCTGCTCCGACAGGGCCTCCAATAGACCAAAACTGCACTAGGACAGCCTACTGAGGCTAAATCATCACTGTAAGTGCCCGGAACTGAAAACAAACTGTCCCATTGGACTTAGAAGGTCCAAATCCATCCAAGATGTGTACTCATACACCATATGAATCTCTGCATGATCAAAAATAAATATCCAATGTACCGGAACAAGGCCAATAATAATGATCTGTAAATGACCAAACACTGCTGTATCCCAAGAATCATCATCATAACCCTGTAGCTGCTGCATAGAATCATCCTGTATGTGTACATGGACCATATATCATCTATCCATATCATCATAAGGTCCAGCATCTCATGTCCCATGGTCCTCCATGGTCAAACTAGGTCTAACCAAGACCAAATACAACTCAGACTATCATCCATAGCTGCTGCAAGGTGTCAAGGTTAATACATGCTTTACAATTTATTCAAATAGCTTCTATAACACAGAGTAATCATGACTGGCGATCTAAATCCAAATATATAGTGTCGTTAGTTATTATTATTACTCAGACTAGACTTTCAGGACCATACTCACTTCATAGTTGTGATCAATTTGCTAGTGAAGGGTGAAGGCTGAAATAAATGGCTAGGCTAAGGGATGACTTGACTAACTTGACTTTGTGACACTTTGGCAAGGGAAAGGGAATACACACTATAGTATATACTGAATGAGCAATAACACAGGGAATGGCGGTGTCTCACAAATGGATGAGTTGTTTAAAGAGGGTTTATTCACCTTCACAGATGCGCACAATCCATAATACAAGCAAGGCCAGCAATTGTTTAGATATAACATTTAAGTTCCATTGCTTTTTGGGCCTGAGGTTTCCATAGCCTTGATCTATGTGTGTTTACAAACACATTGCATAGATTTACATTTATTTTTAGGCCTTCTGCTGCAGGTGTGTTTTTAAGGCACTTGTTTACCTGAGCACTTCTAGGTGTGTCATGGACAACTTGTTTACCTAGGTATTTATTTTTCCAAAAGATATAACATTTTATTTTTCATGGCCATTTTCATTTGGCATTTCTTTCATATACAAGATATAGCATTTGATTTTTCCAGATTTTGTATTGATGGCAGCACTAAAAGTTTCAGGTTTAGCCAACACAACTTTAGTGACTAGGGGGAATTCTCATGGAACTCCAACTCACCATAGGTAAGTTTTGTCACCAACTCAGAGCCGAGACACAATAAACAGGGAAGCTCATCCAATACAGAGGCTACAGTGGGGAAAGGTCCTCCATGTCACTAGTCAAGTAGCAAATCAGGGTGATAATCTAAAAGGTAGGCCACGGATGGATGAAGACAGTGAAATGATGGAGCCAACACTAGCAAGCCATAGTATGGTGTAATGATCACCTCTATTCTCCCTAAGGAGGGTATGTACCAATGAGTATGAATAGTGAACTTCTAAGTCTGAGTAGGGACAATATAATATAAATAATAGGTCAACCAGGTCCATGTATCTATATGATCGCCAGATCATGACACTAGGTGCTAAGACATGCTATAAGAATAAGTATAAAAGCAATCTAACCATAACACAATAATATACCTGCTGAGTCATATACCTGAGTGCCCATCAACCTGTACCATCATCTGTCCTCTGGAACTGCTGCTGTAACTCTGGGCACTACTAACTGCTCTGTACCAATGGTATAATGGCTATATCGGGCATCTCTCTGAGTGTCCTGAAACTCAGTCATGGCATGGGGAATATAGCTGCTGTCCACAATCTGATAGTGATCCAATATAAATGCTCATCTCGGCATCTCAAATGCAAGGGAACTGGCTGAATAGTGTACTGGAATGAGAAAAATAATGTATGGTAGCCCGGCTACTATATATGTGATAACATCTGGCTCCGGCTGGGACAAGTGCTCGGCTGAAGTGAGTGCTTGAGAACCTCAGAATCTCTGGTCCTCGAACTCTGCTACTCGAATCCACGATCCAGCACTCTACCATTTTATTTCCAGCTTTTATTCTTGCAACCTATTTTCTGCATTCACAAACATCTAAAGAAAATACCTCATGCCGCATGTGTGGGAAAAATAATAAAATCAGCTGAAATGAAATCTATTCTATGTCAGAAATATAAATGCATAAAATATAAGTGCAGAAAGTAAATTAAACTACTAACATAATTTGCAAAATTTGAAATTTATTGTGCAGGAAAAGAAAAAGTGACAGGTACTCAGTTAAACTAGGAGCTTACAAAGGAGCTTAGAGACTAAGAAGATGCCAGACTCAATGGCTGAAAAGACTAACTACTGCCCAAGTAGGCTTATTTGTTTTCCTACCTACCCTAATCTACCAGGCAATGCAAGCGGGGGTCATTCGAGGTTGATAGGAGGAAAGTAATGTTTCAACATCCTCCCATTCACAGGTAACTCAACTTCATCTCCATCCAAGGTTTCAAGGACAAAAGATCCCTTCCCAGCCAGGCTACTTATCTTATACGGACCCTTCCATAAACTTTCAAACTTTGTGTGATTTCCTGGTTTCTCTTTATGCTTATCCCATAATAAAACTATATCTCCTATACCAAAGGTAGTACCTCTAGTATTTTGATCAAAAGTGCCTTTTACCCTTTCTTGTTCTATAAGCATCTTATCGAAAGCACTTCTTCTCTTTTCATCCAGTTCAACTAATTTATCAATCCTTCCTTGCATTGCTTCTGTATCTGAAGTGCATTGCTGCAACAACTCATAAACAGGTATTTGCAGATTTATTGGTAGTCTACAGTCTTGTCCATATACCAACTCAAAAGGAGATTTTCCTGTAATCCTTTTTACTGTTGTTCGATCTGCCCACAAAGCATATTTTAATTTTACATCCCAACTTTTCTTATTTTCACCCACCATTCTTTTCAACAGCCTAATTAAATTTTTGTTACTTGATTCGGCAAGACCATTTCCCTGGGGGTAATAGTTTGAAGAATGGGAGAGGGTGATTCCATGATTCATGCAAAAGGTGGACATTTCTATTTTACTGAAGGCTGGGGCATTATCTGTTGTTAGTTTCAGAGGGCAACCGTATCTTGACACAATATTCTCTTCCAAAAACTTCACCACTACTTCAGCTGTAGCCTTCTTGGTTGGAATAGCTTCTACCCAACGAGTGAAATAATCCGTGCAGGTCAACATGTACTTATATCCGTTGCTCGAGTTTTCATTAAAAGGACCTACAAAATCCATACCCCATTGTTGAAAGGGAGCTTCAACCACTACAGGATTTAAAGGTAAGGCAGGCAATCTAGGTTTTCCTGAGAAAAACTGGCATTCTTGGCATATCCTAATATAAGCGTGTACATCTTTAAAAAGTGTAGGCCAATAATACCCTGCTCTCATGATTTTTGCAGCAGTTGTTCTTGGAGCATAATGACCACCACATAATCCTGAGTGCATCTCCTTTATGATGGTTTTTGACTCTTCCAAGTTGACACATTTCAGGATTATTCCATCGGGGTTCCTCCATCCTAATCCGTCCTGGGTTAAAACATACTTTTCTGCTTTTAGCCTTAATGCTCTTCTTTGATGATCCACTAGGTGGTCAGGGCATGACAAGTTTCTTAAGAAATATACGATATCTTTGTACCATTCATGCTCTTCATCAATGTTTAAGATAGCAGGATCTTTTTCACTTATCGTATTTACCATATTACCTCCCTTTTCAGTTAGAAGTTGAGCTAACCCTTGACCTTTCACAATCTTAATTGGCTTAATCTCTAAGTCATATTCTTGTATACGTGAAATCCAATTTCCTCTTACACCTATGCCATCTGCTTGTGAAAGAACATCCTTGACTGCTTGGTAAGGCACATATGCTTTAATTTTGGAATACCCCACATAAGTTCTGAAATGTTTCAAGGCTTTAACTAAGGCATAGGCTTGCTTCTCAGTTGTGGTATATTTCAGTTCGGCATCTCTCAAGTATTTACTCATAAAGGCTATAGGTTGTTCATGGTTTTCGTTGTTCTTTTGTAATAACACACCAGCAATAGTATCTTCCGAAGCATATGAGTAAATCATGAACTCTTTATTGTAATCAGGACAAGCTAATACCGGGGAGGTTGAAATGGCCTTCTTGAGCTTAGTGAAAGATGATTCACACTCTTTATCCCAAACAAACTTCACATCCTTCTTAAGAAGGGCATTCAATGGCTTGGCCAATTCTGCTAAGTTTGGAATGAATCTTCGAACGAAGTTTATTTTGCCAAAGAAAGATTGCAAGGTGGCCACATTATGGGGTGCTGCAATAGCATTGATGGCCTGGACACGTTCTGGGTCGATTCTGATACCTTCTTTTGACACAATGTGTCCTAAAAGCTTGCCTTCATCTACTCCGAAAGTTGATTTTTTGGGATTTAATGATATACCAAATTTTCTGCAACGTTCAAAAACTCTTCTTAAATGTTTGATATGGTCTCCTCGTTCCTTTGAAAACACTGTTAGGTCATCCTGATAAATGGCAATGATTTTCCCAATCAAATCACTAAATGCTTGATCCATAGCTCTTTGGAAAGTGGAACCGGCGTTTAATAATCCAAATGGCATTCTTATATATTGGAAAGTTCCCCATGGAGTAGTAAAGGTTGTTTTATTTCTGTCTTCCTTTCTAATACGTACCTGATTATACCCCGAAAAAACCATCCAACATTGACAACATACCTGCCCCAGTAACACTTTGTAACAGATTTTCCATATTTGGCAAAGGGTAATTGTCCTTGAGGGATGCTTGGTTTAGGTTTCTGAAATCAATGCATATCCTGATTTCACCACTTTTCTTTCTTACAATAACCGGGTTAGAAACCCAAGTAGTGTGTCGAACGGGTTGGATAATTCCGGCTGCTAGCATCTTCTCAAGCTCTTTCTTAATTAAGGGAGCAAGTTTTGGATTGACATTTCTTAACTTTTGCCTATAAGGTTTAGCGCCTTCAAGCAATGGGATAGTATGCTCAATAATTTCAGGGTCATAAGTTCTAAGTTCGTCATAAGCCCAAGCGAAAATATCTCGATACTTCCTAATCAGATTTACAATCGCCTTTCTTTCTTCTGGGGAAGCATTCTTTCCTATCCTGATCATTCTGGGAGAAACTGAAGTTCCAATATTTATCTCTATAACCTCGTCTACCGGTTCAGCTCTCTTACCTTTGTATTCATCATGCCTGTTGAAATTTTTCTCCAGAGGTATTGCTAGTTTCCTAACATCAAGATCTTGAATGGAGGAACCGTTTGATTTGTCTTCTAAATTCACATTGCAATTTTGAAAACTTTCATGGTTTTGTAAAAATGCAATGATTTGTGCATCAGAATCAAAGACTTGCCAATGATCTTGATTATCAGGAACAGAGGGTCTAAATATTACTTCAACCTTACACTCTTTATTTTTAAGATGATCAGGAGTTTCAAAAGTGCAAGCTATTACTGATAATGCATCAGCCAGGGTGTTTTCTTCCCTTGGGACTGCTCGTATTGCAAAAGCATCAAACATTTCCATAGTGTCCCAAACAGCATTTCGATAATCCCTAAGCCTATTGTTTTTGGCTGCAAACTGGTTCTTCACTTGGGATACAATCAGATCAGAATCTCCAGTTACGTTTAGACATTTGATCTTTTGTTCCCGACAAATTTCTAGGCCTAAAAGCAATGCCTCATACTCAGCTACATTGTTTGTGCAATCGAACTCAAGACGGTATGCAAACAATTTTTCTTCACCAGAAGGAGATGTAAGGACAATCCCAGCTCCAGCACCATGCCTAGACTTTGCCCCATCAAAATGCATTTTCCAAACTTGACTGGGAGGGAAAGGGTGCTGTCGGGGTTCCTCCCAATAGTTGGCCATCACCATATAGTTTCCAACTTCCTCAGTGGGACGCATAGCGTCTTCAAACAAGTAGTCGGGTGTTTCTACGTGTTCTATCATAGGTTTTTCATTCATCAATCTATAGGTAGCCTTTTCTCCTATAGGGATGGTTGTGTAAGATAAATCCATTTGGATACTTCCTCCTAACTTGGCAGCCCATTCCCTTGATAGCAACATTCCCCATGCGTCAGGAATGTCTAAAACTAGGACATTCATGCTTATTTCAATTGCAGGGTAAGCAGCTAGTTTCATTTTGAGGTTTTCAATCATACCTTTTGACTTCACAGGCCTGGAATCCATCCCGCACACATTTCTATATTCTCTGGATGGTTTCAACTCCAATTGTTCCATGACCTTAAGAGGCATAATGTTTACTTCTGCTCCTGAGTCTAACATACAGTTATGCAATATCAATTGATTTATTTCCAAAGCAATATAAAAGGGGGGGTGACCCCTACCTTTGTCAATTACACTTTGAATCATGATAGGGGGATCATCCTCAACTGTCTCTTTCACAGGATTCTTGATTTTAGGCTCGATTCCTAGGAGTTTGGTTGCTTGATCGTAGTATGAGGGAATTTTCAAAAGTTCCTCCAAGGGCACAGGGATATTAGGTTTGGATACAAAATTACTCAAATCAATCTTTAAGTTGCAGGCCTTTTCCTTGTCCTTGGTATTCATTTTCAAATCCAGTAAATGCATTACTTGTTTTCTAACCGAAGGAATAACTACCAGATCTTTCAAAGACACCATGACAGAAGATCCTGAGAGTTTTCCCAGTATGTTTGAATTTAGCTTTTCTTGTGTTATAGGAGATGTTTCTTTGCTTGGAGTTGGAGCATTCTCTTGTTTTCTTTGTACTGGATCCTTAGCATGGGGTTTAGCAGGATTTGAACTTATTGCCTTCTTAGTGACTTGAGGGGCTAACCTTCTGGGTTGATCATTTTTCTTTAAAATCCCTTTAGGAGGAGTGTTTGGAGTTTGAGTGGGGAATCTACGAGTGGTATTTCTTTGGTCCAGTGTATTCTCTTTCGGACTAGTTTTGTTCTTATCTATGTCTTTCGTGTTATTCCTTGCTTGAGACCTAGTTACCACTCTGCCATCAGAAGTGGGCTTAGTTTGGGGATTTTCATTGGTGTACACACCCTCAAAGGTTTTAGAAAAAGGTTTATACTTTTCAATATTTTCTCTTTGTTTTCTGAGAACTACCCCATTTAGGTTTCGGATTAAACCACTCATTTCGGTCATCATTTTCAAAATCATATCGTTCTCTGAATTAGTGACACAAGGCATAGTTCTAAGTATTTTAAGGATGTAAATGAGCTCGTTCCTCAGCGGAGTCACGATTGGGAGTCGCCAGGTAGATTTAACTCTTCTACCAAGATATGTGTGTCGTAGTATATGCGGGAAGGACTAGGGCAAGCTATTGCCTCCCCGGCAACGGCGCCAAAATGTTATCACCTAGGATGTAGTTACCCCTATGGATGGATCCAGTCATGGATGGCAATAGGGAAGGGCAACTCAATAGGTGCAACCACGATCACCTCGACCTCCAATATATGGTTGTCACGCCAGTCGAGGCAACCTTCACTTTATGTTATCTAGCCCAGACAACAAAGGGGGAGACCCGATCTACTCCCGACAGGAGAGATCAAAACCAAGACACCAAATCAGGGTATTTCTAGTTGAAGTTAGGTGTATGGTTTATCCTAGACCTAAGGATGAAGTCACAAGCCAAGTGAGGGGTTTAATAGGTATAGCTTTGGTTCATAGTTGAAGTGAAAGTGACTTACAATGTTTAAAGTGAGATCTAGGGCTAGTGTACTAGGTCAATGCCAAAAGATCCACTGCCTTGGGAACCGTGTCCAATGCAGGGTTGTTTAGGGGTCAGATTGGGGCTAACTAGTACAAGAGACAATCTTGACCATGGTCTATGATGTCTTCAAAGGTATAGTTCACCATGCAAAAGTCAAACCACAAGTCAATCCAACAATCTAGGAGAGTTGGGTTGTCTTGGAGATAAACCAGTGCCTTGGGAATTGGGAAGTGGAGTCAAAGTAGGGTTGACTTATGGTTTAGGACTCCTACAACATGAGATAAGTGGACAGTATTGGTCTTGATGGTTAAATGTGCCTAGATCTAGGTTTGACCCAAGTGGACCACAATCCCTTAAAATAAGGAATGCAGTCCCCAAGGCAAGATTTGACAAAGTGACAGTCTAGACCTAGGTTTTGAATTATTCTGATTCCGGATCTGCAAAAATCTCAAGTACCCAGTTCCTCGAAGTGAGTGAACTCACTTCTCCAAGGTGGTGCGACTTTCCCTAAGGAGGCTTCAATCAGGGTTTAGGTGGGTCAAATCATGTCGGATGGCATCCAAATTTTAGATCCGGGTAGATCAATCAAGTAGGGGTATGGATCTATAATTTCGTGGCAATCCACCGGTTAGATCTTTGTAGATCTGAGTTTAAGTGTTCCAAGTGGTCCAAAATGGGGATTAAATCTCTTAAAATGTGGAATGGGGCCCACAAGGTGAACTTCAAGAAAGGGACAACCTGGGTGTATGTTATTTGATGTGTAGATGTCAAATCAAGTGGAATCTCAAACACCCATCGCTTAGATCTAGGTCAACCTGCTCAAATGGTGAAGTGCGCCTTCCTTGGGAGAAGCTAGGTTGGCTTGGGAGAGGGGTCAAACGGAGGCCAATCCTCACCAAACTATAGATCCGGGATGCCGTGGATGCTATAGAGGTGGGTTTTCAATATCATGCCCAACAACCCACTAGATCTCAGTAGATCTAAGAAAATGTAAAATTGGGGTTTTAATTAATTAGGGTTTTAAGTGTTTTTGACAATTGGATAGACTATGGAGATAGAACTTACCTTGAGATCATACCTGAATGATGTGGTTGAGATGCCTTGATGTTGAGGAAGATTCCCGCAGAGATCAAATGAGAGATTGTTGATTTGCTTGCCAATTTGATGCCCTAGTCCACAAGTGCGCCTTCCTCTACCTGTCAAACCAAGGAATAAAATTCAATCAGTAAGATCAAGTATGGAAGAAATACAAGAGAAATGCAAATAGTAACATGAAATAGAAGGTCCTGGGACAGTAATACTCCCTGTTACCAACGAAGAGCTCCAAAGAAGAAGTAGGGAGAGTCTTCCCCTACCAATACTTCCTCCTCCAAGCAAATCGGCCTCCACCTGTAGATGCAAAATCGTGGTACAAAAGATATGGCAAACAAGATCTCCAATAACTCAGTGCAAAGGAAGAACCAACGAACGAACACCAAAAACATTCACCACAACATTGGAGATAGATGCAATAATAATTTTCTATTCCAATAATCCAGAGCCAAAAGTCCCTTTACAATGAGAGGCTCTCTCCTTTAAATAGGAAGGAGAGGCATCAAAACCCTAACCACTTTTTGAATGAGTGGCTAAGATTAAAAGATACAAATGTCTAATCAATGGTTGAGATGAGCTCAACAACATAATACATGGATCACACATAAAATATAACATAAGTGGACAAAGTCGCCCTAGGAGAGGGGAATCCCACCAAATCATGATGACAAAATATCATAAGAGGCTCATGGTGGGTCCAAGGGGTAATTTTATCCCTCCTTGGTCAATCCCCATGGCACAATAACCAATACATAATCATGAAAGTACCAAGTCGTGCCTCCAAGGTGAAGTCGTGGTCCTCAAAAGACCTCAAAAAAATCCACAGAAAGTGCCATAAGTGATGGATGCGGGCCCCGATGAAGCTGAAACTGCAGGAGGAGGTGTGGAAGGTCCCGATCTATCATCACTGATCATCCCATGCCATAACTTTGCCTCAGTAGCCCAAATCGATTTCCTCAATAGCCATTTCTACCAATCCTGAAATGCCTCGGGAAACGTGAAACTGCCCAAACTGCCTCCTGGAGTGATGGCGCTGTCAAGGTGAGGGTGCCAATGTGTCCGGGAGGGGGGGTAATATGGTAAAAACAAGTGGCTGGACCACCCCCTCCATCATCAGCGCCCTAGGTCATCCGGATAAAAGTCATCTCTGCTCCGACAGGGCCTCCAATAGACCAAAACTGCACTAGGACAGCCTACTGAGGCTAAATCATCACTGTAAGTGCCCGGAACTGAAAACAAACTGTCCCATTGGACTTAGAAGGTCCAAATCCATCCAAGATGTGTACTCATACACCATATGAATCTCTGCATGATCAAAAATAAATATCCAATGTACCGGAACAAGGCCAATAATAATGATCTGTAAATGACCAAACACTGCTGTATCCCAAGAATCATCATCATAACCCTGTAGCTGCTGCATAGAATCATCCTGTATGTGTACATGGACCATATATCATCTATCCATATCATCATAAGGTCCAGCATCTCATGTCCCATGGTCCTCCATGGTCAAACTAGGTCTAACCAAGACCAAATACAACTCAGACTATCATCCATAGCTGCTGCAAGGTGTCAAGGTTAATACATGCTTTACAATTTATTCAAATAGCTTCTATAACACAGAGTAATCATGACTGGCGATCTAAATCCAAATATATAGTGTCGTTAGTTATTATTATTACTCAGACTAGACTTTCAGGACCATACTCACTTCATAGTTGTGATCAATTTGCTAGTGAAGGGTGAAGGCTGAAATAAATGGCTAGGCTAAGGGATGACTTGACTAACTTGACTTTGTGACACTTTGGCAAGGGAAAGGGAATACACACTATAGTATATACTGAATGAGCAATAACACAGGGAATGGCGGTGTCTCACAAATGGATGAGTTGTTTAAAGAGGGTTTATTCACCTTCACAGATGCGCACAATCCATAATACAAGCAAGGCCAGCAATTGTTTAGATATAACATTTAAGTTCCATTGCTTTTTGGGCCTGAGGTTTCCATAGCCTTGATCTATGTGTGTTTACAAACACATTGCATAGATTTACATTTATTTTTAGGCCTTCTGCTGCAGGTGTGTTTTTAAGGCACTTGTTTACCTGAGCACTTCTAGGTGTGTCATGGACAACTTGTTTACCTAGGTATTTATTTTTCCAAAAGATATAACATTTTATTTTTCATGGCCATTTTCATTTGGCATTTCTTTCATATACAAGATATAGCATTTGATTTTTCCAGATTTTGTATTGATGGCAGCACTAAAAGTTTCAGGTTTAGCCAACACAACTTTAGTGACTAGGGGGAATTCTCATGGAACTCCAACTCACCATAGGTAAGTTTTGTCACCAACTCAGAGCCGAGACACAATAAACAGGGAAGCTCATCCAATACAGAGGCTACAGTGGGGAAAGGTCCTCCATGTCACTAGTCAAGTAGCAAATCAGGGTGATAATCTAAAAGGTAGGCCACGGATGGATGAAGACAGTGAAATGATGGAGCCAACACTAGCAAGCCATAGTATGGTGTAATGATCACCTCTATTCTCCCTAAGGAGGGTATGTACCAATGAGTATGAATAGTGAACTTCTAAGTCTGAGTAGGGACAATATAATATAAATAATAGGTCAACCAGGTCCATGTATCTATATGATCGCCAGATCATGACACTAGGTGCTAAGACATGCTATAAGAATAAGTATAAAAGCAATCTAACCATAACACAATAATATACCTGCTGAGTCATATACCTGAGTGCCCATCAACCTGTACCATCATCTGTCCTCTGGAACTGCTGCTGTAACTCTGGGCACTACTAACTGCTCTGTACCAATGGTATAATGGCTATATCGGGCATCTCTCTGAGTGTCCTGAAACTCAGTCATGGCATGGGGAATATAGCTGCTGTCCACAATCTGATAGTGATCCAATATAAATGCTCATCTCGGCATCTCAAATGCAAGGGAACTGGCTGAATAGTGTACTGGAATGAGAAAAATAATGTATGGTAGCCCGGCTACTATATATGTGATAACATCTGGCTCCGGCTGGGACAAGTGCTCGGCTGAAGTGAGTGCTTGAGAACCTCAGAATCTCTGGTCCTCGAACTCTGCTACTCGAATCCACGATCCAGCACTCTACCATTTTATTTCCAGCTTTTATTCTTGCAACCTATTTTCTGCATTCACAAACATCTAAAGAAAATACCTCATGCCGCATGTGTGGGAAAAATAATAAAATCAGCTGAAATGAAATCTATTCTATGTCAGAAATATAAATGCATAAAATATAAGTGCAGAAAGTAAATTAAACTACTAACATAATTTGCAAAATTTGAAATTTATTGTGCAGGAAAAGAAAAAGTGACAGGTACTCAGTTAAACTAGGAGCTTACAAAGGAGCTTAGAGACTAAGAAGATGCCAGACTCAATGGCTGAAAAGACTAACTACTGCCCAAGTAGGCTTATTTGTTTTCCTACCTACCCTAATCTACCAGGCAATGCAAGCGGGGGTCATTCGAGGTTGATAGGAGGAAAGTAATGTTTCAACATCCTCCCATTCACAGGTAACTCAACTTCATCTCCATCCAAGGTTTCAAGGACAAAAGATCCCTTCCCAGCCAGGCTACTTATCTTATACGGACCCTTCCATAAACTTTCAAACTTTGTGTGATTTCCTGGTTTCTCTTTATGCTTATCCCATAATAAAACTATATCTCCTATACCAAAGGTAGTACCTCTAGTATTTTGATCAAAAGTGCCTTTTACCCTTTCTTGTTCTATAAGCATCTTATCGAAAGCACTTCTTCTCTTTTCATCCAGTTCAACTAATTTATCAATCCTTCCTTGCATTGCTTCTGTATCTGAAGTGCATTGCTGCAACAACTCATAAACAGGTATTTGCAGATTTATTGGTAGTCTACAGTCTTGTCCATATACCAACTCAAAAGGAGATTTTCCTGTAATCCTTTTTACTGTTGTTCGATCTGCCCACAAAGCATATTTTAATTTTACATCCCAACTTTTCTTATTTTCACCCACCATTCTTTTCAACAGCCTAATTAAATTTTTGTTACTTGATTCGGCAAGACCATTTCCCTGGGGGTAATAGTTTGAAGAATGGGAGAGGGTGATTCCATGATTCATGCAAAAGGTGGACATTTCTATTTTACTGAAGGCTGGGGCATTATCTGTTGTTAGTTTCAGAGGGCAACCGTATCTTGACACAATATTCTCTTCCAAAAACTTCACCACTACTTCAGCTGTAGCCTTCTTGGTTGGAATAGCTTCTACCCAACGAGTGAAATAATCCGTGCAGGTCAACATGTACTTATATCCGTTGCTCGAGTTTTCATTAAAAGGACCTACAAAATCCATACCCCATTGTTGAAAGGGAGCTTCAACCACTACAGGATTTAAAGGTAAGGCAGGCAATCTAGGTTTTCCTGAGAAAAACTGGCATTCTTGGCATATCCTAATATAAGCGTGTACATCTTTAAAAAGTGTAGGCCAATAATACCCTGCTCTCATGATTTTTGCAGCAGTTGTTCTTGGAGCATAATGACCACCACATAATCCTGAGTGCATCTCCTTTATGATGGTTTTTGACTCTTCCAAGTTGACACATTTCAGGATTATTCCATCGGGGTTCCTCCATCCTAATCCGTCCTGGGTTAAAACATACTTTTCTGCTTTTAGCCTTAATGCTCTTCTTTGATGATCCACTAGGTGGTCAGGGCATGACAAGTTTCTTAAGAAATATACGATATCTTTGTACCATTCATGCTCTTCATCAATGTTTAAGATAGCAGGATCTTTTTCACTTATCGTATTTACCATATTACCTCCCTTTTCAGTTAGAAGTTGAGCTAACCCTTGACCTTTCACAATCTTAATTGGCTTAATCTCTAAGTCATATTCTTGTATACGTGAAATCCAATTTCCTCTTACACCTATGCCATCTGCTTGTGAAAGAACATCCTTGACTGCTTGGTAAGGCACATATGCTTTAATTTTGGAATACCCCACATAAGTTCTGAAATGTTTCAAGGCTTTAACTAAGGCATAGGCTTGCTTCTCAGTTGTGGTATATTTCAGTTCGGCATCTCTCAAGTTTTTACTCATAAAGGCTATAGGTTGTTCATGGTTTTCGTTGTTCTTTTGTAATAACACACCAGCAATAGTATCTTCCGAAGCATATGAGTAAATCATGAACTCTTTATTGTAATCAGGACAAGCTAATACCGGGGAGGTTGAAATGGCCTTCTTGAGCTTAGTGAAAGATGATTCACACTCTTTATCCCAAACAAACTTCACATCCTTCTTAAGAAGGGCATTCAATGGCTTGGCCAATTCTGCTAAGTTTGGAATGAATCTTCGAACGAAGTTTATTTTGCCAAAGAAAGATTGCAAGGTGGCCACATTATGGGGTGCTGCAATAGCATTGATGGCCTGGACACGTTCTGGGTCGATTCTGATACCTTCTTTTGACACAATGTGTCCTAAAAGCTTGCCTTCATCTACTCCGAAAGTTGATTTTTTGGGATTTAATGATATACCAAATTTTCTGCAACGTTCAAAAACTCTTCTTAAATGTTTGATATGGTCTCCTCGTTCCTTTGAAAACACTGTTAGGTCATCCTGATAAATGGCAATGATTTTCCCAATCAAATCACTAAATGCTTGATCCATAGCTCTTTGGAAAGTGGAACCGGCGTTTAATAATCCAAATGGCATTCTTATATATTGGAAAGTTCCCCATGGAGTAGTAAAGGTTGTTTTATTTCTGTCTTCCTTTCTAATACGTACCTGATTATACCCCGAAAAACCATCCAACATTGACAACATACCTGCCCCAGTAACACTTTGTAACAGATTTTCCATATTTGGCAAAGGGTAATTGTCCTTGAGGGATGCTTGGTTTAGGTTTCTGAAATCAATGCATATCCTGATTTCACCACTTTTCTTTCTTACAATAACCGGGTTAGAAACCCAAGTAGTGTGTCGAACGGGTTGGATAATTCCGGCTGCTAGCATCTTCTCAAGCTCTTTCTTAATTAAGGGAGCAAGTTTTGGATTGACATTTCTTAACTTTTGCCTATAAGGTTTAGCGCCTTCAAGCAATGGGATAGTATGCTCAATAATTTCAGGGTCATAAGTTCTAAGTTCGTCATAAGCCCAAGCGAAAATATCTCGATACTTCCTAATCAGATTTACAATCGCCTTTCTTTCTTCTGGGGAAGCATTCTTTCCTATCCTGATCATTCTGGGAGAAACTGAAGTTCCAATATTTATCTCTATAACCTCGTCTACCGGTTCAGCTCTCTTACCTTTGTATTCATCATGCCTGTTGAAATTTTTCTCCAGAGGTATTGCTAGTTTCCTAACATCAAGATCTTGAATGGAGGAACCGTTTGATTTGTCTTCTAAATTCACATTGCAATTTTGAAAACTTTCATGGTTTTGTAAAAATGCAATGATTTGTGCATCAGAATCAAAGACTTGCCAATGATCTTGATTATCAGGAACAGAGGGTCTAAATATTACTTCAACCTTACACTCTTTATTTTTAAGATGATCAGGAGTTTCAAAAGTGCAAGCTATTACTGATAATGCATCAGCCAGGGTGTTTTCTTCCCTTGGGACTGCTCGTATTGCAAAAGCATCAAACATTTCCATAGTGTCCCAAACAGCATTTCGATAATCCCTAAGCCTATTGTTTTTGGCTGCAAACTGGTTCTTCACTTGGGATACAATCAGATCAGAATCTCCAGTTACGTTTAGACATTTGATCTTTTGTTCCCGACAAATTTCTAGGCCTAAAAGCAATGCCTCATACTCAGCTACATTGTTTGTGCAATCGAACTCAAGACGGTATGCAAACAATTTTTCTTCACCAGAAGGAGATGTAAGGACAATCCCAGCTCCAGCACCATGCCTAGACTTTGCCCCATCAAAATGCATTTTCCAAACTTGACTGGGAGGGAAAGGGTGCTGTCGGGGTTCCTCCCAATAGTTGGCCATCACCATATAGTTTCCAACTTCCTCAGTGGGACGCATAGCGTCTTCAAACAAGTAGTCGGGTGTTTCTACGTGTTCTATCATAGGTTTTTCATTCATCAATCTATAGGTAGCCTTTTCTCCTATAGGGATGGTTGTGTAAGATAAATCCATTTGGATACTTCCTCCTAACTTGGCAGCCCATTCCCTTGATAGCAACATTCCCCATGCGTCAGGAATGTCTAAAACTAGGACATTCATGCTTATTTCAATTGCAGGGTAAGCAGCTAGTTTCATTTTGAGGTTTTCAATCATACCTTTTGACTTCACAGGCCTGGAATCCATCCCGCACACATTTCTATATTCTCTGGATGGTTTCAACTCCAATTGTTCCATGACCTTAAGAGGCATAATGTTTACTTCTGCTCCTGAGTCTAACATACAGTTATGCAATATCAATTGATTTATTTCCAAAGCAATATAAAAGGGGGGGTGACCCCTACCTTTGTCAATTACACTTTGAATCATGATAGGGGGATCATCCTCAACTGTCTCTTTCACAGGATTCTTGATTTTAGGCTCGATTCCTAGGAGTTTGGTTGCTTGATCGTAGTATGAGGGAATTTTCAAAAGTTCCTCCAAGGGCACAGGGATATTAGGTTTGGATACAAAATTACTCAAATCAATCTTTAAGTTGCAGGCCTTTTCCTTGTCCTTGGTATTCATTTTCAAATCCAGTAAATGCATTACTTGTTTTCTAACCGAAGGAATAACTACCAGATCTTTCAAAGACACCATGACAGAAGATCCTGAGAGTTTTCCCAGTATGTTTGAATTTAGCTTTTCTTGTGTTATAGGAGATGTTTCTTTGCTTGGAGTTGGAGCATTCTCTTGTTTTCTTTGTACTGGATCCTTAGCATGGGGTTTAGCAGGATTTGAACTTATTGCCTTCTTAGTGACTTGAGGGGCTAACCTTCTGGGTTGATCATTTTTCTTTAAAATCCCTTTAGGAGGAGTGTTTGGAGTTTGAGTGGGGAATCTACGAGTGGTATTTCTTTGGTCCAGTGTATTCTCTTTCGGACTAGTTTTGTTCTTATCTATGTCTTTCGTGTTATTCCTTGCTTGAGACCTAGTTACCACTCTGCCATCAGAAGTGGGCTTAGTTTGGGGATTTTCATTGGTGTACACACCCTCAAAGGTTTTAGAAAAAGGTTTATACTTTTCAATATTTTCTCTTTGTTTTCTGAGAACTACCCCATTTAGGTTTCGGATTAAACCACTCATTTCGGTCATCATTTTCAAAATCATATCGTTCTCTGAATTAGTGACACAAGGCATAGTTCTAAGTATTTTAAGGATGTAAATGAGCTCGTTCCTCAGCGGAGTCACGATTGGGAGTCGCCAGGTAGATTTAACTCTTCTACCAAGATATGTGTGTCGTAGTATATGCGGGAAGGACTAGGGCAAGCTATTGCCTCCCCGGCAACGGCGCCAAAATGTTATCACCTAGGATGTAGTTACCCCTATGGATGGATCCAGTCATGGATGGCAATAGGGAAGGGCAACTCAATAGGTGCAACCACGATCACCTCGACCTCCAATATATGGTTGTCACGCCAGTCGAGGCAACCTTCACTTTATGTTATCTAGCCCAGACAACAAAGGGGGAGACCCGATCTACTCCCGACAGGAGAGATCAAAACCAAGACACCAAATCAGGGTATTTCTAGTTGAAGTTAGGTGTATGGTTTATCCTAGACCTAAGGATGAAGTCACAAGCCAAGTGAGGGGTTTAATAGGTATAGCTTTGGTTCATAGTTGAAGTGAAAGTGACTTACAATGTTTAAAGTGAGATCTAGGGCTAGTGTACTAGGTCAATGCCAAAAGATCCACTGCCTTGGGAACCGTGTCCAATGCAGGGTTGTTTAGGGGTCAGATTGGGGCTAACTAGTACAAGAGACAATCTTGACCATGGTCTATGATGTCTTCAAAGGTATAGTTCACCATGCAAAAGTCAAACCACAAGTCAATCCAACAATCTAGGAGAGTTGGGTTGTCTTGGAGATAAACCAGTGCCTTGGGAATTGGGAAGTGGAGTCAAAGTAGGGTTGACTTATGGTTTAGGACTCCTACAACATGAGATAAGTGGACAGTATTGGTCTTGATGGTTAAATGTGCCTAGATCTAGGTTTGACCCAAGTGGACCACAATCCCTTAAAATAAGGAATGCAGTCCCCAAGGCAAGATTTGACAAAGTGACAGTCTAGACCTAGGTTTTGAATTATTCTGATTCCGGATCTGCAAAAATCTCAAGTACCCAGTTCCTCGAAGTGAGTGAACTCACTTCTCCAAGGTGGTGCGACTTTCCCTAAGGAGGCTTCAATCAGGGTTTAGGTGGGTCAAATCATGTCGGATGGCATCCAAATTTTAGATCCGGGTAGATCAATCAAGTAGGGGTATGGATCTATAATTTCGTGGCAATCCACCGGTTAGATCTTTGTAGATCTGAGTTTAAGTGTTCCAAGTGGTCCAAAATGGGGATTAAATCCCTTAAAATGTGGAATGGGGCCCACAAGGTGAACTTCAAGAAAGGGACAACCTGGGTGTATGTTATTTGATGTGTAGATGTCAAATCAAGTGGAATCTCAAACACCCATCGCTTAGATCTAGGTCAACCTGCTCAAATGGTGAAGTGCGCCTTCCTTGGGAGAAGCTAGGTTGGCTTGGGAGAGGGGTCAAACGGAGGCCAATCCTCACCAAACTATAGATCCGGGATGCCGTGGATGCTATAGAGGTGGGTTTTCAATATCATGCCCAACAACCCACTAGATCTCAGTAGATCTAAGAAAATGTAAAATTGGGGTTTTAATTAATTAGGGTTTTAAGTGTTTTTGACAATTGGATAGACTATGGAGATAGAACTTACCTTGAGATCATACCTGAATGATGTGGTTGAGATGCCTTGATGTTGAGGAAGATTCCCGCAGAGATCAAATGAGAGATTGTTGATTTGCTTGCCAATTTGATGCCCTAGTCCACAAGTGCGCCTTCCTCTACCTGTCAAACCAAGGAATAAAATTCAATCAGTAAGATCAAGTATGGAAGAAATACAAGAGAAATGCAAATAGTAACATGAAATAGAAGGTCCTGGGACAGTAATACTCCCTGTTACCAACGAAGAGCTCCAAAGAAGAAGTAGGGAGAGTCTTCCCCTACCAATACTTCCTCCTCCAAGCAAATCGGCCTCCACCTGTAGATGCAAAATCGTGGTACAAAAGATATGGCAAACAAGATCTCCAATAACTCAGTGCAAAGGAAGAACCAACGAACGAACACCAAAAACATTCACCACAACATTGGAGATAGATGCAATAATAATTTTCTATTCCAATAATCCAGAGCCAAAAGTCCCTTTACAATGAGAGGCTCTCTCCTTTAAATAGGAAGGAGAGGCATCAAAACCCTAACCACTTTTTGAATGAGTGGCTAAGATTAAAAGATACAAATGTCTAATCAATGGTTGAGATGAGCTCAACAACATAATACATGGATCACACATAAAATATAACATAAGTGGACAAAGTCGCCCTAGGAGAGGGGAATCCCACCAAATCATGATGACAAAATATCATAAGAGGCTCATGGTGGGTCCAAGGGGTAATTTTATCCCTCCTTGGTCAATCCCCATGGCACAATAACCAATACATAATCATGAAAGTACCAAGTCGTGCCTCCAAGGTGAAGTCGTGGTCCTCAAAAGACCTCAAAAAAATCCACAGAAAGTGCCATAAGTGATGGATGCGGGCCCCGATGAAGCTGAAACTGCAGGAGGAGGTGTGGAAGGTCCCGATCTATCATCACTGATCATCCCATGCCATAACTTTGCCTCAGTAGCCCAAATCGATTTCCTCAATAGCCATTTCTACCAATCCTGAAATGCCTCGGGAAACGTGAAACTGCCCAAACTGCCTCCTGGAGTGATGGCGCTGTCAAGGTGAGGGTGCCAATGTGTCCGGGAGGGGGGGTAATATGGTAAAAACAAGTGGCTGGACCACCCCCTCCATCATCAGCGCCCTAGGTCATCCGGATAAAAGTCATCTCTGCTCCGACAGGGCCTCCAATAGACCAAAACTGCACTAGGACAGCCTACTGAGGCTAAATCATCACTGTAAGTGCCCGGAACTGAAAACAAACTGTCCCATTGGACTTAGAAGGTCCAAATCCATCCAAGATGTGTACTCATACACCATATGAATCTCTGCATGATCAAAAATAAATATCCAATGTACCGGAACAAGGCCAATAATAATGATCTGTAAATGACCAAACACTGCTGTATCCCAAGAATCATCATCATAACCCTGTAGCTGCTGCATAGAATCATCCTGTATGTGTACATGGACCATATATCATCTATCCATATCATCATAAGGTCCAGCATCTCATGTCCCATGGTCCTCCATGGTCAAACTAGGTCTAACCAAGACCAAATACAACTCAGACTATCATCCATAGCTGCTGCAAGGTGTCAAGGTTAATACATGCTTTACAATTTATTCAAATAGCTTCTATAACACAGAGTAATCATGACTGGCGATCTAAATCCAAATATATAGTGTCGTTAGTTATTATTATTACTCAGACTAGACTTTCAGGACCATACTCACTTCATAGTTGTGATCAATTTGCTAGTGAAGGGTGAAGGCTGAAATAAATGGCTAGGCTAAGGGATGACTTGACTAACTTGACTTTGTGACACTTTGGCAAGGGAAAGGGAATACACACTATAGTATATACTGAATGAGCAATAACACAGGGAATGGCGGTGTCTCACAAATGGATGAGTTGTTTAAAGAGGGTTTATTCACCTTCACAGATGCGCACAATCCATAATACAAGCAAGGCCAGCAATTGTTTAGATATAACATTTAAGTTCCATTGCTTTTTGGGCCTGAGGTTTCCATAGCCTTGATCTATGTGTGTTTACAAACACATTGCATAGATTTACATTTATTTTTAGGCCTTCTGCTGCAGGTGTGTTTTTAAGGCACTTGTTTACCTGAGCACTTCTAGGTGTGTCATGGACAACTTGTTTACCTAGGTATTTATTTTTCCAAAAGATATAACATTTTATTTTTCATGGCCATTTTCATTTGGCATTTCTTTCATATACAAGATATAGCATTTGATTTTTCCAGATTTTGTATTGATGGCAGCACTAAAAGTTTCAGGTTTAACCAACACAACTTTAGTGACTAGGGGGAATTCTCATGGAACTCCAACTCACCATAGGTAAGTTTTGTCACCAACTCAGAGCCGAGACACAATAAACAGGGAAGCTCATCCAATACAGAGGCTACAGTGGGGAAAGGTCCTCCATGTCACTAGTCAAGTAGCAAATCAGGGTGATAATCTAAAAGGTAGGCCACGGATGGATGAAGACAGTGAAATGATGGAGCCAACACTAGCAAGCCATAGTATGGTGTAATGATCACCTCTATTCTCCCTAAGGAGGGTATGTACCAATGAGTATGAATAGTGAACTTCTAAGTCTGAGTAGGGACAATATAATATAAATAATAGGTCAACCAGGTCCATGTATCTATATGATCGCCAGATCATGACACTAGGTGCTAAGACATGCTATAAGAATAAGTATAAAAGCAATCTAACCATAACACAATAATATACCTGCTGAGTCATATACCTGAGTGCCCATCAACCTGTACCATCATCTGTCCTCTGGAACTGCTGCTGTAACTCTGGGCACTACTAACTGCTCTGTACCAATGGTATAATGGCTATATCGGGCATCTCTCTGAGTGTCCTGAAACTCAGTCATGGCATGGGGAATATAGCTGCTGTCCACAATCTGATAGTGATCCAATATAAATGCTCATCTCGGCATCTCAAATGCAAGGGAACTGGCTGAATAGTGTACTGGAATGAGAAAAATAATGTATGGTAGCCCGGCTACTATATATGTGATAACAGCAACCTTCACTTTATGTTATCTAGCCCAGACAACAAAGGGGGAGACCCGATCTACTCCCGACAGGAGAGATCAAAACCAAGACACCAAATCAGGGTATTTCCAAGTGAAGTTAGGTGTATGGTTTATCCTAGACCTAAGGATGAAGTCACAAGTCAAGTGAGGGGTTCAATAGATGTAGGTTTGGTTCATAGTTGATGTGAGAGTGACTTACAATGTTTTAAAGTGAGATCTAGGGCTAGTGTACTAGGTCAATGTCAAAAGATCCACTGCCTTGGGAACCGTGTCCAATGCAGGGTTGTTTAGGGGTCAGACTGGGGGCTAACTAGTACATGAGACAATCTTGACCATAGTCCATGATGTCCTCAAAGGTATAGTTCACCATGCAAAAGTCAAACCACAAGTCAATCCAACAATCTAGGAGAGTGGGTTGACTTGGAGATAAACCAGTGCCTTGGGAATTGGGAAGTGGAGTCAAAGTAGGGTTGACTTTATGGTTTAGGACTCCTACAACATGAGATAAGTGGACAGTATAGGCCTTGATGGATAAATGTGTCTAGATCTAGGTTTGACCCAAGTGGACCACAATCCCTAAAAACAAGGAATGCAATCCCCAAGGCAAGATTTGACAAAGTGACAGTCTAGACCTAGGTTTTGAATTATTCTGAATCCGGATCTGCAAAAATCTCAAGTACCCAGTTCCTCGAAGTGAGTGAACTCACTTCTCCAAGGTGGTGCGACTTTCCCTAAGGAGGCTTGAATCGGGGTTTAGGTGGGTCAAATCATGTCGGATGGCATCCAAACTTTAGATCCGGGTAGATCAGTCAAGTAAGGATATGGATCTATAATTTTGTGGCAATCCACCGGTTAGATCTTTGTAGATCTGAGTTTTAGTGTT
Source organism: Larix kaempferi (assembly GCA_027924585.1). Classification (NCBI taxonomy): domain Eukaryota; kingdom Viridiplantae; phylum Streptophyta; class Pinopsida; order Pinales; family Pinaceae; genus Larix; species Larix kaempferi. Next base: position 2,770,089 of record BSBM01001504.1, on the reverse strand, counting down.
CCAAGTGGTCCAAAATGGGGATTAAATCCCTTAAAATATGGAATGGGGCCCACAAGGTGATTTTCAAGAAAGGGACAACCTGGGTGTATGTTATTTGATGTGTAGATGTCAAATCAAGTGAAATCTCAAACACCCATCGCTTAGATCTAGGTCAACCTGCTCAAATGGTGAAGTGCGCCTTCCTTGGGAGAAGCTAGGTTGGCTTGGGAGAGGGATCAAACGGGAGCCAATCCACACCAAACTATAGATCCGGGATGCCGTGGATGCTATAGAGGTGGGTTTTCAATATCATGCCCAACAACCCACTAGATCTTGGTAGATCTGACAAAATGTAGAATAGGGGTTTTGAAGTATTTAGGGTTTTAACAATTTATGAATTATGTCAATGGATTGGATAAAGGAAAGAGAAACAAACCTGTGGATCTTACCTGGATAACCTTGTAGATGCCTTGATGATGATGATCTATGCAATCCCGATCAATTTGGAAGCTTTGAGGTAGTCTCTATGCAAATCGATTTAGTCCAAGAAGCCAATGCGCCCTCTCTCCTGCACAACAAACGTCAACAATATCAGATTTGATGCATCAAGAGATAAGACTAATGCCACAAAAGAAGTAACAGAAAGATAGCATAGATCACAATGATACTAATGATAACCCCCTGATACAAGCGAATGCCAAGAAAGTCGATTTGAAGAAGCCTTGCAAAATCGCCCTTGTTGAAGTCGCCCTCCTGTAGACAAACAATGATTTCCAAACAAAGATAGATCTTACCACAATTTCCAAATGCTAGGTTGCAATAGACTTTCCAATCACCATCTAAGAACACCAGATGCAAAGGAGACCACAAGAATTTCCACAAGAATATTTTTCTATACCAATAATCCAAGAGCCAAAGACCCTTTACAATGAGAGGCTCTCTCCTTTAAATAGGAAGGAGAGGCACCAAAACCCTAACCACTTTTTGAATGAGTGGCTAAGATTAAAAGATACAAATGTCTAATCAATGGTTGAGATGAGCTCAACAACATAATACATGGATCACACATAAAATATAACATAAGTGGACAAAGTCGCCCTAGGAGAGGGGAATCCCACCAAATCATGATGACAAAATATCATAAGAGGCTCATGGTGGGTCCAAGGGGTAATTTTATCCCTCCTTGGTCAATCCCCATAGCACAATAACCAATAAATAATCATGAAAGTACCAAATCGTGCCTCCAAGGTGAAGTCGTGGTCCTCCAAGGTGAAGTCGTGGTCCTCAAAAGACCCAAAAGATCCACAGAAAGTGCCATAAGTGATGGATGCGGGCCCCGATGAAGCTGAAACTGCAGGAGGAGGTGTGGAAGGTCCCGATCTATCATCACTGATCATCCCATGCCATAACTTTGCCTCAGTAGCCCAAATCGATTTCCTCAATAGCCATTTCTACCAATCCTGAACTGCCTCGGGAAACATGAAACTGCCCAAACTGCCTCCTGGAGTGATGGCGCTGTCAAGGTGAGGGTACCAATGTGTCCGGGAGGGGGGTAATATGGTAAAAACAAGTGGCTGGACCACCCCCTCCATCATCAGCGCCCTAGGTCAACCAGATAAAAGTCATCTCTGCTCCGACAGGGCCTCCAACAGACCAAAACTGCACTAGGACAGCCTACTGAGGCTAAATCATCACTGTAAGTGCCCGGAACTGAAAACAAACTGTCCCATTGGACTTAGAAGGTCCAAATCCATCCAAGATGTGTACTCATACACCATATGAATCTCTGCATGATCAAGATAAATATCCAATGTACCGGAACAAGGCCAATAATAATGATCTGTAAATGACCAAACACTGCTGTATCCCAAGAATCATCATCATAACCCTGTAGCTGCTGCATAGAATCATCCTGTATGTGGACATGGACCATATATCATCTATCCATATCATCATAAGGTCCAACATCTCATGTCCCATGGTCCTCCATGGTCAAACTAGGTCTAACCAAGACCAAATACAACTCAGACTATCATCCATAGCTGCTGCAAGGTGTCAAGGTCAATACATGCTTTACAATTTATTCAAATAGCTTCTATAACACAGAGTAATCATGACTGGCGATCTAAATCCAAATATATAGTGTCGCTAGTTATTATTATTACTCAGACTAGACTTTCAGGATCATACTCACTTCATAGTTGTGATCAATTTGCTAGTGAAGGGTGAAGGCTGAAATAAATGGCTAGGCTAAGGGATGACTTGACTAACTTGACTTTGTGACACTTTGGCAAGGGAAAGGGAATACACACCATAGTATATACTGAATGAGCAATAACACAGGGAATGGCGGTGTCTCACAAATGGATGAGTTGTTTAAAGAGGGTTTATTCACCTTCACAGATGCGCACAATCCATAATACAAGCAAGGCCAGCAATTGTTTAGATATAACATTTAAGCTCCATTGCTTTTTGGGCCTGAGTTTTCCATAGCCTTGATCTATGTGTGTTTACAAACACATTACATAGATTTACATTTATTTTTAGGCTTTCTGCTGCAGGTGTGTTTTTAAGGCACTTGTTTACCTGAGCACTTCTAGGTGTGTCATGGACAGCTTGTTTACCTAGGTATTTATTTTTCCAAAAGATATAACATTTTATTTTTCATGGCCATTTTCATTTGGCATTTCTTTCATATACAAGATATAGCATTTGATTTTTTCCAGATTTTGTATTGATGGCAGCACTAAAAGTTTCAGGTTTAGCCAACACAACTTTAGTGACTAGGGGGAATTCTCAAGGAACTCCAACTCACCATAGGTAAGTTTTGTCACCAACTCAGAGCCGAGACACAATAAACAGGGAAGCTCATCCAGTACAGAGGCTACAGTGGGGAAAGATCCTCCATGTCACTAGTCAAGTAGCAAATCAAGGTAATAATCTAAAAGGTAGGCCACGGATGGGTGAAGACAATGAAAAGATGAAGCCAACACTAGCAAGCCATAGTATGGTGTAATGATCACCTCTATTCTCCCTAAGGAGGGTATGTACCAATGAGTATGAATAGTGAACTTCTAAGTCTGAGTAGGGACAGTAATATATATAATAGGTCAACCAGGTCCAAATATCTATATGATCGCCAGATCATGACACTATGTGCTAAGACATGCTATAAGAATAAGTATAAAAGCAATCTAACCATAACACAATAGTATACCTGCTGAGTCATATACCTGAAAGCTCATCAACCTGTACCATCACCTGTCCTCTGAGACTGCTGCTGTAACTCTGGGCACTACTGTCTGCTCTGTACCAATGGCATAATGGCTATATCGGGCATCTCTCTGAGTGTCCCGAAACTCAGTCATGGCATGGGGAATATAACTGCTGTCCACAATCTGATAGTGATCCAATATAAATGCTCATCTCGGCATCTCAAATGCAAGGGAACTGGCTGAATAGTGTATTGGAATGAGAAAAATAATGTATGGTAGCCCGGCTACTATATATGTGATAACAGGGCCCACAAGGTGAATTTCAGAAAAGTAACAACCTGGGTGTGTGTTATTGGATGTGTAGATGACGAATCAAGTGGAATCTCAAACACCCATCACCTAGATCTAGGTCAACTTGCTCAACTAGTGAAGTGCGCCTTGCTTGGGAGAAGCTAAGTTGGCATGGGAGAGGGGTCAAACGGAAACCAATCCTCACCAAACTATAGATCCGGGATGCCGTGGATGCTATAGAGGTGGGTTTTCAATATTATGCCCAATAACCCACTAGATCTAAGTAGATCTGAGAAAATGTAAAAAAGGGGTTTTGATTAATTAGGGTTTTAAGTGTTTTTTGACAATTGGATAGATCATGGAGATAGAACTTACCTTGAGATCATACCTGAGTGATGTGGATGAGATGCCTTGATGTTGAGGAAGATTCCCGCAGAGATCAAATGAGAGATTGTTGATTTGCTTGCCGATTTGATGCCCTAGCCCACAAGTGCGCCTTCCTCTACCTGTCAAACCAAGGAATGAAGATTCAATCAGTAAGATCAAGTATGGAAGAAATACAAGAGAAACGCAAATAGTAACATGAAATAGAAGGTCCTGGGACAGTAATACTCCCTGTTACCAACGAAGAGCTCCAAAGAAGAAGTAGGGAGAGTCTTCCCCTACCAATACCTCCTCCTCCAAGCAAATCGGCCTCCACCTGTAGATGCAAAATCGTGGTACAAAGATATGGCAAACAAGATCTCCAATAACTCAGTGCAAAGGAAGAACCAACGAACGAACACCAAAAAACATTCACCACAACACTGGAGATAGATGCAATAATAATTTTCTATTCCAATAATCCAGAGCCAAAAGTCCCTTTACAATGAGAGGCTCTCTCCTTTAAATAGGAAGGAGAGGCACCAAAACCCTAACCACTTTTTGAATGAGTGGCTAAGATTAAAAGATACAAATGTCTAATCAATGGTTGAGATGAGCTCAACAATAAAATACATGGATCACTAATAAAATATAATGTAAGTGGACAAAATCGCCCTACAAGAGGGGAATCCCACCAAATCATGATGACAAAATATCATAAGAGGCTTATGGTGGGTTCAAGGGGTAATTTTATCCCTCCTTGGTCAATCCCCATAGCACAATAACCAAAAAATAATCATGAATGTACCAAATCGTGCCTCTATAGTGAAGTCGTGGTCCTCAACAGACCTCAAAAATCCACAGAAAGTGCCATAAGTGATGGATGCGGGCCCCGATGAAGCTGAAACTGCTGGAGAAGGTGTGCAAGGTCCCGATCTATCATCACTGATCATCCCATGCCATAACTTTGCCTCGGTAGCCCAAATCGATTTCCTCAATAGCCATTTCTACCAATCCTGAAATGCCTCAGGAAGCGTGAAACTGCCCCAAACAGCCTCCTGGAGTGCTGGCGCTGTCAAGGTGAGGGCACCAGTGTGTCCGGAAGGGGGGTAATATGGTAAAAACAAGTGGCTGGACCACCCCCTCCATCATCAGCGCCCTAGGTCAACCGGATAAAAATCACATCTGCTCCGACAGGGCCTCCGACAGACCAAAACTGCACTAGGACAGCCTACTGAGGCTAAATCATCACTGTAAGTGCCCGGAACTGAAAACAAACTGTCCCATTGGACTCAGAAGGTCCAAATCCATCCAAGATGTGTACTCATACACCATATGAATCTCTGCATGATCAAAATAAATATCCAATATACCGGATCAAGGCCAATAATAATGCGATGTACATATACAAACACTGCTGCAACCCCAGAATCATCATCATAACCCTGTAGCTGCTGCATAGAGTCATCATGTATGTATACATAGACCATATATCATCTATCCATATCATCATAAGGTCCAACATCTCATGTCCCATGGTCCTCCATGGTCAAACTAGGTCTAACCAAGACCAAATATAACTCAGATCATCATCCAAGGCTGCTGCAAAGTATCAAGGTTAATACATGCTCTACAACTTATTCAAATAGCAATTATAACACATAATGATCATAACTGGCGATCTACATCTGAATATATAGTGTCGTTAATTATTATTATTATTACTCAGACTAGACTTTCAGGATCATACTCACTTCATAGTTGTGATCAATTTGCTAGTGAAGGGTGAAGGCTTAAATTAACTGGCTAGGATAAGGGATGACTTAACTGTCTTGACTTTGTGACACTTTGGCAAGGGAAAGGGAATACACCATAGTATATACTGAATGAGCAATAACACAGGGAATGGTGGTGTCTCACAAATGGATGAGTTGTTTAAAGAGGGTTTATTTACCTTCATAGATGCGCACAATCCATAATACAAATAAGGCCAGCAATTGTTTAGATGTAGCTTTTAAGTTCCATTGCTTTTTGGGCCTGAAGTTTCCATAGCCTTGATCTATGTGTGTTTACAAACACATTGCATAGATTTACATTTTTCTTTTAGGCCTTCTGCTGCAGGTGTGTTTTTAAGGCACTTGTTTACCTGAGCACTTCTAGGTGTGTCATGGATAGCTTGTTTACCTAGGTATTTATTTTCCACAAGATATAACATTTCATTTTCATTGCCATGTTCATTTGGCATGCCTCTCATTCATGTGTGTTTAGAAACACATTGCATGAATGGGCTTTTCATACAAGATATAGCATTTCATTTTTCCAGATTTTGTATACATGGCAGCACTAAAAGTTTCAGGTTTAGCCAACACGACTTTAGTGACTAGGGGGAATTCACAAGGAACTCCAACTCACCATAGGTAAGTTTTGTCACCAACTCAGAGCCGAGACACAATAAACAGGGAAGCTCATCCAATACAGAGGCTACAGTGGGGAAAAGTCCTCCATGCCACTAGTCAAGTAGTAAGTCAGGGTGATAATCTAAAAGGTAGGCCATGGATGGATGAAGATAATGAACAATGGAGCCAACACTAGCAAGCCAAGGTATGGTTGAATGATCACCTCTATTCTCCCGAAGAAGGATAAAACCAATGAGTATGAATAGTGAACTTCTAAGTTTGAGTAGGGACAATATAATATGTATAATAGATCAACCAGGTCCAAATATCTATATGATCGCCAGATCATGACACTGAGTGCTAAGACATGCTATAAGAATAAGTATAAAAGCAATCTAACCATAACACCATGATATACCTGCTGAGTCATATACCTGAAAGCTCATCCACCTGTACCATCATCTGTCCTCTGAAACTGCTGCTGCAACTCTGGGCACTACTGACTGCTCTGTACCAATGGTATAATGGCTATATCGGTCATCTCTCTGAGTGTCCCGAGACTCAGTCATGGCATGGGGAATACAACTGCTGTCCACAATCTGATAGTGATCCAATCTAGATGCTCATCTCAGCATCTCAACTGTAAGGGAACTGGCTGAATAGTGTACTGGAATGAGAAAAATAATGTATGGTAGCCCGGCTACTATATATGTGATAACAGGAACCTGCAAGAAAAATTGATTAGGCAATAATATTCATTGTAAAATGAAAACTAGCTTGATCTCCAAGCCACTTTCCACTCTGGAGCACCCCTGCAAAACCCTTGATCTCAAGCATACAAAACCGAACAAGCCATTTCTAAGTAATGTTAGAATATAGATTGAAAATTGAAATGCATAAAAGAGAGACAAGGTGAGAGAGGTATCACCAAGACAATGCGAAATAGACCCCAAGTACTCTTGCAATGGACCTCCAAAGTCACTTCTTATATTAAAATTTCAAACAAATATTACAATAGTATTTTGGCAGAGTGTTCATGCTCAAAATCTCCATGAAGAAAAGAGCCCAAATGGCTTCTTTATATAGCAAAGGCTATCAACCTAACACCTAATTCGAATTGGCTTTGAAGAGAGCCAATACCACCTAACAAGAAATCAAATTCCAATCACATCTAGTTTGCAACCAACCAAATTACAAGTCTTGGAGTTAGATCCAATCACAAAATCGAGTTCTAGTTAATGAGATGAGGAGGTGGCCTCCACCTAGGCAAGGCGCCCCTCATCTCTACATTGGAAACATCTCCCACCAATAAAAACACGCCATGTGGTAAACTCGAGCTCTCAAAGAGGGGTATGACGTGAGCAAGCTTGGCAACTCGTGAGCTTTGAGGTAGGTACTTGGAGTTTAACAAAACTTTGATTGCAATCATGGTAGGTGAGAGTGGGAGGTGGCCTCCACCTACGCAAGGCGCCCCCACTCCCCTTTAATGCAACTCCAAACCAACCAAAATTTATTTAATACTTATTCCACATCACAAACTCGACTTTGCAATCGTGGAGGGCGAATTCTCTTTGGGAGATCTACTTGTGCTGACTGTACACTTGATTGAATGTTGACTGAGATGATTGGAATCTTCATAAACGCTGAGTGCCATGTCAATTAGCCTTTTATTTTAATCTTTTCTGATTATTTTGGAGAGATTTGGATTATCTCCAAAATATTAAATTTTATTATTTTAGTTAATAATTTCTCTGTAACTGGGTTTTTTGAGAAATTATTAATTATGAGGCCTAATTGACATCCGAAACTTAGGACAAACTAGATCGGGGATCATGAATGATTTTTGGCTTAAGTTTGGAGCCTTCAATCATCAAATTCGGATCCCTGATGACTGACATATTACAAATTGATATTTCTCTATTTAAACTATAGAGAAATTTATTAAATTTAAAAATAATTAAAAACCCAAATTCTACGGACCCGGTAAAAATTTTTCGAAATTTTTTCTGGGGGTCCTAGAGACCTAGGACCTGACCGACAACTATTCTAGCAGTGTCTAGTAGGCTTATATACATCAGTTGGACTCTAATAACCCCCCATGGCTAAAATTTTCAAAATCGGGCATTCCAGCTTTGGAGGAAGCGGGAGAAAACCTCATCGATTATAGCTCAGCTATAGGAAAAGTATAATTGACAAGGGAAAAAACTCCTTGGAATACCTTAGTTGCTTAATCAAGTCATGGGGAACAGAGACACTCAGATCCTAATAGCACACTTTATTACAAACCCCATGGGGCCATGGTCATGTCAACTCGTTATCACCTATTTTGTACAAATGGTTGAAACCTTATTGAGCCGCCAGTGTTGGAACACATCAGTGTTCACTTCCAGAGTATCTGGGTTTCAGATATTTGGGTCTAGCCATTTTTGGCTAGCCAGTTTTGTTTTTGAGTCGACATGACCATGGCCCCATGGGGATTTGTATCAAAGTGTGCTAGTAGGGTCTGAGTGGCTCGGTTCCTCATGACTGGATTAAACAACTAAGGTATTCCAGGGAGTTTTTTCACCGTCAGATTATACTTTGCTTCAGGCGAAATATAATCTCTTGGTTTTTCTCCCACTTCCTCCAAAGCTGGAATGCCCGATTTTGGAAATTTGGCCATGGGGGGTTATTAGGGTCCAACTATAATGTATAAACCTACTAGACACTATTAGAATAGGTTTTGGTCATGTCCTAGGTCTCTAGGACCCCCAGAAAAAAAATTTACCGGACGCGTTGGATTTGGGGTTTTTTAATTTTTTAATTATTTTTAAAATTTAATTAAAATTTCTCTATAGTTTAAATGGAGAAATTTGGGTTTGTAATATGTCAGTCATCCGGGATCCGATTTCAGTGATTGAAGGCTCCAGACTTAAGCCAAAAATCATTCATGATCCCCGGACCAGCTAACCCTAAGTTTCAGATAATTATTTGGCCTCATAATTAATATTTTCTCAAAAAATCAAAAAATGAGAAATATTAATTAAAATATTCAAAAAATAATAAATTGGAGATAATTTAAATCTCTCCAAAAAAGGCCAAATTGAATAAAGTAAAAGTCAAAATGACATGGCAAAAAGCATTTATGATGATTGGAATCTTCACCCACCTGATTTAGATCAGTTTCGGAGCACTGGGAGTGATCTACAGTTGAGAAATTCACCCACCTTCATGCAAATTCGTTTTTGTGATTTGGCAATTAATTAATGGGTTGTTGGATTTTAAAATCAATGCATGTGGGGCTCCTTCCTCAAATTATGGGCTCCAAACTCAAGCTTAATGTTGAGTTAAGACTCCAAGCTCAATTTGGTTGGTGTTGACATGGTTTTGATTGGATTAAGATGGAGTTTTTGGCTCTCTTCATGCCAAATTCGAATTAGGGTTTTAGGCTAGTGTTTTGCTATTTAAGAGAAGCCATTTGGGCTTTCTTATCATGGAAAATTTGAGGCAAACTTACTCTGCCAAAATTGTATATGTGTTATAGCATTTGCTAATTGAAATAAAGTGGCTTTGGAGGTCCATATGGTGTGTTGATCTTGTTCATGGAAGGTGCTTCAAATTAAATCAAGGTGATATTGTGTTATGTTTTTTACTTACATGTTCCAAGTTTTGATCAAATTATTTAAGCTTAGAAGACTTTTCCAAGTCCATAGGGTGGGCATTTGGGTTCAATTTGTCCATTGATGTTGGGTTGTTTGTGATTGGGAAGTAGTGGATTGTAGTCGGAAATACTAACACTCTTCTTATCCCTTTCAACTTGGCATACTATATTTGATCAATCTTGTTTGTAAGTGATACATTTTGCAGATCTAAAAGGTTATGAAGAGGAGTTGGAACTAGGTTGTCTCCTCCATCTCTTCAAAGAACATTTTTTCCATTTAACATTCATACATTGCAGGATCTCCTAAAGTCGATCTCACAACACCAAGATGGTGGCATAAAGGGGTTTGATTTCAAAGATCCATCTCTTATATTCAAAATATTGTTTATTGGTTACTTTGGGCTTTCACTTCTTCAAGCCTTCTCATTTGCTCTTTGAAGCTTTTATTTTTGCATGCTAAGCCACTTCTAGCCCCTCTAGCCTTGATCCAAGATTGCCTTGTCTTCAAGCCATAGATTAGAAATCCATAAGGTTGAAGTTCCTTCAACCTTGGGGAATAACTTGGGATTTGCTCCCTTGTGCTCTCTTCAACACTCGCTGTCGGCGTATCACCGGTTAACCGTAGGATTTCCAAGGCGGTGTTCTACTACCTCAAGTGTTCCACTTGTAGCTCTTTTGCCTTTGCCTTCTAGCTCCTCCCTTTTTCCTCCTTTCGTCCTACCTCTCTTTGCCTTAGATCTTTTTCGCTTTCTCTTATTGCTTTAGCCCATTCGTTTTGCCCTATTCTCTTCCTCTCGTCCTCCCTTAGTTCCTTCTTTCACCTATCTTTGTCTTTTTCCCTTTAGGTAGCTCCTTCACCCCTCCTCGTCCATCCTCTTTAAAGCCCTAAAGAACACATCAAGACAACAAAACAAAGGGGTTAATAGTATTCAGTTTTAGATCTCATTACTTGGTTATTTGGTAGTTGTTGTTGCATAGCTAGATCATCATACTTGTATTTGCATAGTTAGTCTTACTTGCATTTCATTTTATAAGTTTAAATCTCATTGTGGATCCCATCTTATTGAGTTTAGGCTTGCATTTTGAGTCATCTTTCCTAGTTTTATAGTTTCATTTCGAAAGATAAAATATATTGCATGAAAATATTTCAAAATTTTAAGTCTTAGATCTCATTTCTAGCATATTTAGAGCAACTTTTGTCCGCTGGTCCGTTTCGCCATAGTTAATATTTTATGACAAAATCTCATGCATTTTCCATCTTAGAGTTAAAATCTTAAATATAGATTCAAATAGTTTCAAATTTTGATTTATTTCTTGCTAATGGTTAATGGGTGCCTTGTTTAGATGTTCTTGAACTTGTGTAGGCCATTCGAGAGAGAAGTACTTGATAAGATTTTGAAACAAGAGGATCAAAGCAAAACAAAGTGAAGGATCCATGAAAAGGACTTAAACTTGATACACTTATCCTTTGTAACAAGCTTATAAGAGCTAGCCTTGTATTTCCTTTTTGCTTCATTCTCAAAAGACCTTGCAAGGTTTTAAAAACCCAAGGCATCTGTAATCTTTCAATAAAAGTTTCAAGTGGAGGAGGCCTCCACTTTCTTGGTCTTCTTCCCCATTTGGGGAAGAGTGTTGGGTCTTGTGGTGTGTTTATGTTTCCATGCTCTTAGATTAGCTTCTATTTCGCTAAGTAACTTGTTTATTTATCTTCTATATTTTACTTACCCCCATGCTTTCCCGAGTAGGGTCTTGAACCTGAAAGAGATTCTTGGGTAGCTTAGTTTAATTTTTATCATTATATTGTTTCCCTTCCAATCCTTGACCAGAGAATAGCTAACTTTGGGATCGTATCCCAAAGGCCACATAGTTTTGTGGTAGCTTCTCGCTCCCCCATCAACTTCTTGTGGACATCCAGCTAGCTGGAAGGTTTCCAGGATTGGTGGTTTCTAGTGGTTGATCCTGTTTCGGGGATTAATCCCACCTGGTAGATTAGAACTTGTATGGTAGAACACTAGATTTGCTTATCCTGCAAGTTTTATTTGCTAGTAGTAATCTTTATCTTGTTGATCAACACTGTGGTTAAATTTTATTTCAAGTAAAAATATACTGCTCTGCTTTTATCTGTCTTCTTAAAATAAACCAAAGTCTCTTGAACTTGGCCAAATCCAAGTCAAGAGCACCCTCTATCGGAGGGCATTTTAGTCTTGCATCATTCCCTGCATTAGGCATTGTTAATTTAGCAAGTCTCTTGAACTGTGGTCATAAGACCGAGTCAAGAGCGCTCTCTGTCGGAGGGTTGAACAAGGTTCTTTTAATAATAAAATTTTCCACTCACACTCCCCTAATTATTTTATCTTGGTTTGTCCTACACCCGTATGCTCTGCCAACCGGAAACGGTTGGGCTAGTACTCAGAAAGGTGGAAGACTTGATAATAACGATCGATAAATTTAACTAAAATTTTTACCCATAACCTCAACCAAGGCAAAATACTGTTCTTCCCGCGAGGGGTGGCGCCGGATTCCCACTGTCAGACTCAGGGGCGGTTCAAACATTGGACACCAATCCTTATCGAATCTGGGTGCTTCCGACATGTCATTCAGGGTTGCCAGTATCTTTCTTGGGTAGGGTTCTACCATCTCTTGATACCTTTGGTCTTAGCCCTAATAATCAAGACAACTAAAATTTTCAATTTACCAAGATAAGCTGCACAACGTTCTCACAAACTTTCCATTTCAAGCACTTGTGTCAAGTTTACAATCACTTTTATTTTCTGACTCCATAAGGCACTGGTCCTTCATATTGTATTTTGCTTGCTTAAGTATCAACATTGGAGTATCTGCTTATATTTTTGTGAAGTGATCTGCTTATTGTCCAAGTGTATCTTTCATCTTGGGTTTGCAACGTGGATTGCGTTATCTTGTCTTATATCTAACTTTTATAATTGTCTCTCATTCAAAAACTCCTAAAAAACACCCATCCGTATCACAACACCTAAAAACACATAAATACACAAAGAGCCTTAGTAAAACTCTTTTTTAGGGACTACCCCCCTTGGCTTCGTTAGGAGTTTGCCTAAACGGAGGAGTTGGGATTCAGGTGACAGTACCTGGCTCATTGCTTTCCCCCAAGGCCACACCTCTCTCACTTGTAGTGAAGAGACAGCTTTCGAAAGATTTCCGCTGCTGGTGTGCATATTGGCGGACAACACAACTGAAAAACAAAACTGGCTAGTCACAAATGCTGGATCATCTGATACACTGGAGTACAAACCTTCATCATGTTTGTCAAATGGCGGCTCCTCAGATAATCCAACTATGGTACAAATAAGTTGGTAACATAACCTAATGGTTGTGGTCGATTGAATTAAATATAGAAGTTTACTACTTTTGTCTTGTGATGTGTCTCTTATGATTTATGTTGATGACATGTTTAATTGATGTACTTAGTAGCTTAATGTGAATGATGAACTTGGGTTAAGTTTTGAAGTGAAATTGTTTAAAGTGCTACCACACTGATTCACCCCCCTCCTCTCAGTGTGCCATTGTGTCCAACACCACCTTCCAAGTTGAAGTTGTTGGGGCCACATGATTTGCTCTAAGAAAGTTGATCCATGTGTTGGAGAGCTATATCAAGGGCCAGGACTTAATCTTCAAGTGAGATTTGCTTTTGAGGATCCCAAAGTAACTCCACATGTGTGCCAAAGTGCCACATCATACCAATTTGCCTCAACATGTATCCCACTAGCCAATTAAGCCAAATCGACTTAGGGGACTTATGCTAATTTTCCCTCAATTAATCAAAAAGTGCATTCTTAGCTGAAAATTAGAACACAAGTGCACTTTATGACATCTCAATGAATAATTAAACACAAACTTAGGCTTTTTTAATTAAAAACCTTAGGTGTGCCATCAATTAATCCATCATTATTCTAAAATAAGCCTACAAACCCCCCTTGTGTCTGGAAAAGGGCCTAGATGGACAATGCCTTGCAAGGAGATGGTTGGACTAGGTAGATGGGCCAGTTGGTGCCCAAATATACCAAGTCATTGTCCTTAAAGTGGGTGAGTCACTCCTATGCACAATCATGAAGTTTTTAGGCTGCCCGCTGACACTGAAAATATGGCCCCATGGAATCTGGCCAATCTGGAGGAACTCTTTGGCATGCAGGGATGGGAGGTTTAGAAGGGCCAATTGGGTGCCTAGATCGATCCTCGGATCTTGAAAATGCTGAGTAAATCATCCCCATGCATGTTAAGGAAATTTGGCATTGCAATCTCTAGGGAAAGGCCCACCACCTTTTTGGAAGTGATTTATTTGAGGCAATAATGACCAATTTGATGACATATACCTAGGTAAGTGGCCAAAGGGGTATGCAAATATGCGTTTAGATCCTCTGGATAACTTGTAGATCTCAACATATGAATTAACCACCTTCTGACCCCCAAAGAGACTAATACACTAGCACTGCAAACCCTGAAACCCTGAAGAAGACTTGATGAATTCTCTGTGGCACTGAACAAGATGTACTAATATCATAAAAGTCCTTGGTGGACTAGCAGCAAAGGGTGTCCACATGGACCAATACATAGCAAATGCAATTAATCATCTTAGTGTGCCATCATACAGCTAATCATGTATACATGATAATATACCTACACCACAAGTATCTTCAAATAGGTTTCTAAGAAGCAAGATTTACCTACTAACTAGATCCATGATAACATCTAAGTACTTACAAGGACTAGTTTCTTCTATTGAGTGGATAAGGTGAAATGAAACCAAGTTAGACAAGTGAAATTATGGCCAAAGGTGAGTTGGTTGACTCAAAATGTAGGAAGAAGGGGTCTCTGTGATCTTCACCACTTAGGAAAACCTTAGGGAAGTGTCTCACAAATGGGTGATATGTAATGAGATAATCCCCCCCAAATCATCATTAATCAGACTTCCCCCTTAGTTGACATTGTTAAAATTAGGGTTAGGTTAGGGTTTGAAGCAGAAAATTAAAATTTTTGTACTTTAATGCAAAAAATAAATTTCTAAACTAGTACTAAAAACAAAATTAGTACAGTTGTAACAAGACAAGTTTAGATCTAATAAATTAAGACATAATTTTCATCTCTTTCAACTTTAACACTCCCAAAGGTCACTGTGTTAAAATTGAAGCACACAGTTAACAATTGCATATATAGAGCAATACCTGTTAATGTTATTGTAACTGCGGAAGATATTCACTTGTATTTTATATTGTATTTATTATTGTATTTTATTTGTACCTCTGACGGAGATGTTTATTCCTCCGGTCGGGGATGTCATTATTATATTTGGTCATGTACAGTCATTGAGGTTAACCATCCATTGTAAGTCGGGGCAATAGATCCCCCAGAGTCAAATGTAAAGGGGGTTTTAAGTCCCCTAAAGGAGTCGGCTCAGTTAGCTTTAGTTGAGGCCGACATGTCAAGTGGTAAAGGTAAAGTGGAAGTGAATGTATAAATAGAGAGCTAGGCTCTCTCATTTATTCATTCAGTCACTCTCAAGTTCGCATTAGAGAGAGAGAGGACAAGTTCACACAAGTGGAGAAGAGAGAAGTTGTTGAAGACCATCTCTATTCTTGGGGTTTTACTTTTGACATTGTATTGGTGATCATTCTATCTCTGAGGAAGTTGCGGGGTTTTCTCCTTTATGGTTTCCCCGAGGAAAATCTTTGTGTCTCTTGTGTTTATGTTGTGCTTGTTATTCTCTTAGTAAGATTCTAGATTAGTATTGATTAAAAGTTGAAATCTAACATGGTATCAGAGCTAACCTGAGAAGAAGACACTATGCAGCTGTGGAATCTAGGGATTCTTATTTTTTGGACTTCTCTCGACAGATCATCAACAAAAAGGGGCTAGGCTAACTCGCCCAAGAAGGATGCATCTTTCTGTCAAAGCAGAAGTTGATTATGAGCATTTTCACTTTTTGGCCTGTCACTGCTGCCAGAAATTAGGGCTTTTCATAGAATTGGAATTTTGGGGTGCAATTAGCATAGGGAAGTGCGCCTACTCAAAATCGAAATTTTGAGACCAAGATCGAAGTTTTTAAGTAGGTGAAACCCCCGGAAAGTCAAACCCTAGTTTGACTCTAGACCAGAAAAACTAGAAAACCAGAAAAGACCAGAAACTGCAGATCAGTCAAGCACATCTATCTGTCCAGTCAGAAGTTTCAAATTCCAAGTTTGAAAATTTACTGTTTCTCTGACAAACCCTAGGACCAGCCAGCTCCAGAACCAGTTTCAGCAAATCAAGTGGTAAGACCTAAAAGCTTTTCTATTTCCATTTGAAGTTCTCATTAAAGATGTCTCACCACACCAAGCTTGAGGATAAGCTTGAAGGGCTGATAACTTCCGAGCATGGAAGTATACAATTACACTTGTCCTTGAAGAGAATGAATTGGACACATATGTGAATGAAGAAGTTCCAGTTCTCGAGGGAGATGAGGCTAAATCCTTACACAAGAAGAACTTGGTTAAGGCCAAGAGGATCATTGTTGATTCTATTAAGGATCATTTCATCCCACATGTATCATCCTTGAAGACACCTAAAGAGATGTGTGATTCCTTGACCAATCTATTTGAAGGAAAGAATATAAATCGAAAGATGACCTTGCGGAACAAATTGAAGAATGTGAAGATACAAAATGCAGAGACCATGCAGTCCTACTTTACAAGGGTCTCTCAAATCAAGGAACAACTTGAAGCTATGGGAGAAAATGTAGAAAATGGAGAAATTGTGATGACCACCTTGAATGACCTCCCTAGATCATGGGACTCTTTCATTCAAGGGATTTGTGCTAGAAAGAAGTTAATCACTTTCAGTAGGTTGTGGGAGGAATGCTCAAAAGAAGAAGCTCGACTTGTAGCTCGAGAAGAGAAGATGGGAGCAAACGATGATCAAGCTCTCATAGCACACTCCAGGAGGAATAACAACAAGAGGGAGCACCACCACAGCAAGAAGGAGAGCCACCATCATAGGAACCACCCTAGAAGATTCAAGAGAGATCTATCTACTGTTAGATGTTATAAATGCGATGAGAAGGGACACTACTCCAAAGATTGTCCCAGAAACAGAAGTGGCTCCAACAAGAAGAAGACCAACAAGAAAAGGCACCATGCACACACTACAGAAGATGATGAACCTCCAAGGAAGAGAGCCAAAGAAGAAAGTGATGAATCTTCAAGTGACGAAGAGTATGTCCTGATATCAACACTCACGGGCACTGTCACACACGAAAGTAATGATTGGCTTGTAGATAGTGGGGCTTCCAAGCATATGACAAGATATAAAGAATCCTTCATGAACCTGTCTGAACATGAGTCACCTCACAAGGTGAAACTTGGAGATGACTACCAATATCCCATAAAAGGAAGTGGAGAAGCTTCATACAAGCTAGACTTTGGCAAGTCTTTGAAGATGAAGGATGTCCTATATGTTCCAGGACTCAATAAGAACCTTCTCTCCATATCGGCATTGGATGCAAAAGATATGAGGGTTGCATTTATTGATGGCCAAGACCTGATGTGGCCAAAGAGAAAAACTATAGATAATGCAGTTGTGATTGGAGAGCAAGAGGGAGGTTTGTACAAATTGAAGGGCCAACCTGAACAAGCCTTGGTCCATGACTCCATGGAGCCAAGTGAACTATGGCATAGAAGGCTTGCAAATGTGCACTATAGAGCACTACCCATTGCAAGCAAAGTGGTTGAAGGACTTCCAGAAATCCAGTCGAAGCATGAAGGCGTCCGCAAAGGATGTGCAAAGAAAAAGAACCAGAGAAGAAGAAAGAGATGATTCTTCAAGTGATGAAGAATATGTATTATGATGAACAAAGATCAAGAGGGAGCACACTGTCAAAGACAACAGTAGTTCCCGCAAGGAAGCAAAGATCAAGAGGGAGTCCACCCAACAACCAAACAAAGATAAGTATTTGAATTGTCATTTCTTGTATATCTAATTATTTGAATGATATTGTTAATCGTGTACATACTTATGTTCCTAGAGTTAGGATGTGTATTATGCATGTTAGAAGAGTTGCATTAATGAACATAATACTACTAATATGCAAGTAACGGGTAAGTGGCCTGTTGTCCGCCAATATGCACACCAGCAGCGGAAATCTTTCGAAAGCTGTCTCTTCACTACAAGTGAGAGAGGTGTGGCCTTGGGGGAAAGCAATGAGCCAGGTACTGTCACCTGAATCCCAGCTCCTCCGTTTAGGCAAACTCCTAACGAAGCCAAGGGGGGGTAGTCCCTAAAAGAGAGTTTCACTAAGGCTCTTGTATTTATAGTGTTTTTGGGTGTTGTGATGCGGATGGGTGTTTTTTAGGAGTTTTTAAATGAGAGACAATTTAAAATTAAAACATAAAACAAGATAACGCAATCCACGTTGCAAATACAAGATGAAAGATACACTTGGGCAATAAATAAATCACTTCACGGAAATATAAGCAAATACTCCAATGTTGATACTTAAGCAAGCAAAATATAAGATGAAGGACCAGTGCCTTATGGAGTCAGAAAAAGTGATTGTAAACTTGACACAAGTGCTTGAAGTGGAAAGTTTGTGAGAACGTTGTGCAGCTTATCTTGGTAAATTCAAAGTTTTAATTGTCTTGATTATTAGGGCTAAAACCAAGGGTATTCAAAGAGTGTCTGGAAAGTAGTTTTAAGCAGCCCCTTTAAGAGACCTGTCGGGGCCTGTCTGGAATCACGGCGAGGCGCGCAATGCTAACCAGCCACCGTGTCGCAGATTGGGCGGTCCGGCACCTCCCCTGAGAGCTGATTAAGATACTTTATGTCAACGCCGGTTCGTTGGTTATGGGGTGAAAGTTTTAATTAGGTTTTCACTTGTAAATTAACAAGTCTTCCACCTTTCTGAGTACTAGCCCAACCTTTTCAGGTTGGCAGAGCATACGGGTGTAGGACAGAAACCAAGATAAATTAATTAAAGGGTGTGTGAGTGGAAAATTTTTATTATTAGAAAGCCCTGTTCAACTCTCCGACAGAGAGCGCTCTTGACTCGGTCTTATGACCACAGTTCAAGAGACTTGCTAGATTAACAATGCCTAATGCAGGGAAATGCAAGAAACTAAAGATGCCCTCCGATAGAGGGTGCTCTTGACTTGGATTTGGCCAAGTTCAAGAGACTTTGGTTTATTTTATGAAGCAGAAAGAAAGTAGTAGCAGTATATCTTAACTTGAAACAGATTTTAAGCAATAATATTGACCACAAGATATGAATTACTGCTAACAATCGATGCTTGTGAGATAAATAAATCTAGTGTTCTACCACACAACTTTAATCTACTAGGTGGGATTGATCCCCGAAACAGGATCAACCACTAGAACCGCCTGCACTTGAGAACCTCCAGCTAGCTGAAAGCTCTACCAAGGAAACCGACGGGGATGGCAGAGTAACCACAAATTATGTGGTCCTGCCCTTGAGACGAAATCTCAAGGATACAACTTCCGGCTGAGGGCTTTGGAAGAGAAGCAAGATAAAATTGCGAAATAAAACTAAACTACCCAAGAATCTCTTTCAGGTCAAAGACCCTACTCGGGAGAGCATGGGGGTAAGTAGATATGGAAGATAAACAAAAATTGATCTTAATGAAGTAGAAACTAATCTAAGAGCATGGAAACGTAAACTAAGTTAAACCAAACCACAAGACCCAACACTCTTCCTCAAATGGGGAAGAAGACCCAAAAGTGGAGGCCCCCTCCACTTGAAACTTTTTATTAAACTGTTACAGATGCCTTGGGTTTAAAACCTTGCAAGGTCTTTTGAGAAGGGTAATACTTGGAAAATTATTGAAGAAGATACAAATTTTACTTGCTATTACAAAGGATAAGAATATCAAGATTGACTTATTCTCATGGCTCCTTCACTTTATTTTGTGTTTGATCCTTTGCTTCAAGATCTTTATCAAGTATCTCTCTTTCTCAAATGATCTACACAAGTCCAAAACATCTAAACAAGGCGCCCATTAACCGTTAGCAAAAAACCAAAACTTGCAACTAGTTAAGTTTAGATTTGAAATTTTAACTCTAAAATTTGGAATGCATGAAATTTTAACATAAAATGTTAACTATGGCGAAACGGACCAGCGAACAACAAACTCTCGAAAAAGTCCTAGAAATGAGATCTAAAGTATAAAAAATTTTAAAATATTTTTGTGCAAAATTTTCTATCTTTTGGAAGATGTAAAAGTTTGTAAAAATCTACTAGCTACATGCAAGCTATGATAGTATGGATATGAAAATGACTAAGTACTTCAAAAGACAAATGCAAGATATTTATTTTTATGAGATCTAACTATGTAAAAACAACTATCAAATAAACAAGTAATGAGATCTAATACTAAATACTACTAACCCCTTTGTTTTGTTGTTTTGATGTGATTTTAGGGCTTAAAGAGGATGGACGAGGGGAGAAGGTGAAGGGTAAGTAAGCAGATAAGGGCAAGGAAGAAAGGATCTAAGTGAGGTAGGACGAGAGTGAAGGAGTAGAAGAGAGAGGACGAGAGGAAAATTGAGGAAACTAAAGAGGAAAAACGAGAGCAAGAGGGAGAAGGGCGAATAGGGAAAGAGAGGTAGGACGAAACTAGGAGAAAATAAAGCCAAGGAGAAGTAGATCTAGGGCACGGATTTCAAGTGGAACACTTGGGGTAGTAGAACACCGCCTTGGAAATCCTCCGGTTAACCGGTGATACGCCGACAACGAGTGTTGAAGAGAGCACAAGGGAGCAAATCCCAAGTTATTCCCCAAGGTTGAAGGAACTTCAACCTTATGGATTTCTAATCTATGGCTTGAAGACAAGGCAATCTTGGATCAAGGCTAGAGGGGCTAGAAGTGGCTTAGCATGCAAGTAAAAAGCTCAAGGAACAAAATAGAAAGGCTTGAAGAAGAGAAGCCTAAAGTAACCAAATTGATTTTTTAAATAAACTTAAGAGATGGAACCTTAGATTTGAAGCCTCTTGCCAAATCCCTTAATGCTTGAGATTTGCTCTAGAAGGATCCTGAAGCATGCACAAATGGTTAGAAAATGTAGGCCTTTTGAAGAGATGAAAGATGCAACCTAGCTCAAATCTCTCTTCAAAACCTGTTGGATCTGCACAAGTGATCACTCATAAACACATCTTGATCATAATAGTATGCATAATAAAAGTGGGATTAGAATAATATAAGTATTTCCAACTACAGTCTACTCCTTCTAAATCACACTTAAACCAAACATAAATGGACAAATTGTATTCAAATGCCCATCCTATGGGCTTAAAAAAGCCTTCTAAGCAAATTATGGATCAAAACATGAGATTATAAGCAAAAAACAAGAACAAATTCACCTTGAGATTATGAAGACATTTCCATGAAAAGCATTTGACAACACATAGACCTCCAAAGTCGCTTTATTTCCTTAAGCCAATGGCTTTGCAATGACAAAATGACAGAGTAACTTTACATCAAAATTCCATGAGATAATAACCCAAATGGGCCTCTCTTTATAGTAAAACTTGAAGCTAAAACCCTAGGTCGAATTGGCATGGACAAGTAGTTTGAATTCCAATCAATGGCAAGGCTTGGAGAGCTAATTCGAATGACAACTCGAGTTTGTGGTAGGTTGAGTGAAGAGGTGGCAAACTCGCCCTTGTTGATGCATGGGAAGTATCACCCATCGAATGGGCACTCTCCAACTAGGATCCACGTGAGAGTTAGGTAGATATGCGTGAGCTTTAGAGGAGGATGCGAGTTGGTTGGTAGAGGACAAGTGGATTGGTGGTAGGCACTAACGTGTTTGCAAGGAGAGCCAAGCTTTGGTGATTGCATGGGAAGTAACAACTATCCAATAATCAACCTCCAACAATGCTAGACGTGGATTTAGGGCAGATTGACGTGAGTTTGGAGTAGGTGCGAGTTAGCATGGTGGAGAGACAAGTGGAAGGTGGTGGGTGCTAACTCGAATTTGCAATGAGAGCCGAGTTTGGTGAGTCATGAGGGCACCCATCCTTGGGCTTTAATGCAAACCACCAACCCATTTATCAAGTGACACCTCAACAAATCGAATTCTTTATGAAGGAGGGCGAAATTGCTTGAGAGGATAATGACTTGGTGACTGGATAGTTGATTGGAGTGATTGGGAGTTGATTGGAATCCTCATAAATGTCTATTGCCATGTCATTTAGCCTTTTATTTTAATCAAATTGATTAATTTTGGAGAGATTTGGATTATCTCCAAAATATTCAATTTTATTATTTTAATTAATAATTTCTCTGAAAATGACTTTTTAGAGAAAATATTAATTATGAGGCTGAATTGACATCCGAAAGTTGGGTTTAGCTGCTCCATGGGTCATGTGTGATTTTTGGCTTATGAAACGAGCCATCAAACACTAAATTCGGACCCTGGATGACTGACATAATTACAGACTCAAATTTCTCTATTTAAACTATAGAGAAATTTAATTAAAATTTAAAAATAATTAAAAAATTAAAAACCCCAATTTCGACGCGTCCGGTAAAATTTTTTCTGGGGGTCCTAGAGATCCAGGACATGACCAGAACCTATTCTAATAGTGTCTAGTAGGTTTATACATTATAGTTGGACCCTAATAACCCCCCATGGCCAAATTTCCAAAATCGGGCATTCCAACTTTGGAGGAAGCGGGAGAAAAACCAAGAGATTATATCTCGCCTGAAGCAAAGTATAATCTGACGGTGAAAAAACTCCCTGGAATACCTTAGTTGTTTAATCCAGTCATGGGGAATCGAGCCACTCAGACCCTACTAGCACACTTTGATACAAACCTCCATGGGGCCATGGTCATGTCGACTCAAAAACAAAACTGGCTAGCCAAAACTGGCTAGACCCAAATACAATGAAACCCAGATACTCTGGAAGTGAACACTGATGTGTTCCAACACTGGCGGCTCAATAAGGTTTCAACTATTTGTACAAATCAGTTGATAACATGGCCTATGGTACTGTACAACATTTCATTGCTACTTATCTATAATGAAACCTTTTTGCTGACATGTTGGGAGTAGTGCACACTCTTAACAATGTTCTGGTAGAGATGGAAGGCATCTAGAAAGTTATGGGATATGGATGAATGTTGTATTGGAGCATTGGCTAAGATAATTGCATGACTGTATGACCTATGTCTTTATGCGTAAGAATTTGTTCTGAAAACTATGAGATGTTTCTAATCATGCAATTGAACTTGACTTGTAGGAAAGATCGTGTACCATCACCTATAAGAAAGACTTGTTTCGAAGAACAAGCGACGAAGATCAAGAAAACTACCTATTGAAGATATTGAAGAACCTGAAGTTCCCAGGATTCGAGATTCAGTGATGGAAGAAGCAGTTCCAGAAGATCATGAAGATTGTGAAATAGAAGAACCACAAGAACCTGTAGATCCACCTCGTGAAAAGAACCTTCCAGCTATGAGGAAGCGGCAGAGAAGAAAGAATGGAAGGATGCCATGATTGAGGAGTACCAGTCGATCATGAAGAATGATGTCTGGGAGGTAGTTCCGAGACCAGAATGGAAGTCTGTCGTGACTTCTAAGTGGATCTACAAGGTCAAGCATGCTGCAGATGGCAGCATAGAGAAACACAAGGCAAGATTTGTGGCACGTGACTTCTCCCAGAAGGAAGGCATAGATTATGAGGAGACATTTGCACCTGTAGCCAGATACACTTCCATCAGAACAATCCTTGCATTGGCTGCAGTGATAAAGTGGAAGGTACACTAGATGGATGTCAAGACAGCGTTCTTGAATGGTGTAGTTGAGGAGGAAGTGTATGTGGAGCAACCACTCGGATTTGAGACACATGACAGACAGACTCATGTGTGCAAATTGAAGAAGGCATTGTATGGATTGAAACAGGAACCCAGGACGTGGTACTGCAGGATGGATAGTTTCCTGATGAGCTTGGGCTTTACCAAGAGTAGAGCAGATTCCAACCTTTACTACAAGGTTGAAGTGGTAAATCCAGTGATACTTCTACTCTACGTAGATGATCTGTTTGTCACAGGAGAGGAGGGGCTCATTGCAGATACGAAGAGGAAACTTGCCGCAGAATTCGAGATGAAAGACCTGGGTATGATGCATTATTTCTTAAGCATGGAGGTGTGGTAGAATGCGGATGGGATCTTCCTTGGACAAGGGAAGTATGCAATGGAGATTTTGAAGAGATTCAGAATGATGGACTGCAAGCTATGGACACACCCATGGCATCAAACTTGAAGCTACTTTGTGATACTTCATTAGAGTCAGTTGATGCCATGATGTATCGTCAGATGATTGGGTCATTGATGTACCTGACGAACATGAGACCAGACATATGCTTTGCTGTGAACACATTGAGCCAGTTCCTAACGAATCTGAGACAAGTTCCCCTGGTTGCTGCAAAGCATATATTGAGGTACCTGAAGGGTACAGTGGATTATGGGCTTAGATATGACGCGAATCAAAAGGTTAACCTGCAGGGTTATGTTGATTCAGATTGGGCAGGCAGTGCCGCAGATAGGAAGAGCACTTCGGGGTGCTACTTCAGTATGGGATCAGGTGTGATCTCCTGGTTTAGCAGGAAGCAGTCCTGCGTGGCACTGAGTACAACCGAAGCAGAGTATGTTGCAGCTTGTTCGGCTAGTTGTGAGGCAGTATGGCTTAGGAAGCTACTGTCTGATTTGTTTGATATCAGGTTAGAGGCGACTTGTATATTCTGTGGCAACCAGAGTTGTGTGAAGTTGTCCGAGAACCTAGTGTTCCATGACAAGTCGAAACATATTGAGATCAAATATCACTATATCAGGGATATGGTGCAGAGAAGAGCAGTGAAGCTCCAGTATGTTGCGACGGATGAGCAGATAGCCGATGTGTTGACCAACCGCTAGCCAGAGTGAAGTTTGAGTACTTCGGAGAGAAGCTTGGTGTCCTTCAGATCGAGGTTCCTTCCAAGGGGAAGTGATGAGTCCGGAAGACGCAGATGCACATGGGTCAGTTCAGCATGGTGGTAGGTTGGTCCTCCCATGGCCGTTGACATAAGTGTCAGGGCCAGTCCGGCATGGTGGTAGGTTGGTCCTCCCATGGCCGTTGACATAAGTGCCGAGCCATTCCGACATGGTGGTAGGTTGGTCCTCCCATGGTCGTTGATGTAAGTGCTGAGCCATTCTGACATGGTGGTAGGTCGGTCCTCCCATGGTCGTTGATGTAAGTGTTGTGCCATTTCGGCATGGTGGTAGGTTGGTCCTCCCATGGTCGTTGATGTAAGTGCTGAGTCGTTCCCGAATGGTGGTAGGAATGTCCTCCCATGTCGGTTGATGTAAGTGCTGTGTTATGTGCATCTGGGTTGTGCTCCGTGTGACAATGAGATGATCTGAAGACGATGAGGCGATAGTAGGAGACGTAGGTATTTGCAAAGGCAATGTAATGACTGGTCCTGGGATGTACCTACTTGATGGCTTACTCACAAAGATGATGAAGACCTACATGAGGGCTAGGCCTACATCCAGCATGAAAAAGGGTTGGCTCTATAGAACTTCTTATGACGAGTAGAATTGAGAGATATCACCAATCGATGGTCGACATAACGAGGATTGCAGCAACAGTGATGACAACGATCCAGTGTTGATGATGATGTTCCAACATTGTTGATCCAGCGACGAAGACTTGTGTGTTGATGACTGTGTCAAGAGAATACCTTCCTAGTTAAGAGGGAGTGTTAATGTTATTGTAACTGCGGAAGATATTCACTTGTATTTTATATTGTATTTTATTTGTACCTCCGACGGAGATTGTTATTCCTTCGGTTAAGGATGTCATTATTATATTTGGTCATGTAAAGTCATTGAGGTTAACCATCCGTTGTAAGTCGGGGCAATAGATCCCCCTAGAGTCAAATGTAAAGGGGTTTTTAAGTCCCCTAAAGGAGTCGACCCAGTCAGCTTTAGTTGAGGCCAACATGTCAAGTGGTAAAGTGGAAGTGAATGTATAAATAGAGAGCTAGGCTCTCTCATTTATTCATTCACACACTCACTCGCAAGTTCGCATTAGAGAGAGAAAGGACAAGTTTGCACAAGTGGAGAAGAGAGAAGCTGCTGAAGACCATCTCTATTCTTGGGTTTTACTTTTGACATTGTATTGGTGATCATTCTATCTCTGAGGAAGTTGTGGGGTTTTCTCCTTTATGGTTTCCCCGAGGAAAATCTTTGTCTCTCTTGTGTTTATGCTGTGCTTATTATTCTCTCAGTAAGATCCTAGATTAGTATTGATTAAAAGTTGAAATCTAACAGTAGCAGTAGTAAGACTAATTAGAGATCTAAGTAACAACACAAGAATAACAAGTCCAATAACTTACTTGGTGAATTAGGACCTTCCTTATACTCAGAAATTTAACTTTTAGAATAGACTTTGCCTCTCAGAAGCAAGTCAACAACTGGAACAAAACTGACCCTTACGTAAGGGTATGTACAAACCTAAGAGAGAGAGATAAGGTGTTGTAGGAAAGGACTAGTCAGTTACAGTAGAGGCTCAAGACAGTCAACAGGTACACAACAGTTGAATGGCAGCCCCAAGCAACCCTCAATAGGCAGTAACAACCTCCAGAAATCAACACAGACCCAAATAGACCTCAGCTAGGCATGTGGCATACTTTAAACAAGTAGATCACAGCCCTAGAACTTTAGATCAGAACCAAACAAAGTCCAAGCAGGCGATGATCTCCACAAGTGACAAATGGCAATGCTAAATCAGTAGATCTAACCCAAACAAAGTCCAAGCAGGCAGCGGCCTCCACAAGTGACAAATGGAAGCCCTAAATCAGTAGATCTGACCCAAACAAAGTCCAAGCAGGCAGCGGCCACCACGAGTGACAAATGGAAGCCCTAAAATTGTCCACAATGACAGTGGCTGCCCTAAAACAGTCCAAGGTGGTAGCAGGCAGCACCACTTAGGCAGTGACCTCCTTTTATCAGACAAAACAGTCCATGGATGGGGCAGTAGGTATCCTTACAAGCTGCGGCCTCCTTAACAGTCCACGGTGGGGTAGCAAGCAGCCCTACAGGCTGCGGCCTCCTCTTAACATTCCACGGTGGGGTAGATGGCAACCCTACAGGCTGCGACCTCTTCTTAACAGACAAATCAGTCCACGGATGGGAAGTAGAACAGTCCACAAGGCCAACGGCCTACCCAAAGCATGCAGAAGTAGACCCTAACCAGATCTGGCCACTCAGAGAATAAGGCAGCGATACCCTAGCAACATCCACAATCAGACTTTATGGTGGGTAGCAAACGTCAACAAATGGATGGTACAAAAAATTCAAACCCTAGCATCAGCAGAATAGTCCACTAAACCCTTGACGTCATACCAAAGTAAATCAAAGTTGAGTTATGTCTTTTGGATGGAGGTCACAATGAAGAATTAGACTTATATTTATAGCATCTAAGTGGCTTCTAGAAGGATCCCCTTCTAATTCTTCATTGACTTAGGTTTTCTAACAATTAGGTTAAGATGTCATTAAATAATGAAAGTTACCCATTATAAAATTATAACTTAATATTATAATGTCTTTATGAGTGGGTAACAATGACAAGTCAAAATGTAGGGTGACATGCTCTATGGGGGCTCTAGCAAATAGGACCAACAAGGAGGGATCAACACAAGACAAGACTAACATAAGGCTGACCACTATAAATTAAGGATGGGTAAACACCCATCAAACCACAAGACCAAAAGTGTAACCACAAGGTGGGAAGACAACCCTTTTACCCACGTGACCAAGAACAACAAGGTGGGAAGACAACCCTTTTACCCACAAGACCAAGAACAACAAGGTGGGAAGACAACCTATTTATCTCTCCCTCAAATGTACAATTGTTCCATACACTAACTGAAAGTTTATCATCACCATATAAGGAAGGTCCACACTAGATGATGTGATCCTGTGGTCCTCCCAACTGCTCTTGAGGTTAAGTGCTAGTGACTTCATCAAGGGGTGGCCAATCCCTTGTGAAGACAACCTAGCTCAACCATCCCGAAGACCTAGGAGAGTAGGGCATCACACATCATCATCTTGGTTAACTAACCAAAATACACCTGGTTAACTGACCAAGATACATCTGGTTAATTGGCCAGGTATGTACCTGCAGGAACTGCTTGGTCCTAAACCAAGAATATGCCTAGTCCTGGACCAGGATGTCTCTGTCTCTGCCTGCAAGATCTACTTGGTCCTCGTGACCAAGAAACTGTCTGGTCCCAGACCAAAATACTGTAGAGACAGATACAGGGCCTAGCCACATGCTAGGGACTTTGCCATGGCTTCAACCTGCTTGGTCCTAGACCAAGAACCCCAATAGACTGCTAGGTGCCTTAGGGTACCTTCTAGGGACTTACTCTACCTGGTTAACTGACCAGGAACCCAAGTTAACGAACAAGGGTGCCATCCTCCCATAGAATGGCTTTCGTAGCTTCATTAACTTTAACACTCCCTCTCAGCAACACTAAGCTTGTCTCGGAAGTATCGAGGCTTCGTCGTGGACAAAGGCTTGGTCAACACATCGGTAATCTGTTCATCTGACAGAACATACTAAAGTCTTTGCACCATGTCCCTGACATAGTGATACTTCCACTCGATGTGTCTCAACCTATCATAGAATACAAGATTTTCTGAGAGCTCATCAAGAAGCTTGATCTTATAGATCCACTTGGAAGTTACAACTGACTTCCCTTGTTGTCTGAGAATCACTTTACACATGTCAATATCCATTATTAATTGAAGGTCTTCTCTCGTAGTACCTTTCCAAACCTGATGTTTGGTTGCCTCCACATAAGTGGAGGATTCTGAATCAAGGACAATGGATCATACTGGAGCACCCTTAAAGCCTCTCAATAGGCTTCTTAATGAGATTCAACTGAAAGCTTCCTGGCCTTCTCCCTCTACTCATCTAAACGAGATGTCTCATAGATTGAAGTTTCTTGCACTTCCATATCTGAGTCGCTGGAAGACTCTCTGGAGTGATGGAAGGTAACATCTCTACTTTCCTTTTCTGCAATCCCATTCTGCTGGAGATTGAAGAGCAGAGTTGGCTCCCCTCTTATCTTTGAATTCTGATAGGGGTCATGAACTAGAGCTTTAATAACATGTCCTGAAGCCTGATAAAGGTTACCTTCACGGACTCCAACCACAATGGCTGAGCTCATGTTTCCATCCTTAGGCCACACTAGAGCCTTTCCTTCTAATAAGGCTACAGAGAACCCTTTGTCTTCTGACAATGCCACTAAAATAATATTCTTCTTTAATCCAGGTACATATAAAATTTCCTCAATGCGAATCAATGTACCTGAATCAAGTTGTAAGGAAGTTGAACCAACTCCTTTTATGGCATAGGTACTACCATCTCCCAGTTCCACTTTCACATTGAACTTCTTGGCCTTGTAATCTGCAAGAGCCTTCTTGAATCCAGTCATATGCTTGGTGGCTCCACTATCTATCCACCAGGAATCTACTGAGTTGGAGATAGAACCTGAGAATGCTGAAACCAAGTAGCATTCTCTTTGATCTTGTTCTTTGGTCTCAGCCCTAGTTTTCTTTTTTTGTGGCTCTTCTTCTTCTGTAGCAACTGAAGCATGATACTTCCCTCTATGCCATTTCTTGTTAGGGGGTTTTCCTTACAGTCTTTTGCATAATGACCAAGCTGGCTACAGTTATAACACCTTACCTTTGATTTATGAAAATGCTTACCTTGAGGTCCCTTACCTTTGTCCTTGTGATGAGGGAATCTCCTTCCCTTCTTTGTCTTAGCAGCAAGGGCATGATCCTTCTCAATGGGAGGCTCGGATCTACTCTAGATCCTACCTTCTTCTTTTAAACAATCATGCCATAACCTATCAAAGCTTGGTTGAATCTCTCTTCCATTTACTGCTGCAGGAAATGTCTCCCAAGATGCAGGAAGACCATCTATTGCTCTTTGCACAAGGTCATCATCTTCTACTTCAACTCCAATGGCCATGAGTTGATCTCTTATCTGAGAGATCTTTGACAAGGAGGCAACTAACTCCTTCTCCTCCATCTTCAATGAAAGAAGTTGCTTTTTCAAGACCCTCTTTTGAGTAGGTTCCTTCTTCTCATAGAGATTTGCTAGGGCATCAAAACATTCTTTAATTGTCCTTAGAGGAGCTATTGCAGGCATCGAATTGTCTTTAACTGAGTCAAAGATGACTCTTTTCCTTGGCTTGCTTCTTCTTAAATGCTACTCTTCCTTGATTTCTTGCGGGCTCTTCCACAACCCTAGTAACCAAATCATCCAAGTCACTCTTCTCTAGATATTCAAAACCCTAACCTTCCATGCATTAAAGTTTAAGGCTCCTTCAAGCCTATCTTCTGACTTAATTGAAGTAGAAGCCATCTTCAAACCCTTACAGCCAACTTGATGAGTTTTGCCAAGAATTTCCTACAATGAAGTTGGTTAAACCTCAAACCCTTCCCTTAGGATCTATGTAGATTCTGTTAGGCTGCAAATCAGAGTTAGCTACAAACCCTATTCTCTGATACCATGTTAAAATTAGGGTTAGGTTAGGGTTTGAAGCTAGGCTACGGGGAAGCGCCCCCCCCTCCCTGCCTTGCTGCCAATTCGCGCTCCCAGAGGAATCGGCCTCGGAAGCGTGATTCCTCATCGATTCCTCTTGGGAGCATTTTTTGGAATCACGCTTACCTAAAAAAAAACACTCCTTGGATTTTCGGGAGCACTTAGGGAGCGATGAGGAAGCTTTGCTCCCGACATGATTCCTCATAGCTCCCTAAGCGCTCCCGAGTGCCAAAAAAACGCTCCCGAAAATGCTTCCTCAGTGCTTCGGCGAGCAAGGGCACATCAAATTTGTTTTTTTTGCTTGTGGAACCAATGCATGGTTCCACTTGGGTTTTTTAACTTGCTTAGGGTTAATTTGGGGGATCTAAACACACTCTTTCCACTCATTTCCTCTCATTTTATTTCTCATTTCATGCATTTCACTTCTCTTTGCTAGGGTTCTTGAGTGGGTTTGCTAGTTGTTTGAGAGCAAATTTGTGGGAGCTTGGAAGGGAGATTGAAGGAGAGATTGAAGGCTACTATTTGTGAGAGCTTGGAAGAGAGATTGAAGGCTTCCATAGAGACATTCAACCACCATTGCAGAGCTAATGAGGTAAGCTCCAAACCCCACTCTTTGTTTGTTTTTTGAAAAAATATTTCACTATGTTAAAAATTTTAAACCTTGCAATGTTCTCTTCTCCTACCCTTTTCCAATTTCTTCTTCTCCATCATTCTATTGCAGGAAACAAGTGATTCTCATCTTGAGTCAAGAAACATGATGGGTATGTGGTTTTGGCTTTTGGTTCCACTTCTTCCCATTATGATGGTGTTGGGAAGTAGATATGGTGGTGGTAGTGATGAGGGGGAAGAGGTAGAGAGTGACACATACCATGGAGAAGAGGAAGGGGAAGAGGGTGATGATAATGATGAGATTGAGAGTGATGAGGGGCAAAAACAAAAAGACACAACACCTTTGTGAAAGTATGTGACAAGGCTTGGGGGAGAGAGAGGGGGTGGAACCACAAATTTTATATGCCCCCATTGCACTAAAACTTACACTGGTTCATATACTCGGGTGAGAAAGCATTTGTGTGGGATTATGCCATGTGATCAAGGTAAGGTTGTTGGAGTCAAAACCTGTGACAAAGTGCCAACTAAAGAGAGAAACAAATACAAGATGGAAGAAGAGGCCGCTCAAAACACTTCCAAGAGATCAAGGGTTGAATTTGAATCCTCTCACTCAAATAGAATGTTTGGTAGTGGATCATCATCGACTCCATCGGGATCCTCTCTTGGATTCTCAACTATGCGAAGAACATTATCAGATTTCCTTGACCTTGGTTGTAGAGATGATGTGGATTCAAAAGTTTGCAGGTTTCTCTATGCATGTGGTGTGCCATTCAGTATTCTTTACTCACCTTATTGGCATGAAATGGTACAAGCCATCAATGGTGCCCCTAAAGGATACAGAGCCTTGGGTATGACAAAGCCAAAACCGTGGGATTTGCCAGGGAAAGAGCCAAAATCAATAGTGCTCTTAGAAAGTTTACAAATGATTGGTCCAACTATGGGGTATCCATTGTATCTAATGGGTGGACAAATGTTAAAGGCAAGCCATTGATAAATATTCTTGGTGTGTCTCCTAGCGGTGCGGTCTTCCTTTCATCCCATGACTACTTGGATCGCTACAAGACCGGTATTAATATTGCACAGCCTTTACTTAAAACCATTCAAGAGATTGGGCCATACAATGTCATTCAAGTCATCACTGATAATGCTACTAATTGTAAGGCAGCAGGAGCAATCATTGAGGATAAGTATCCCAACATATTTTGGTCAAGGTGTTTGGTTCACACATTGAACCTTTTTGATGCATTATATTGTTAAAATGAAGGACCCTAATTACCGATGGATTGGTGCCTTGTACAAGAGAGGTAAGAAAATGATCAAATTTATTACCAATCATAGCATGGCCCACCACATTTTTCGCAATCACTCTAGGTTGGAGCTATTGAAGATTGCAAAGACTAGATTTGCTAGCTACTACCTCACCTTCAGGAGGCTTTTGAAGGTAAGAGAGGCATTGGCTAGTATGGTCTCAAGTGATCCATGGCAAGAATGAAATGACAGAGCTGCAAGTGCGGCTGATAGGTATGACTTTCAGGAGGTGGAGGACACTGTTCTTGATGGTCAGTTCTGGTCACAGGTTAGGTATGTTCTACAGTTCACTAAACCAGTTTATAATATGATTCATTTTGTAGATACAGATCAGCTGATGATTGGGGAGGTATCTGAGCAGATGGATAGCATGTTTGTTCAAATCAAAGACATTGTTGAGCAAAGAGATGCAATCTTGTATGACCATATTCATAAACATGTGGTCAAAAGGTGGGATAATCTGAATGTTCCACTCCATGCCCTTGCATATGTCCTTACCCCAAAATATTATTCTCCAATTTGGTTGGCCTAACCTGCACCTACGGGTGGAGTTAGGAAAAAACCACACACAGATCCAGAGGTGCAAAATGGGTATATGCTTGCATTAGACAAGTTGGTCCCTGATGAGGAGGAGTGTGCTCAAGTACGGAGTGAATTGAGCGAATACATCAGTGAGCATGGAGTCTTTAGTACCCTGCATGCAACCAAAGATCGAGATAGATTGGATCCTATCCGTTGGTGGAACATGTATGGCTCTGGAGCCTCATATTTGCATAAATTGGTGGTCAGGGTGCTTTCACA
The DNA here is from genome assembly GCA_027924585.1 of Larix kaempferi. Lineage (NCBI taxonomy): Eukaryota > Viridiplantae > Streptophyta > Pinopsida > Pinales > Pinaceae > Larix > Larix kaempferi. The sequence goes on along the minus strand of BSBM01001504.1, from coordinate 2,736,862 downwards.
GGTTGTTAATAGTTCTTCTGTAGAGAGGTGTTGGAGCACCTCCAGTGTCATCCATAGTGTCAAGAGAAACAGTTTGAATGTAGAACGCGCAGAAAGCTTGGTTTATGTGCACTACAACTTGAGGTTGTTGTCCCATTATTGTGAGGCAGCCAAGAATGATAGAACATTTTTGACTTGGGACAACAATCCAGAGAAGGCTAATGTGGAGGATGGAGCCATAGCATTAGAGCGCTTGGAGGCTGAACTATTCAGTGATCATGGTGGTGATCCAATTCATACTATAGAGATGCCACCCCCCAATCAGCAACAGGTTTCCAAATGCAGGAGTTCTGCCTTTAGCTTCACAACGTCCAACAATCCGTGGGGGCCATTCATCTTCTTCTCATGTTCCACGATCACTTCCAGCAGCTCCTATTCCACCTAGACCACGAGAAAAGAAATTGGAAGTTTCTCGTGGAAAGCGAAAAGCTTAGTAGATACAAGATAGTATCATAGTACTTTGTATTTCATGTTTATTATGGCCTATTTTGTAAACATTATGGCCTACTTTGAACTTTAGTCTTTGACCTTTGAATCTTGAACGGTTGAACCTACCTTTGAAGTTTAAACTTTAAATTTTTTATTGCATCCTACAACTCTTTGGTATTGAATATGATATTATGATGCTTTGTTTCATTTCATGGTTGATGTTATCTGTTAGAGTTTGTTGATGGCAAATATTATATGTTGAAATTTGAAGGATGATGTTGTTGATGATTGATGATTGATCATTTAATGACAATGTTATAAGTTATAGCTCCTAGATGATTGATGGTATATCAATATGTGTACTATATGGTTATATGAATATCTATGTTTTCATCTTCTCTATAGCTAATTTGGCATAATACATGTTTATTTTAATATATATGCATCAAAATATATTAAAATATATATTATATAAAAAACACTCCCAAAACGGAAGCTTTTGAAAATTCCGCTTTCCACTCCCACTCTGCACTCCCAACAGCGTAGGTTTGAAGCATAAAATTAAAAATTTTGTACTTTAATGCAAAAAATAATTTTCTAAACTAGTTCTAAAAACAAAATTAGTGCAGCTGTAACAAGACAAGTTTAGATCTAATAAATTAAGACATAATTTTCATCTCTTTCAACTTTAACAGTCCCAAAGGTCACTGTGTTAAACTTGAAGCACACATTTAACAATTGCATATATAGAGCAGTAGCAGTAGTAAGACTAATTAAAGATCTAACTAACAACACAAGAATAATAAGTCTAATAACTTACTTGGTGAATTAGGACCTTCCTTATACTTAGAAATTTAACTTTTAGAATAGACTTTGCCTCTCAGAGGCAAGTCAACAACTGGAACAAAACTGACCCTTACCTGAGGGTATGTACAAACCTGAGAGAGAGAGAGAGATAAGGCGTTGTAGGAAAGGACTAGTCAGTTACAGTAGAGGCTCAACACAGTCAACAGGTACATAGCAGTTGAATGGCAGCCCCAAGCAACCCTCAATAGGCAGTAGCAACCTCTAGAAAGCAACACAGACCCAAATAGACCTCAGCTAGGCATGTGGCAGACTTTCACAAGTAGATCACAACCCTAGAACTTTAGATCAGACCCAAACAAAGTCCAAGTAGGAAGCAGCCTCCACAAGTGACAAATGGCAGCCCTAAATCAGTAGATCTAACCCAAACAAAGTCCAAGTAGGCAGCGGCCTCCACAAGTGACAAATGGCAGCCCTAAATCAATAGATCTAACCCAAACAAAGTCCAAGCAGGCAGCGGCCTCCACAAGTGACAAATGGCAGCCCTAAAATTGTCTACCATAACAACGGCTGCCCTAAAACAGTCCAAGGTGGCAGCAGGCAGCACCACTCAGGCAGCGGCCTCCTTTTATTAGACAAAACAATCCATGGATGGGGCAACATGAAGCCTTACAGGATGCAACCTCCTTAACAGTCCACGATGGGCTAGCAAGCATCCCTACAGGTTGTGGCCTCCTCTTAACAGTCCCTAGTGGGGTAGCAGGAAACCCTACAGGCTGCAGCCTCTTCTTAATAGACAAATCAGTCCACGGATGGGCAGCAAAACAGTCCACAAGGCCAGTGGCCTACCCAAAGCATGCAGAAGTAGACCCTAACCAGATCTGGGCATTCATAGAATAAGGCAGTGATACCCTAGTAGCATCCACAATCAGACTTTATGGTGGGCAACAAACTTCAATCGATGGATGGTACAAAAAATTGAAACCCTAGCAACAGCAGAACAGTCCACTAAACCCTTGACATCATACCCAAGTAAATCAAAGTTGAGTTATGTCTTTTGGATGGATGTCACAATGAAGAATTAGACTTATATTTATAGCCTCTTAGTGGCTTCAGAAAGGATCCCCTTCTAATTCTTCATTGACTTGGGGTTTCTAACAATTAGGTTAAGATGTCCTTAAATAATGAAAGTTACCCATTATAAAATTATAACTTAATATCATAATGTCTTTATGAGTGGGTAACAAGGACAAGTCAAAAGGTAGGGTGACATGCTCTAGGGGGGCGCTAGCAAATAGGACCAACAAGGAGGGGTCAACACAAGACAAGACTAACACAAGGCTAACCACTATAAATCAAGAATGGGTAAACACCCCTCAAACCACAAGATCAAAAGTGTAACCACAAGGTGGGAAGACAACCCTTTTACCCACAAGACCAAGAACAACAAGTTGGGAAGACAACCTATTTATCTCTCTCTCAAATGTACAAGTGTTCCATACACTAACTGAATTTTTATCATCACCATATAAGGAAGGTCCACACTAGATGATGTGATCCTGTGGTCCTCTTGACTGCTCCTGAGGTCAAGTGCTAGTGACTTCATCAAGGGGTGGCCAGTCCCTTGAGAATACAACCTAGCTCAACCATCTGGAAGACCTAGGAGACGAGGGCATCACACATCATCATCTTGGTTAACTGACCAAGATCCACCTGGTTAACTGACCAGGTATGTACTTACAAGAACTGCTTTGTCCTAGACCAAGAATCTACCTAGTCCCGAACCAAGATGTCTCTGTCTCTGCCTGTAGGATCAGCTTGGTCCTCGTGACCAAGAAACTATCTGGTCCCAGACCAGAATACCCTAGAGACAAATAGGGGCCCTAGCCACATGCTAGGGACTTTTCCATGGCTTCAACCTACTTGTTCCCAGACCAAGAACCCCAATAGACTGTTGGGGGGCCTAGGGTACCTTCTAAGGACTTACTCTGCCTGGTTAACTGACCAGGAACCCTAGTTAACTAACTAGGGTGCCATCTTCCCAGGGAATGGCTCTCGCAGCTACATTAACTTTAACAAACTTTGATTTTTTGCTTTAGCTTCTTCTTGGACTTGGTTTTTTCGGACTAGTCTTCATTTTATTTCTAGGACTCTTCATTCTTGTATCTCTTTTATATTTGGAGACCTCAGCCTTTGATTTTAGTTGGAGGCTGTCTTCATTGGCAAGTTATCTACTTGCTTCTTAATTTTCTTGCTTCTCTCTATCTTAACTTGGTCTTCAGCTTGCTTTGACTTTACAAGTACAAGGAGTCTTGGACTGGGAGCTTCATTTTTCATTCCCTTTTTGAGGCAAAGGAAGGGGAAATACTTTCATACTTCAGGTCTAGGAAAGACCATTGCTGCATGGCAACTCTATTTGCTTGATAACTTATAAGTAGTTAACCCCGGGGATTTACAAGCAAGCCTCCTAAACCATCACAAGATTGTTGCAACACAAGCATTGCCCAAGACACAAAAGGAAAACTGGGGGGCCTGTTATCACATATATAGTAGTCGGGCTACCATACATTATTTTTCTGATGCCAGTACACTATTCAGCCAGTTCCCTTACATTTGAGATGCTGAGATGAGCATCTATATTGGATCACTATCAGATTTTGGATAGCAGTTGTATTCCCCATGCCATGACTGAATCTCAGAACACTCAGAGAGATGACCGATGTAGCCATTATACCATTGGTACAGAGCAGTTAGTAGTGCCCAGAGTTACAGCAGCAGTCTCAGAGGACAGATGATGGTACAGGTTGATGAGCATTCAGGTATATGAATCAGCAGGTATATCATTTTGTTATGGTTATATTGCTTTTATACTTATTCTTATAGCATGTCTTAGCACTTAGTGTCATGATCTGGCGATCATATAGATATGTGGACCTGGTTGATCTTATTATATATATTATATTGTCGCTACTCAGACTTAGAAGTTCACTATTCATACTCATTGCTTTTACCCTCCTTAGGGAGAATAGAGGTGATCATTCCACCATACCTTGGCTTGCTAGTGTTGGCTCCATTATTCATTGTCTTCATCCATCCATTGCTTACCTTTTAGTTTATCACCCTCACTTACTACTTGACTAGTGGCATGGAGGACTTTTCCCCACTGTAGCCTCTGTATTGGATGAGCTTCCCTGTTTATTGTGTCTCGGCTCTGAGTTGGTGACAAAACTTACCTTTGGTGAGTTGGATTGTAGGCCTAAATCATTCTGGTCGGTTGTCCCAATGTTTGGCATTGGCTCGAACTCCCCCTAGTCACTTGAGATGTTGTTGGCTAAAACTGAAAGCTCATGTACTATTTATGGAAACTGATAAATTCGCCCATGGAAACTAAAAAGGGCAAGAGCGATGAACTGCTGAAAAATACTCCTCGAAGAGTATAAGAAAGTTCCAAAAAGCAATGATTCTTAAATGCTATATCTAAATAATTGCTGACCTTATACATGTATAAAAACATGCTCTGGATGCAAGCTGCAACTAGTTGTGCTTATCAGCACACCTGAGATTCGAAGGGTTATGTAGGCCAAAAAGGCCATGAAATGAAATTGAATGATCCTAATGAACCTGGATCAACTTGATATAGACATGATGCCTAAGTTGAATAAGCACTCTCTAAACAACTTATCCATTTGTGAGACACCGCCATTCCCTGTGTTGTTGCTCATTCAGTATATACTATGGTGTGTATTCCCTTTCCTATTGCCAAAGTGTCACAAAGTTAAGTCGGTCAAGTCATCCCTTAGCCTAGCCAGTTATTTTAGCCTTCACCCTTCACTAGCAAATTGATCACAGCTATGAAGTGAGTATGGTCTTGAAAGTCTGGTCTGAGTAATAATAATAATTAATGACATTATATATTTGGATTTAGATCGCCAGTAATGATTACTTTGTGTTATAATTGTTATTTGAATAAGTTGTAGAGCATGCATTAACCTTTAACACTTTGCAGCAGCTTCTGATGATAGATCTGAGTTATATTTGGTCATGTTGACTTGGTCAAACCTAGTTTGACCAAGGTCAACCATAGGACATGAGATGGTTGGACCTTGTGATGATATGGATTGATGATATATGGTCTATGTACATGTACATGATGATTCTATGCAGCAGCTATAGGGTTATATTCATGGTTTACAACATTATTTGATCATTTACAGATTATTATTATTTGACCTGTTCCGGTATATTGGATATATATATTGATCATGCAGAGACTCATATGGTGTATGAATACACATCTTGGATGGATTTGGATCTTCTGAGTCCAATGAGACAGTTTGTTTTCAGTTCCGGGCACTTACAGTGATGATTGAGCCTCAGTAGGCTATCCCAGTGCAGTTTTGGTCTGTCAGAGACCCTATCAGAGCAGATGTGATTTTTATCCGGTTGACCTAGGGCGCTATGCTTGGAGGGGGTGGTCCAGCCACTTGTTTTTACCATATTACCCCCCTCCCGGACACACTGGTGCCCTCACCTTGACAGCGCAGGCACTCCAGGAGGCAGTTTGGGGCAGTTTCACGCTTCCCGAGGCATTTCAGGATTGGTAGAAATGGCTATTGAAGAATTCGATTTGGGCTATTGAGGCAATGTCTTGGCATGGGATGATCAGTGATGATGGATTGATGTCTTCCACACCTCCTCTAGTAGTTTCAACTTCATCGGGGTCCGCATCCATCACTTATGGCACTTTCTGATGATTTTCGAGGTCTTTTGAGGCCTACGATTTGACCATAGAGGCACGATTTGGTATATTGATGACTATTTTATTATTTTGTGCTATGGGGATTGACCAAGGGTGGCTAAAATTACCCCTTGGACCCACCATAAGCTTCCTATTATATTTTGTCATCATGATTTGGTGGGATTCCCCTCTTCTAGGGCGATTTTGTCCACTTATATTATATTTTATTAGTGATCCATGTATTTTATTGTTGAGCTCATCTCAACCATTGATTAGACATTTGTATCTTTTAATCTTAGCCACTCATTCAAAAAGTGGTTAGGATTTTGATGCCTCTCCTTGCCTCTCCTTCCTATTTAAAGGAGAGAGCTTCTCATTTGTAAGGGGTCTTTGGCTCTTGGATTATTGGTATAGAAAAACTTTCTTGTGGAAATTCTTGTGGTCTCCTTTGCATCTGGTGTTCTTAGATGGTGATTGGAAAGTCTATTGCAACCTAGCATTTGGAATTTGTGGTAAGATCTATCTATTTTGGAAATCATTGTCTTGGCTATAGGAGGGCGACTTCAACAAGCGCGATTTTGCAAGGCTTCTTCAAATCGACTTTTTTGGCATTTGCTTGTATCAGGGGGTTATCATTAGTATCATTGTGATCTATGCTATCTTTCTGTTACTTCTCTTGTGGCATTAGTCTTATTTCTTGATTGCATCAAATCTGATATTGTTGACGTTTGTTGTGCAGGAGAGAGGGCGCATTGGTTTCTTGGACTAAATCGATTGCATAGAAAACTACCTCAAAGCTTCTCAAATTGATTGGGTTTGCATAGATCATCATCATCAAGGCATCTACAAGGTTACCCAGGTAAGATCCACAGGTTTGTTTCTCTTATCTTGATCCAATCCATTGACCTAACTCATAAATTGATAAAACCCTTATTTCTTCAAACCCTCATTTTTACATTTTTTCAGATCTACTAAGATCTAGTGGCTTCTTGGATAAGATATTTAAAACCCACCTCTATAGTATCCACGGCATCCCGGATCTATAGTTTGGTGAGGATTGGCCTCCATTTGACCCTCTTCCCAAGGCATTTAGCCTCTCCAAGCAAGGGCGCACTTCCTAGTTTGGTGGGTTGACCTAGATCTAGTATGTGGGTAGTTGAGATCCCGCTTGATTCATGATCTACACATCCAATAACCTACCCCCAGATTGTCACTTTTCTGATTTTTACCTTGTGGGCCCTATTTCACATTTTAAGGGATTTAATCCCCATTTTGGACCACTTGGTATCTTTAAACTCAGATCTATTAAGATCTAGCCATTGGATTGCCATGTAATTATAGATCCACACTCTCACTTGCTTAAACCACTTGGATCTAAAGTTTGGATGCCATTGGACTTGTCCTGAGTCACTTATCCCACTTTTTAGCCTCCTTTGGTAAAGTCGCACCACCTTGGAGAAGTGAGTTGGTCCACTTCTAGGACATGGGTACATGAGATCTTTGTGGATTTGGAATGGGCATAATTCAAAACCTAGGTCTAGTAGGTCACCTTGTCAAATCTTGCCTTGGGGATAGCATTCCTTGTTTTAAGGGATTATGGTCCACTTAGGTTAAAACATCAAATCTCTAGATCTAGACCTATTCATCCATCAAGACTTCAATTGCCCACTTGTCTCATGCAATAGGAGTCTTTAACCACAAGTTAACCTTACTTTGACTCCATTATCCCAATTCCCAAGGCACTGGTTTCTCTCCAAGTCAATTCGACTTTCCTAGATTGTTGGATTAACTTGTGGTTTGACCTTAGTGTGGTGAACTAAACTCTTTGATGTCATCATGTATCATGATCAAGCTTGTCACTTGTACTAGTTAGTCCCAATTCAACCCCTAAACTACCCTGCATTGGACACGGCTCCCAAGGTAGTGGATTTTCTCACATTGAACTAGTACTTTAATCCTGGATCCTATTTCACAAATCATAAGTCACTCTCACATCAATAATGAACCAAAGCTATACTCATTGAACCCCTCACTTGTCTTGTGACTTCATCCTAAGGTCTAGGATAAGCCATACGCCTTACTTCACTTAGAATTAACTTGATTTGGTGTCTTGGTTTTGATCTCTCCTGTCGGGAGTAGATCGGGTCTCCCCCTTTGTTGTCTGGGCTAGATAACATAAAGTGAAGGTTGCCTCGACTGGCATGACAATTATCTATTGGAGGTCGAGGTGATCGTGGTTGCACCTTTTAAGTTGCCCTTCCCTATTGCCATCCATGAGTGGATATATCCATAGGGGTAACTACAGTTTAGGTGATAACAGGGCCTTTATGGTGAAGGGGTCATAGAGGGGAAGTCAAGAGTTCAACTTCACCAACCTTAGACCAAGGATGCAGACTAGGGTCCAGAATCATGAAGTGGAATGGATAATGGATGGATGGCCATAATATGGACCCAGAGAAGTGGGTACAAGTTCTTGCAAAATACTCAAACATCACCTAGGTTCAATGGTACAAAAGTAAATCAGGGATCTACTACCCTCGTCAACTCAAAAGTGTGATACTACTAGCTATACTCATCAGACAATCAATACATCAACTATGGCAGTAGCAGCATATAGTACATCATCATAAATTCATCGTCATGGCATAGCATAGTAGTAACAACATGGCATATGTCTGATCATCACATCATACATCTCATAATATCAAAGGGGAGGCCTAAGAGCAGCAAAGATAGGCCTCATTACTCTGGATTGCATCTTTCTCAAAAGCAAAAATTTGTGGCCTCATTGACAGTGTACTTATAGACATTGACTGGTCACGAGGTAAGAGGTATGTCCTTTGACTTTTCATTTAGTATAGGTAATATTATCATTTATTGTTTATTATAATTTATTATTCTGATATTTATATTTATGTTTGTTACACAAATCTAGCATAAGTTCTATGAAGGGACACATCTTCGCATCTAAGTAAATAAGACCATACATTATTGCTGTGCTCAGGATAAAAAATTATAATGATTCTTTAATATACAACAGAAGCTGTGGAAGAAAAAATGTCTGATGTGAATAGCATTGGTCCAATGTTGACAGATTTCTTAAAGCATCTCAGTGGCAAAAACTAGTAATGTTTACATATTCACAATGCGAGACTTTAAAATATATAAATGGATCATATTAAGCAGTCCAGGGGAAATGTATACTGCTTATAGACAGCACACCAAAACATTCTATGTAAAACATATCCACTTACATATAATGCTATGTTGCACAAGTTTCTGGAACGCGGGAACGTAGGGAACGTGGGTAGGAGTATCGGATATGTCTAGAAGTTTCCCCCATATTTACAGGAAACGGCAGGTTGGGAATGGCTATAATATATATTTAAAAATATAAAAAATACAAAAATAAAATAATTAAAGAAACATGAGAAGAGAAGAAACATAGAGAAGAAAAGAAACATTAACACAAACCAAATGACTTAGCTTATCCCTTATATTACAGTTGTAACTAGAACCTCTTAGCAGATGGAAATGGCAATAAAATCAAGATTACCATCCATGTCATTGATTATATAAGGTAGACTCTTTCGAAAGTGGAGACTTTTAGAAGTTCTAGTCCCTATATTTGTGGCTATATGCATAGAGTAAGTTTTCAATTCTGTGTCAACTATGATTAAAATGTATTAAATTTAAATTATTATAAAATAAAAATCAAGATAATTTTTATTTAAATGTAATATATGAATTTAGTTTTAAATACTAAAATATATAAATTTACTTTCTTTTATTTAATATATAAAAAGTCAAAATAGATTTTCATTTATTATTGTTTACGGTAACCGCAATTCAACGTAGGGACAAGTGAATACTCTAGCATGGGTGGTAGATAGAGATTAGTGCACCAACTCGACAAGGTAGCACAAAATAGACTTTTACTACAACTTAGTTTTCTATAGAAAAAATTCTGAGTCAACCATGTATATGTATGGTTGCGAGGAAATAGGAATGTCGTTAATAACCCACATGGTGATCATGAATGCGTGGAAGCACCTAGTGAAGGGAACACGCAAGAAAAAATCCCCAAGTTCACAATTTTAGAGGGTAAAAGTTCCCAACCATCCGGAACGGTTTCCGCCATATTTGGAAAGTTTCCTACAAGTTCCCAAGTTCCCTGGAACATCGGAACTTCAGGAACGAGTTTCCTAAAAGCCAGGAGCGGTTCCCGTGCTACATAGATATAATGTGTTTCTGTTGGTTCATTTTTGGTTCAACTATTTTCTAGATTTCAACCACCAAATAATTGGCAATGTGGATAGAAGTACAGCCAACTTTGAGCAACTTGTTTTCTCTCTGGACATTTCTAATTTTCTTTTGGTTAATAAAACTGAGGAGCTTCATGTTTCAAAACAAAACCAAATGGTTGCTAGCATGTTTTGTTTCCAAGCAGATCCACAGTCTAATAATCACTTGGAAGTCTACAAACCAGTTATATTGGTCAACAACATGCACATCTAATATGCTTGAAAGGTTCTGTCACTGAGGGTTCTGTTCTAGCCATGTTACTGTTAGTATTATGTTCAGAAAACATGAAATAAATGATGGCCACGATTTACAAATCATGTGCCATAATGTTACTTACTGCCATTCTCTTCTATGTTTGCTGCACTTATTAATATGAAGTTTGAATTATTTATGCTGAAGTTTGGTACATGTCCCAAAACATTACTCTTGCCTGTGGTGATAACTTTTTGGGTGCTTGACATGACATTTATTTCAGGCCCCTTCAAAATCATGCCTTATTCCATCTTCTCAAAGGTCTACGAGTAGAGAATTCAGGGAACATCAAGAAAGTGGAAAGCCATATGTTTTACTCGATGTACGAGAGGACCACCAGTACAAAATTGCTGCTTTGCCAAATTCTGTAAACATTCCATTATCTCGTTTGGAGACTCAACTCGAGCTACTCCAAGAAGCTATAAGAGATGTGTTAGTACAAAATGCATCTGAGGAACCCCTACAGTCTGAAAAGTCAAATGGAACCACTGGTGATCAGATTTCTTCCAGAATTCCGTTATATGTTGTCTGTAGAAGAGGCAATGATTCTCAAAGAGCTGTTCAATATTTGTGCAACAGAGGTTTCCATGCTGCACGGGATATTATTGGAGGGTTGGAGTCTTGGACAAAGGACATTGACCCCAACTTCCCTTCTTATTGACAATGCCGACTCAAGGTTCATGGATTCCAAAGTATCTCCTGATACAACTTTCCTTTTAGTTTGGTTATTCATGCATGGCCTCCACGCACTAAGTATATGTAATTAATTAATGGAGGATTTATCATTTCTAGAAGTTGGGATTTTGGAGTCACAGTCAATTATAGCATGTTAATAACTTAATACATAACTGCTAATGAACAAAATTTGTGTATGATATGGTCTGACTGAAAGGCTGAAGTAAAGTGAAAAATCTGAAGTTTACTAGCTAGGTAAATATGATTATTAACTCCATATTTGAGCATAGAAGAATGGCATACTTGTGTTCTTGATGTCAGATACTTCTTACGTGTTTAATGAATTATGTAAATAAAGGCAATACAGAAAAACAAGCATTCCAATTTGGCAGTAATCATGAACAGAGCTCTTAAGACTATCAATCAAAGTTTGGACCAAGGGGAAATTATTTTAAACACTTCAAACGAAAAGAAAATGCTATCCTGCAGTTATTTTATTCCTTTCTGAACTTTCATGTTACAGAATCCTTTCAACTAAAATGCATACGCATATACATGTCATTCTTTTACTTTGTAAGACTTGTTTGAGGTGTCCTCGAATTGTCTAAAAAAGCGCAATATATTTCGAAAAAAATAACAAAAATCCCAAAGACTTTTACGAAGGTGCATTTCTACATCATAGGGGAAGTAGTAGCAATTATGTGTGGCAGAGCATCTCCGAACTTTTGCAAGGATGGAAGCTTTAGTATGGTATTTGTGTAGGCTTCCTAAGTATTTTCCTCTGGTCTTGTACAGCTGGTTTACAAGTATTCCAAAAATGCAGTGATTTTTGTCAATTTCTTCACCAATTGATCTAAAAACACAAGCAATCCTCTCATATGTAAATGCGATTTCTAAAACAATTTTCTTAGATATCCTCAAATGTGCTTGTGGATTAGAAACAAACAAATCATAATCTAAATTGGACAATTATTTTCTGTAGAAAGAGGCAAAAATGATGAGAATTTCAATTTTATACCAAAAAACACTTGCAAATGTGTCATTCCATATGAGATGATTGAAACGAATGTTTGAAATGTGCACAGTTGATATATACTCAATTCTAACTTGGTTTCTATGACGAAAATCCCGTTTAATATTTTCGAGTGGTTTTGAAATGGAAACACCTATAAAATATGTTTAATTGTGTACACAGAAATTTGTTGTAATGTTTATGTCAACATGTACACAAAAAATGGTTGCTAAGAAACAAGAACAGTATGAACATTTATTATCCAAAGAATCTCGAACTTGAAACACTAAGGAAAAACCTAATTGGAAGACAATATATTTTTTAGCGCTTGGGGGCATTATTTTGTTCGTCTTCTGGGGATGTTTTCACTACTATCAGAAAATAGGAAATTCCTCTATGGAAATATCTCCTTGGAATAATCTATCTATCCAACTACAAGAATGGGATAATCGTATTCGAGTAATAATGGCTACTATCATTATTCCAAGAAGAAAGAGACATTCCTTACCTTATATAATAAGAGACATTCCTTACCTTATCATTAATATAATGATAGTATATTTAAAAAGGAATCCAATAAAACCAAGTAGAGGATGCAATCTCAAACTAACTCACTTATAACCTATGTTGTGCACATGTTTCCAAAACAAGGGGATGCAAACCTTTGTCTAAAACAATAGAACCTCCTCCCAAATTTCTTAGGAACAATAAAAATATTTATTAAAAAAATTGAATATATTTTAAAAGGAATAAATTAGAAATACATAGGATACTAATTCAACCATAATATATACATGATACAATTATATATACTACATGCTAAAATTTAATAGGATTTATGATACTGTAAACATTTAGCATCATAACCTAATGATATTCCAATGAGAACATAATTTATTTTTGAATTATAAAAGTTCGTAATATATTTCAAAATGCCAAAATGTAAAAAGGGTCAAAACAATAATGAAGCATAACAATACAGTTTGTAGTGGGGAATTTTTTATTTATTTTTGCCATTAAATACAGTTTTGATTTTGTGCTTGAAGGTAAGTTTGCTGTATTTTGTGATGGTGTTCATTTGAACAATAGTATTCCTTCATTGCATGCTTAGACATGCCCAAAAGATGGACAACTACCGTGTTGTAGTTTCCCCTAAATCAATCTTCGCATTTATTACATAAGTAACTCAACAAACTATCCCAAAAGATAGATAATAACCATGTTGTAGTGTCCCCTAGATTAATTTTTGTAGATATTTCACATCTCACTTCCCTTGAATCCACGTCCTCACCCTGGTAAATAGAAATATGGTAGTGTCCTCTCAACCAATTCACCTTTAGGTGCAACTAGGATGACATTGGCCACCACTTCCCCACTTCATCCTCCGCTTATTTATCTTAGTTGACCCCTACCAGTATCCTTGTGGATGACAAATCCCATCCACCCACCCAAGTTATTGAGAAACAGAGCCACACCACTAGTCCTATATACCAACATTATGAATACCTTATTGAACATTTCGAAATTCCTCTAGCTCATTTCGATGATCCCTTTTTGCACATCCTTCTAACAACCCAACCTACCTAGGACCCCTTTTATAAACATCCATAAATGAGTGCCTCCTACACACACAGAGCTTAAGATCACACCCTCTTGTTTTTTTAATTCCCCTTGCATCAAACTCCAATGTTCAAACACAGACTAATGTTGGAGGCCCGTGATGTTGTGACTAATCAAACTCCTCACACCTCTTTCCCCACACATCACCTTAGTTTTGAGCATTATGAAACAATGCTTCATCATTGTCAATTGTGTTCGCCCTTTGACTAGGCATACCCCATTGGTGCAAACCGACTCTCTTCTTCACTAAGGGGTATCATCAGGCTTGTGACTCCATCACCTCTAGAATAGATACACACTTAAAACAATGAATCCACTATCAATGTTTTGCCCTAATAGCACACTAATGGATTTTTATCCAATGCCATAAATTAGTAGAGCCATCCCATGTTGATAGAGATTCATGAAGTTGCTCACACTTCGCCCACATAGTAGCAATGACCATAAGGAGAAGATTAGATAGGGCCCATGCTAGGAGTAGACATAGGATTTGCATCTCTCCCACTCACGAGCCTACTAGAAATTACCATGGTCACCTATGGAAAACAAGGCTTCTAATTGAGTGCCACTCCATCATGAAATTGTTTAAGTATTACAAATTTGAACAAGAAAGTAACATCATTAGAATATATAAATGTTAATATATTGTTATAGAAAGGAAGGGAAGTATCCAACATGTTCCAAGAGAGCCCTTGCTCTACAGTGCAATCAATTATCTCCAGTGACTTAACTTAGAAGTATATCAACAATAATGAACTACAATTCAAATTAGCGAACTACCAATATTTCATTAACCAACTAAACCCCAAAGGTTCAAAAACTTGTACCCTTATACATTTTGTTTTGTTAAATCCCTAGGTAGTTACCCAGTTTTAAGGGGAAAGTAATTAAATTAACAAACAACTAATTAATACTACCTATCTATATGATCTCCCATGTAAACAAAAAGAAACAAATGAGGAAGCATGTACCCTAGATGAAATGCGACTAATGAGGAAGCATGCTCAACAGGTTCTAACTACCTATAATTTTTTTTATCACTCGTAAAGATATTCGTTTGCATTTGAATGCTAAAAATTTGGGTGGAACCTTGAAGGAAGGGAGTGGAGGAAGTCCTTGACTTATTTGTTGACAAGGCACATTTTCACACAAAACAATATTCCAACCAAAATCAGCAACATGTAATGTTGAACTCATCAATGTACATGCAATCATCTTTTGGTCATGATTTGATCTTAGTGGTTTATTAAAAGAACTTGTCAATGTATTGTGAATGACTATTTTGACCATAAAGACTCGACATCTGAAAGTTCTTGCAATAAAGATGAATAGGATTGAATGATATCCTTAAACAACAATGTTAATAATCTCCTCACATGTATATTTTATTCATTAGTTAACAAAAATGTACATTAATACACAAAATTTGCAAGTAGAAATGCATGAAATCCCAAATGATCATTGTACTCATACATACAAAAAGGGACATAATTTGGTTCATGTTTCAAAGAAAATGATGCAAAAATGATGAGCAGATTGAGTTATTTATGAGGCTTATCATACCCCCCAACTAAAGATGTTGCACATCCCTAGTGTAACAAACTATTGTGCTTGATTCACCTACTCAATACAAATTGCCTAAAAAGTCATATGGGATCATATGAGTGTAGGCTCCCATATTTTGGAAGGCTACCAAGTCTGTCACTTGCTCCCACCTCCCTTCTTCTCTAGATTTCTGTGTTGGAGCATTACTTCTCCAATCAGGAATAGGGTACCACATCAAAGGGATTTGAATTTGAGGCCCAACAAACCAACTCTCGCACTAAAAATACATGCAATATGCTATAGTAGAGGGAAACCTTAGAATTAGGCATGAATGTGGTTCCCATCGCTTTAGCTCGTCAGTAAGCTTGTTCCATCATGCTTGACAACTCCTCGAGGTATGCTCAACTAAACTATTCTAGAAATCTATAAAACCTTTGATTATCTCAAATTGTTACTTGATTATAATTGTCTAAAATTTGGGATTCAAGACCCTTTTGCAGTGCTCTTTGAAGGCTCAATACTAAGGACATAATAAATGAGGGTGCATCTATCCCCGTTCCCTATTATGATTCCACATATTCTCTTGGTTTCAGTTTGCATGGTTGATTGGAAAGTTCAAAGGCAGAATCTCCAACATAGTGGTTAGGAATCCATCTAGTGTTATCAACTGGCAAACAGTTATGTAAATATAACTCATAGCAAATTGCATCGCTCTGGTAGACTAGAAAATAAATCCCATATAATGTTTTACTAGTGTTCTTGATGTCAAATGGCAAGTCTGGCACAATTCTTCTTAATTATAGCTTATACCATCATTCCTTCAATTGTATAAAGAGGAGAGGGTTGTCGACAAGTTACCATCTCTAAAGTTTATTCTCTTGCTTTAAACATTATTTTTTTCATTTTATTAGTTTTTATCATTTTTTTAAACTATGTATCATATTTTAATCCTTCAAGGCTTTCTTTATTTTTTATTGCTCTCCCGTGTCATTTGAATGGTATTCTATTGAGCCATGTAGGAAGCAAATGCTCTTTCATTTACTATTTTCAATTCATGATTGTGAGTTTCCATGGTAATAAACCCTTTCTCATCAAATAAAGTAATTGTGTTAGACTTTTATGTATCTATTGCTACAACAATCAACTTAGCATGTAGTTGTTCTAACTCTATTAAGACGTTTGAGGAGAGTTGTTGTATAGGTGAAACTCACTTGTCATTTGACATAAATTTCTTGAGGTCTAATAAGCACTTGTCCTACAAGGATAAGTGCTTCCACTACTTTTGTAGGCACTTTTATTGTAATACCTTCATTCACCTTAGAGATAGAAAGACCCTAAGAAGGAGCACCAATAGGAGGAAGGTTTGTGACTAAATCTTCAACTGTGTCCAAAGATACTCCAGTATTTTCTTTTTAGCCTATGGCTCATCCAACTTAGTGGAGGCTCTCTTTTCCTATGAACCATTACTATGTTTGTAAGTTCCTTTTATCGCAAGTCATCTTAAGGAGGCTCATTGCTACACATTGATGGAATTGCAGTAACATCTTCTTCAAGCCTAGGCGATGTGCAACAAATGAACTCCTACCACATTGTTTTGGGTCTATTTCTAACTAAAGCATCCTTAACTAGTAATTGTATCAGTCCATGATGGCAGGGGTATTCAATGGTCCCTCGTGAACACTCTATGTAATGTACCCACCTGCTGACCCAATAAGAGAAGGAACATGATAGCAATCTGTGGGGCTTTCCATAAGATTCATCCCAGTCATTAGCATCATATGAATAAAAACATTGGTGTGCAGATACAAATTAGGCAATATGCACAGCGGAATTGAAACTAATACACACAATTCATGCCCATCCAGCATATCAAAACAGTCATCAAATTAATGCATTGCATAAGTAAATACATAAACAGAAAACACTTATCTTCATTGTGCAATTGTCCCATGCAACTAGCTATGTCACTGCAACGTTCCACCCAACCGTAGGCTCTTCGACAGCATATACTGAGTCCGTCCGAAGGCCACCCCCGAGCTGGGCATGATATTTATAAGGAGAGGGGACATTCAGCTCATACACAGCCAATTAAGCATCTCTTTTAAGCCAAGCCAGTCCATAGCTGGGTTTATTAGTCTACATCAGAACCCTAGGTGCTTGCACTCAACCCAAGCCAAAACAATGGATACTCGTTACCCATACCCCAAAATACTCTTTCTACACACAGCAAAAACATTCATTGGATAGGGATACACATTTACAACAGAGGTGTTCACAGAACAGGGTCCACATTGGCTCTCCCAACTCGCAGTTCACCCAAAACGAACTGTGGAATTTAGAATTCAACCCTAGGGAGCAAAACCGATTTCTCCCACTGGTTATGATCCTTTCTAATGGCTTAAACGGTCCCCAAAAAGACTCGAAATCCATTTCCCCTCTTCCCCACAGTTACACTACACAAAAACGCCCTTCCCCAACTAAAGAAAATAAGGACGCGCAGGAAGAATGAGAAGGGGAAAATGCCTAGCAAGCTAGAGCTGCATGAGAGAGGGAAGAATGACCTCCATCACAGTCCAAATCGTTCTGCTCTCTTCCCCACTAGTAACCCAAGCAAAAACACCATTCCCAGCTTGGAAGATGATGGAAACACTCGAAAATCCCTGCAGAAAACGCCCAGGTAGCCTAAAAAAATGTGAGGGAGACCAAACTGCTTGATGGGTTATGGCTTGGGAGGAAAATTCATGGCTCTTTCCTTGCTCAAGAAGCAAAACGTGATTTCCCATGCAGGGTGGCTTGCCCATACCCGAATTTGGACAGCCATACCTCCCTTTCCCCAAGGCATTAACTTCCTCAACCAACTCTTGGGAGAAATCAATGATTGGGTACAAAAGGTCAACATGGGTAGTTGATATTTTATGGGTTCTCTCATTGACACTTGGCTTGACTTTATTGGCCAAAGGGTTTGAATATTCCCCCCCCCCCCCCATTCCTTGCAATATCATGCCCCCATCTCTTGTTGCATTGCATAGCTAGTTGTGGGCTTTTATATAAAAATGCATATTTACAATTCCCATGGTTCACTAGCACATGGGTAGCATAATATCAAATACTTGCCTCTTCTAGATCGAGCGTTCACTAGCGGGGCCTTGGCCTTGAGCTCCACGCTAGGAATCATATATAATATGCATACATTAGTTACATTACAGCCCAAATATCATAAGGGTCAAGAATGGGGATATTACACTCTAAGGCATTGTTTGAATTGATTTAACAAATACAAAGAAATGCTAATTTGTTGATAACACTTGAGATGTGCAAGAAAGAAAAAATAATATGCATAAACCAATGAAGAGATACCTTTGAAAATGATGTACTTATGATATACTGTATCACCTCATCCCATGACGATGACCGGAGAGAGAGGCACCACACTTCATATCTTATAACCTCAATTTATTCCCTTGATGCAAAGAAATCCTACTTTAACTTGGTAGACTTTGATATTTATTTAAACCAATGCTTCCTCTCCATAGACAATCTAGTTATTCTAGATATATTCACTAATGAAACTACCATTTCTACTGCTCTTACATTGGTAGTCTCATCCTACCAATTATAGAAAATTCCTTTTCCATCTAGTTACAATATCCTTGAATCTTTTTTAAGAATTGCAACAAACCTTCATGTCAAAGGATATCAACATCAATAGGGTTAAGAAGAGTATGTGCAATGGAGGTGTGTTCTTGCTTGGTCTAGTCACCACCCATGGTGAAATGCAATTTTAGTCACTGTGTATAATTAGTCTTAAACATCTTCAATAACAACATTTAGTATATATGACTAAGATGGAAATAATTCCATGGTGTGGAGAACTATGATAATAGTCTATTTAAATTTGGAATCATAACATCATCCATTTATTGATGCCGCATCTTCCTTGTGGTGGATATGGCAATCTTAGTTCATCAATTTGAAACATGGCACATTGCCACTACTCTGTCACCTTGTCATTATTTATCTCCACATAATCATGGGTCCAATCATAGATATGTTGATAATACACAATCCATTCCCCACTTGTGGAAAAGAACTCCCCAATGTAGAAATAACGATTTCCATCATATCAACCCAACTATCCTTTCTTCATGTC
This sequence comes from Larix kaempferi, assembly GCA_027924585.1. Lineage (NCBI taxonomy): Eukaryota > Viridiplantae > Streptophyta > Pinopsida > Pinales > Pinaceae > Larix > Larix kaempferi. The sequence goes on along the minus strand of BSBM01001504.1, from coordinate 2,717,293 downwards.
ATGTTCACTTAACTATATATATTCTAACTTAATGCAATTGAATTGTCTTCATTGAAGTGGCAAATAATCCTGTCGGGGATGCCATGCACTTGATGCCCCCCCCCCAACTCAAGGTTTGATCGTCTTGACAAACAACTAAATGGGTGGGATATAAAATAATGGGAAGGAAATGGAGTGTTGGTTTATATACATATTCCATGAGAAAAATACGTGAATAAAGAACAAGAATGAAAAAAAAAGAGTGGAAATACAAGAATTACATGTGTGGGTTGTGGTTTTTTTTAATTGAAGAGGAAAGAGTTGAAATGGCGAGGAACTATGTAGCAAATAATAATGTGAAGAAATGGACTGCAACTTGTAGGAGGTCCTCTTGAATGGAATTAGAGATGATGCAAAGTAACCAAAACACGGAACTCAACAACACTTTGGAGAACTCTACAACATGTTGTTTAGTTGTTGGTTTAAACAAGTAAGCCAACACATTGGTTTTCTAGCATTCCTTGTCCTGTGGTGCTTGAAGGGATTCATCATAAGAATTTTGGATTATTATTATTTTTTATTCGATGAGATAACTCACTTGTAGACTAGTTTTCAAGAAAACCTATGACCTATAATGCCCTAAGGGGTTTTCATCACAAGTTTTTTTCATTTTTATAAAAATCAAACTTGAGATGGCCACTAGCTCGATCTAAATTTAAGGTTGGCATGAATAGACCTCCTTCCCAAGAGGATGTTACTTGTATTCAGTTTTTTGTAAGTTCAAACCACACTAAATTTCAAACACAATTATGTTAGAACATAATTGCAACATCTAACTAGTAAGATTATTCTAACTATAAGGAAACACATCATAACTATCAAGTAATAATCGTAGAAACATAACAAACACATCACATACCTATAGGTCCTTTTCGTTTTTTATGACCAACCACTAGTCCAAACCATATACCTCCAGCATGATGTCAACTAGGGGGGGTTCATGTTGAAGGGGTGTCTTTTCACCCAACCAATGTGTCCACCTGAATTAGGTGTTTCCCCCAAAACTAGGGTCAAGCTCAATGAGGGGAGGGATAGGAACACAAAGTATCAACAAATGGCTTGCTCAACTCACAAAATAATCCCAAAAATCAATCATCCAATTGGTCAACTACGGTGTGGTGGAGAGACTTACAAGTTCTCCACTTCCAGGTCCTAATGAATACCCCTAGTTAGGTAATACACGAGTGTGATGAACCTCTGCAAGGATTTTACTACCAATCAAGCCACTGATGAACACCCATGGTTAGCCAAGTATCATACTCGGCAGTGGCATCCAAAGGGCCCCAAAATAATAACTATTATCACCTCTAAGAAAACTCCCGCAAGGGAAGGAAAGGGCACCCCCTACCGAAATGTCAAGCCTGCCCACTAACCTTTTACGCCAAAAAGAAGGAGAAAAAAATCCAAAAATGGCTAAGTATTAACAGTTTCCGATTGGATGAGAAAGCCACAACAACAAAAATGATAAAAAGGAGGTCTTCCGCTCTTAAGAGATTGAATGGCCGAGATCGAAGATAGAGCGAGATCGAAGGTCGTAGAGCAATTTTGCAGAGGTTCTGTCTTTCAGAACCCGCACTGCGGATTGCAGAAGTCAAAGGAGTAATTTTCTCGATGTTATGCATAGGAGTTCCGAATTTCTGACTCCCGCATTGCGGATTGCAGATTGCGGAGGTCTGATTTCTTTGAAATTGTAAGTTTGAGGTTCCGACTTTCGAGTCTCGCAGTGCAGAATGCGGAAGTCGGAGGTGCGATTTCTTCAAAGTTGTGAATTTGGTATTCCAACTTTCCAAGTCCCACATTGCGGATTGCAGAAGTCGGAGGAATAATTTTTTCAGAAATGTGCATCGGGGTTCCGACTTTCCGATTCCTGCATTGCGGATTGCAGATGTTGGAGGTGAAATTTGATGAATTCTGCTCGGCAGCGGCGATTTCTGACTCCCACATTGCGGCTTGCGGATTGCAGATGTCAGAAGCGAAACTTGATAAAGTCTGCTCGGCAGCGCCAACATCCAACTCCCGCATTGTGGCTTGCGGATGTCGGAAGTGAAATTTGATAAAGTCCCCTCAGCACCGCCGACTTCCGATTCCCACATTGCGGTTTGCGGATTGCGTCTTGCGAAATTCGAATTGTGGAATGAAGTTGGTTTTTCACAATAAATTGCAGATGTGTAAAACTGCAGAATTCGGTAGGAAAAAGACCCAATTGTTCCATGACTGGGAGTCGATATGAAGGCCAAGGAAAGACACAAAACGTCAATCCATGCAAATCAACCTGAAATGGATCAATCTAAAAGACATCAAGCAGTTCGGCAACCTGAGTGTTTGCACTGACAGCACACTGAAGATTCCCATCAGCGCATCTCTAAATCAAGAAGCAATTGGTTTGAGCAGCTCGGCATGAAGAAGGAAGACAGCCTCAGCACTTCCAATTTTTGTTATTATTTTGAATAAATAGTCCATAAGACTAGTAGTTAATCTGATTTATTACAAACATTTATAGTTGTGAATTTAATAAACAACCACTTATGGCTAAAGTAGTCGAGAGGGTTTTGATTTTTGTAAGCCTATAAAGGCAAGTTTTGAATAAGACCCAAGGGTTGGGATTTTGAGATAAGAAAACTCTGAGTATGTAATGAAACCCGTCCTTTTTTTTATTAATGCGAAGACTTAATTTCAAGCAGAAATTCCTGAAATGAGTGTTTTGATGTCTGTAATTCATGTGCATGTTTTCCTTGCTAGTATTTTCCATTGATTGTTTTCTTATGCAATTAAATCAAGATTACATGGTCTGAAATTCAGCTATCATTTGATGCTTCAGATACATATGATTAGATACTCCACCCTTTCTTCCTGAAATTGCAAGTTAGAATTCATTCCTAAATTCTCTGACTCTATGATGGATTTTGTTTCCCTTTCTGCTACCATCTGCTAATATCTCTTTGACATGAAAAAAATTCATTTATCTTGCCTCTGCTTCTGAAATTATAGTCCAATCGGTCAATTGTGACATAAAACCTATGAAAGTTTGACTCCATGCCCTGTTATATACCTATCCTCGACCCAACCAACTGAAAAAACCCTAAATAACCTTATCTGAAGGTCTAGCCACCACTAATGTCCCTGCAAGGATGACACAAACTCATCCTTAGATTTTGGTTGCTTTTATAATTTGAAGTGGTGCCCATTGACCATAAGGGGAACCCTATCAATGTCAATGGTCTATAAGCCATTGTTCAAGACTTTTTATATCTCATAAGGACACAACTATCTTGTATGAAGATTTCCCTTAAAATCTTGGAACTTGGAATCATAAAGGAGCCTCAGACACCTTGTTGAAAATATAAGTTTCTTTAGGAAACAGACATGCCAATGAGTTCGTTGGAGAATCATAATTTAAATGCATTATAGAGCTTGTTGACCAAAGACATCTAACTTGTTTAGAATGGAAAGATGTTCATGACATGCAATTGAAATATCAATCCCCAAATCAACATGTGTTTGAAGAGTTTTAATCTCAAACTATATTGGCAAGAGAATAATTTTTCCATAAACTAGGTCATACGGATTAAATCCCATAAGTGTTTTCCAAGTCGTACAATAATCCATCGATGTTATTTTCTCTCTCTACATGGAGGATCTCATCATAGATTTGATCTCTACACTATCAAAAAGAATGTGTGCATCGTATAATAATAGATATGCACATTTCCCTCTTGGATCAAGAGCTTGGAATCGGGTGGTCAATTTCACGATCCAAGTGCAAAGAATGCATAGTATAACAAGTGGAGTTGCATAGCAAAAGTCCCTGCCATTGGGACTTGGACTTGCTCTAGCAATCAGTTGGATGTCTCTCCTTTCCATGGTCTGTAATTTGTTTCCACACCAATTCAACAACCTTGGATCTCATGAATCACTGAAAATAAAATAAAAATACTTTTATTTTGATAAAAAAAATTAAAGTCAATCTAAGGACAATGTTTTTTTTTAAACAAAAAATTGGATGAATATGTATATTTAAAATTGAAATTAAAAACGAGACACCAAATATGATTAATGCTTATGTATCTTCTTGAAAGATCTGAGAGTTCTTGTACTACTTTAGGTGTAACATGTGGAAAAATGTTCAATTAAATCACCAAGTCATGGTAGAAAGCCAAATAGTGCATCATAGAAAGAGCAAAGCATTGGCTAAATTAATTGCATTCCCTAAAGAGTTAAAAGGTAAAATAACAAAATAACAAGTAGATAAATCTCTTTGTTAATTATTAAATTAAATAGGTGTTAATTTTAATTAATGAAATATGATATAGACTAATTACACTTCAAACTTGATATTTAACTATGAATTTGCTACAACAGTTAATGACAAATTATATTTCAAATACAATATACTTGTATATGGGTTAAGATCTTCCAAGCTAATCTATTTCCACATTGTAAGTTAAACTAATTATAGTAAGTGATCATTTTTCATGGTTAAACCAAGTTATGTTTGACAAGGATGTCTTCTTAAGGAGAGGAAGTGCTACCCGATTTTGCACTCTTAAGAAAGGGAGAGGGACCCAACTGGATTGGGGTATTCAAGGGAGAGGGACCCAACTGGATTGGGGTATTCATAGGACATTAAAATACCAAAATAAATAAAAACATTAAGAAAAAACAACTTCAATTATGATTGCTCTACATTGAAAACTGAATTCAAAATGTATTTACAACTTTTCATTTACATCGTAGGTTGTTGGTATATTATGCAATTATTGCTAAGAAAATTAAAAAGAGATTAGTGCAATTACAGTCACCTTTTGCATCGTTACGCTTTTGCATTCTCCTACGGGATTTATTCTTATAAAGCAACATGGCCAAAGCCTTAGGTGTGTCAACCTCAGACAGATAATGCTGCAACCACCTGTACATTTCGCCATGATTAACACATATGTTTATATCTTCGCCTCGGATCATTCTCTGTAATTGTTTGGCATTAAATTTTATTTAATGAAATGATTTTGACAAACACAAATATTGTTCAACTAATTGTTTGGGACAAAAGTAATGTGCAGAGCATTTCATTTCATTGCTTACAGTAACGTCAATCCATCTCTCTTTTACCCATTTTCTAATATCATTCTCCACAGTTGTTCCATAAGAATAATAAGAATAAAGCTCTTGCTCATTTAGAATCGTACAAGGGCGGTCCTAGAAATATGGACCATTAATCTTTCTTCATAGAATTTGTTCTTCAACGGGGAAAATCATAACGATATTCAATATCGATGGTCAAGGTATCTAAGGAATCATTCCTATGGAAATCCTTGAATTTTTGGAGGAAAAGCTCCAGCTATTGCACTTTTCATGTATGCAGATTATTCTGATAAAGTTGATGGTAGAAAAGAAAAAAAAGTTGCAAGACAAAAAATATAAGATATGGAAATCCTTGAATTTTTGGAGGAAAAGCTCCAGCTATTGCACTTTTCATGTATGCAGATTATTCTGATATAGAAAGTTGATTGTAGAAAAGAAAAAAAAGTTGCAAGACAAAAAATATAAGATTCGTGGATGCCCAGATCACTATTATTCAAATTTATTCTATTCATATTCATACGACCAATTCATACGACCAGGGTATATAATTTGTTTTATTTTGTTAGATATACATGGTAAAGATAAAAAGTGTAGATTTATGTTTAACTATTTTAGAAAATATAATAAAGAGTGTGGATTTATGTTAATGTTTAATGATGTGTTTGAATGTATGTTTTGATTTACAATGAAATTTGAAAGTTTAGTTTTTTTATGATGATAAATATAATTTTGAAAGTTTGGTTTTTTTATGATGATAAATATAATTTTGTAGAAAGTAATTTGAAATATGTTGGAGTTTAGTGATATCAATAATATGGTTACAGGTTAAAGTTAAGATTATACAACATAATTTTGCATCATGTTTTAAAGTTTTTAAAATTTTACAAGTCAAAGTTAAAACTTTAATTAAGGTATCTTAATTACTTATCAAGAATAATAAAACACTAAATAGACTTAGTGTAAAAGCTATATCAATCACCTACCAAACTTAATAAGCTACCTAAATAGACTTTGTGGTAAAACTATATCACTACTCTATGTTTCCAACAATACAATATAATTCTCAATTAAGAAACTTAATAAGCTACCTAGACTTTGTGGTGAAACTATGTCACTACTCTATGTTTCCAACAATATAATATAATTCTCAATCAACAAACTCAATAAGCTACCTAAAATGTCATCTCTATGAGTGCTAATCATTTCTTGCACTATTTCTTCAATTTTTGGTAAATATGCAAATGTGTTTGCTCAATTCTATGAATACAATTTTCAATTCAAGCCAAAGGTAGATAATTAATGTATTTTCATCTAAAATTCCTAGATACTTTCGATAGACTTATTTGGTGTGTCATTTTAATGTAGACAAGGGCCTCGACAACCTCCCCAAGGAGGTCTCAACCTTTATAATGGCCACTTATAGCTCCATTGTCCCAGCAAACAAACAACCTTGGTGTCGTCCCCAAAGAGGGTGCACCATGAAGGAGGACTCACTCAATCTAGCTAGTACTTTCCAACTCAGCAACAAAAAAAACTTGGTATTCTCCCCATGGAGGACCCACCCATCAAAGAGGACTCACTCATCTAGGTAGTGATTTCCAACTTAACAAGTTAGCGGTTGAAGGGTTTCTCCTTATTTCTTGATTTTTGTTATGACTTGTGTTTACTTGCATTCATGTAGATGCTTGTTTTTAGCTTTAGGGTTTCATCATAATTGTGGATCCTTCTGTAATGTTATATAAAGGCAATTTGGTCTCATAATAAATCTAATCCCTATTTCCCAAGAAAAAGTATTGTTTTCTCTCCTGTATTTTTCTATATAATCTTTAAATTTATGGGTTTAAGCATATGCTAAAGATTTTGTAGCTCTTGATTTTGACCTCGTTGATTTCATAACTTTGGATTATGACATCAATTGAAACATCCTATAAGATCAAACAAGTATCCTTTGGAAGGTTTTGAGACTCCAAATATCATATCCCTTCTTGGGTTTTTGAAGTAGTTAAAGTTATCATCCCTTCCCCTTACCATTCCCCAAGTTTGTCTCAATGTGTGCCCATATGTATAATCCTACTCAAAAAGTAGTTATGTCACTCGATGGCTCCCAAATGATATTTTTGTAAGCCCTAAAGTTATTACAGTGATGTTAGTGTTACCCAAAAACACAATTCTTTTAAACACAAATGTCCATTTTTCCTATTCTCGCAATTGTGACTCCGCCAGATTTGTCTTATACACCAGCTGTGACTCCGCCAATTTTGTCCATTTTTCCTATTCTTGCAGTTGTGACTCCGCCAGACTTGTCTTATACACCAGCTGCGAATCCACCAATTTTGTCCATTTTTTCCTATTCTCGCAGCTGTGACTCCGCCAGATTTGTCTTATACACCAGTTGCAAATTCGCCAATTTTGTTCATTTTTTCCTATCCTCGCAGCTGTGACTCCGTCAGATTTGTCTTATACACCAGTTGCGACTCCGCCAAAATTCAACCTATTTTTCTTATTCTCTCATTTGTGACTCCGCTAGATTTGTCTTATACACCAGCTGCGACACCACCAAATTTTCTGCTAAATTGTCCATTTCGTAGTTGCAACTCTGCCAATTTTTCGGCTGCAACTCTTCTGGTTTTGGTCACTATGCATGGTAAAATGAAAGCAATAGTCAAATGAGTCCTTCTAGTTTGGATGCTACACAGGTATTGGGTTGCATGAGGACATGCAACAAGTTTAGTTTGGGGGAGATGTTGGGTCATGGATTTGTCCATATTTTTCATCACCTATCGACATATATTTCATCCCTCTTCTTCATATTATTATTCATTTATCATTCCATTTTCCATCAATTTGTTGTAACTGTCTGTAAAATACCATATTACTTCCAGTGATGCTTTAGTGGTTAATACTGATTATTTTCCTTTATCTTTGATGAATTGAAGACTATTATGCATAATTTTATTGATGATGGTTTGTGGAGTGATTTTTCATATTAATAGCAGCAGCACTCATGGTTCAAGCCTCCAAAGTTGGCATGCTAGCACACATCCACATGGAGATTCACAACATGGTTTCATTCCTAGGATTGATTATATAGATTTTTTATTTCAATTTGTGCTCAAGTCCAACATGGCAGCCTCCAGCTCATGATCAAACGGTTCCAACCAAAAACGTGTGCCAGATAATAACACATTGATTTGCGTCATGATTTGTGGGTATATGAAGAAGAATATCGAAAATATGAGACATGGGTTTTGTGCGTAACGGCCTCAATTACTTGAATCTCAAGGAAATCGCCAAACAAAGCCAAGGGTTGAGATATACAGATGGTTCTCTAAACGTGTAATTCACAGATTTACTGTTGCAGCTGGTTTTATAAATGAACAATTTGTTGAAACTGATTCCAAGTTGGAAATTCGGTTTCTCATTCTCATGAGAGATCTTTATGTATAAATATGTAATCATTCTTATGTATGGAGAGATGAGAGCAAGTAATGTTATGCTGTAGAATTTGATCCAGACTCTGTTGTAATACTTTCATTATGATAATACATGGTGGCAATTTCTTAATTCTGGAGTTGTAGACTTTCATTGTGGAGATCTAGCTCTGCTCAGTGGAGGAAGGGCCCTCTTCCCTGAGCAGATGCTAGTAGTGTTGATTGTAAGTATGTTATTATGTAGATTTGCTTATTATTTAGTTCATGCTTTCATTCATTAGATTTATCATAGTTGTATGCTTTCATTCATTTAGATTTATCATAATTGTTTCCTGTTAATTCGTTTTGATATATTGTTGGCCAACATAACACTTCTTTTAGATTCATGCAATTATATCTTGCTTCATAAGAATTGATTTTGTTTGAAGTGGGATTAGATTTACAATTTTATGAATAGGATTAGGGTTTGATTTATTTTCAAGAAGGTGTGATCTAGTTTACAAAGAGTTTTGATTTCATACCAATAGATAAAAGTGTCAGGTATAAATTGTGCTTGCATAGATATTGCACGATAGCTTTGAAATTAAAGACTTCCTCGGGTTGACAATTTATGTTCTAGTAGTTTCGGTTGTTTAATTAATTAGACAATTAATCCAACCAACATTTTGGCGTCGTTGTCGGGGACGTTATCAATGGTGCAGAAGTATATCTGACATGGTTCTATAGATGCATTGTCAAAGTAGAGCATGTAGGATGCATGATTTTTTTTATTTTTTTTTTAATTGAACTTGCTTTTAAGGGTGGTGTGATTTCCATTTTTGCAAGTGTGTGCTATTTCTTTTCTGCAAGGGTGATTTTATTTATGCAACTAGTTTAATTCATTTTTCAGATTGTAGTTAAATTTTGGGTGTTGTAGGAACCCCCCCTTCTACTAATCCAGTTATGAAGATAGGATTACCAACAAGATGGATTCAAGGATGAACATAAGTTTGGAATAACTCTCTCAAATCCTAGCAGCAGCTGGGATTTCTTCTTCTCAGGAAGAGCACATCTTGATAGCAGTCAAAAACTTATCCACCTCTCCAGAAGTGAAAGAAGAAACAACATTCCATGAGTCACGTATATCTAATGGAAAGCAATCATTCAAACCTGAGATCGAGGAGGCCAAAGAAGAGATGCAGTGTGATCTAAACCAAGAAGGGAATCAAGAATATCATAGTTCTATTGAAAGATGGTTTGAAGTAGTTACCAGGTCACATCATTCTTTCATTCTTCCTTCCTTATTTGTATCATATTATTTTCCGCAGTTGGTCTCTCACACTCTTGTATGCTTTAAATTACATTTTTCAAACTTGAGTGTGAATATGTTTATAATCCTATTCCGCATGTGGTTACATTGGAAATATGAATACGGCTTGAACAATTTTTATATTTCCAAGTAGAATAGGGTAGGATAGAATTTTGTTTTTTTAGTTTTTATTTTCAATAAGTATGCTCTCTTCCTATGCCTTGTTGCGATCTGGAAGATCATAAAGTAGAAAGATAAGGAATGGCTATGAGATGTTTTCAGGAATGCTTTGGAATTGCTGACTATTTGAACAAATTTCTTAAATCATTTTTGTCTTTAATTTTCAAAATTTAATTTGTCTCTATTTGTTACAAAAATCCTTCCTGAAAACAAAATTACAGTAATTTGGGAAGGTGGTAAGAGCAAGGAAGCATTGGTGAATGAAAACTCCACAGGAAAGGATATAAATGATTATGGAAACATTCAATCTTGAAACTTGAGCAATCATCATGGTATGTGTTTAGTTTTCATTTCTATATAACACATCCATAAAAATACACAGGCTTTATCTCAAACATTATATCATTTTTAAGAGTTGCAACCGCTGCTGCAACACACTGTGTAAGTCAATCAAGGTACTCAATGCTTGAAATTTTTGGTATGGGTGTGTGTCTATTGAAATCTATATCATTAAAAACATTCACACCTATTCCGGTCACCTTTTGGGAGCCAAATTTCATTTATTGGGTGGTTGTGGCATTTTGGCTTGAAATTTTTACTGAAACACTGTTGGTGCAGTCTGTTTTTGGGAGACCAAATGGACTTATTTTTAAAACCTGTTTACATCCCAAGTAACCCTTTGAATCTAGTTTGAAACAAATTTTATTTTTGAGATTAGGCATCAAACGAAAAATTTATGGTCAAAATACTAATGGGGTGTCAAGTAGGCAGTTGAGGAACAGAGCTGGGACAATCACTTTTTGGATGCCTTATTGGATATATATTGAAAAATTGTTTCATTGGTGAATTCCCCTATGAATATTGTTTAAAAATCAATTTGAATCACTCAATTCCGATATCGTACGAAAATTTTATGACCAAAATACCGACTGCCTATCACAAATCAACATTTTTAAAACTCGATTTCCTAAACTATTCATTGGCATAGTTGACCCATCAATTCTTTTTGGATTAAAAACCTGTTTCACATGGAGACACCTATATGAATCTACTCTCATCCCCAATTTGAATCACATCAATCCGTTATCAAACGAAAAAGTTATGCCTAAAACCATGACTGTTGGTCTAGCCAGAAATTCAAAAAACACCTTGTCATGCAGGCTGTTACTGAGCAAATTTGGAATATCATCACATAGAATTTTTAAAACCTGTTTCTAATAGACCTATGAATTTGATTTCATTTGGATTTTGAATCACTCAAATCGGACAAGGAACGAAGAATTTATGATCGAAATATTGTTGGCGAGTCTAGATGGCCATCGCTCTCCCACAGGTATAAATTGAATTTGCTTCGTTCATTTTTCTTTGGATTTGTTTTATACGTAATTGCTTGTTGTTTTTTTTTTCATAAATGTTGGGTGAAGAGAGACCAATCACCTCTCTTCTTACATCATCTCATGTTTTATTGGAGGCAAGTGCTAGGTTTTTGCAGGTCCTTGGAAGAAGAAGGTCAATACATGCACGAGTGACTCTTGAAGACTTTTTCTTGATTTGCAAATAGATTGAGCACATAAAAAATGGAGAGATTGATGTGAAAACCATACCAAGTCCAATGTTTCCGAAGTCAAGTCGCATTGCTACATGCCAAGAATCCTTTTAAGATGACATTAAGCTCATCACACTTGTCATACCAATTGCTACCAAAAGAAACCAAGCTTAGAAAACCAATTTTTCTATGATATATTCATTCACCCTCCTCCTTTCAAAGCTCAAAATCCATTCATGTCGAAGTCTCATTTTCCACTGCTTATGTAGTCAACCTTAACTTTTTTTGCTATCACTACTACATCATGACTTCACATATACTTTCCACTTCCGAGTTTCATGTTGGTTCTACTTTTCACTGTAAATCTTCACAATCATTTATTTTGTACTCGTATTGGATGATGTAGAATTCATTAATGTCCACCTTCCAATGGTCTTGTCCCATCTACTCCAACACATCATCTGGGATTGAGATTAGAGTTTTATAGTGCCCTGGGATCTGCATGAATCAATGGGAGATTTCCTTGTTGTTAATCACGGGGATTCATCAATGCCTCTTGATTGACAAATCTTGCAGGTGACTCGACTCCAGCACATTCATTCGTACCTATCAAGATGCACTAAGGTAATTTAGAGCTCACTATCATCAAAGGTGAGTTTCTTCACATTGGTTAACGACATACATTAATGGCCAGTAATCCAATGATTTCTTTCCATACTCGACTTCAACACATTCATTCGCATGGTAAGAATTGTACTTCGGTTTTGTAGTAGCTGAAGATTATGTGATCTAATGGTTTCAACAATGACTTGTAGCATCATTTGTTTCAGTATTTTTGCAATTCCTTTCCATTTTCATTCCAGTAGTTGATTTTCAAAATAAGAGAAGGAGCTCTCTACTTTTGTGGTAGAATTCCACCTCATCATTTGCCCCAGCATGCATCAGTACATTCATGTCAACCAAGGCATCCACGGAGGTAAAACTTGAGGTAAAATAGCATAAGTTTTTGATTTATGAAAGATTTAGGAATATGTCATGAAGAACCACTAAGCATTATCCATTTCCATTTTATTTCTATCCATCCATTCCCATCCTTTCCCACTCAATTCTAACACTTCATCATTCCAATTCACGCACATCCAAATCAAGTCCTTCCCTACACCTTTCCTACATCCAAGCATGAGAAAATGATTTGTTGTTGTCACACAAGAACCGGCAGTAAGAAGATAAGCACCAGTTGATGCACATGGACAAGCCAAGGAAGGGATGGGATGCTCCACAAGAACCTACAGCAGAACCACCTGTTGTAGAAGCCATTACTTCATAAGAGTATGCTGCCATACAATAGGGAAGAAAATACACTTTGAGGTATGAATTGCTCGATGGTTTATTGATGCATATATTAGTTCACTGTTGAAAAGTTAAACTTGGCATCTTGATACTATGAGCCAATATACAATCAGATTTGATTTACATATGCTTTCACAGAATGTAAATGCTTGGGTTTTGTTGATTGGAATATAGATATACATGCTCATTGCCCAAACAAATCGGATCTTTGCTCATTAAAAATCACAGTCATTTTAAGCTTGGATTATCCATTTATTAGTTCTGATTTTTATTGATATTGCAACCATCTTCAACAAGTATGCAACTCTCTTGGTGTTTGAAAAATGGAAAAAAAAACCTTTAATTAGCTTTTCATTCATTATTATATATGGGGGTTGTGACAAAAGTTCTAGAAGTTGTCATAAGAAAAAGTGCAGCCAAGAGCATCAGATACAGGAAATAACAATGTGCATCTTCAACACATAATGGATAGCATGGGTTCCAAAATCTTCACTGTATATTCAGAATGCTACTACATTCTTAGAAGGAAGTCTATAGCAGTGTTTGAACAATGTTTGGCATAATTATTTGGGTTTGTTTCCCATTAAGTGTGAACTAGTAAGGATTGAAAACCGTAGGAAGGGATAACCAATTCACAGCCCCTACAAGAACAATGTATAATGGGTCAACTATGGCATTCCAAATGATGATCTTGGACACTTCTTTGTATTGTTATGACCATGGTTGAATACATCATTACTTGGACACTATTTGTTTTTGGTATTGCTTGCAATCTTGAAGGAAGTATGTTTATATTAATCATGCTCTTGCTCTTGTTAAAAGATGCCACCACAAATCTATCAAGTTTCATTTCTATAAACAGTGCTTCTTTTACCTGAGGGCAGGTAAAATCTTCAGTTTGGGGGAAAGGAGTGGTTGCTACATTCCATGGTATCGTAAAAATTAATCTTACAATAGTCACATTTTCAGTCATTGTGGTGTTTTTAGCAGAAAAAGAAGGCATACTTGTTATGAAGAGGGGTAAATCAATGCTTCACAAGTGAATGATTGTTTCCAGCATTAAGATTCATTTTTACAAAGCATTATTAGTCTCTTCATTGATAGAATTGGAGCCTTTCTATGGCAACTTTGAAAACCACAAAAGTGCAGAAATTGAAGTGAGCATATCTTGCAATTGGTAAGATGGATCTTCATGGAACTTGGACAGGGAATGCATAACATCAAGAAGAACATATTTGGTAAGTTTCAGTCCAATCCAATGCACGGTTTTCGAGAAAATGGCCATCATCACCTACAACTATTTTGCCTATATCTCGATATCTGTGCATGAGATGAATTTTAGCTTTGGGTAGCAGAAGCATTGTGGTCCGCATTATAAAAAAATTATTTACTTAGTATTTTATTAAAGTGATACGTGTCAACTCCACATTGAGCATGGAATTACACAATTATGGAAAAACTAAAAGTTCAAATTTTCTCATAAAACAATAATAGAAAAAAATCAATTACATCTTTGGTCATGCCATATTAAGTTAATGTAAATTTTTTAAAAAATCACATAATTATATGATGTTTTAATCACTTGGTTAATGATTGATAAAACTCAAACATATATATATATATATATAATTTTCAGCCTAAGTTAAAATGTATACACATATATATTCAATTTTTGCTTAAGTTAAAATGTATACATATCTAAAATTTTAAGATAACTAATTTTATTTAACCCTCCATTCTTACTTCAACCCAACAAAGGCAACCCTTTCACTAGCCTTGGGTCAACCCAACAAAGGCAACCCAAAGTGAAGATTGGGTGCTTCTCGGTTCTATTCCCACACACCGTGCAACATTCTCCAACGATTCTACTACAAACTACCGTCAACTACTATCATATCGAACCCTCATATAATCATCACAAATTGTTTTCAAATGCTATGCTTATGCTTAGGCCTACACCATATTATTTTTACAAGAAATATATTCATTGATATAATCCTCACATTACCGTCTCCCATAGAAAAATGGAAATAACATTACCAGTTCCCTCGTGAGATGTTGTTCCATTAATGATCCATTATCCTCTGCAGGAACATTAACAAGGCATAGCCTGAATCTGAAGATGCCGGAAAAGGACCTCCGTCAAGTCGCGGGCTGGAGATGATTTGACATGGCACGGGTCTGTAGTTCCCGAAAGGGATGGGACGATTTCGCCGAAGGGATGCGTAGTTCGGGCGAAATTGTCGAACAATTAGACAACTCTTTGAATATGTGGGTCTCTATTAAATTAAGAATAAAAATGAATATGTGGGTATCTATTAAATTAAGAATAAAAATAAATAAATAATGATCATTTGGTAGTCTAGGTGAACTTATGTTTTGCTTGCCCACGGCATTTTACTTGTGAGTTTGATAAATTTTTATTAATAAAAAATATATATATTTATTTTTATTGATAACTATTAAATTTTTACCAAACCCTCAAAATGTCCCCTAACTAACCATTTAACATCAAAGTTTAACCCAGGTGAGTTGTTGAAAAATACCATTTATGTGGAAAACAAACAAAGAACTTGTACCAAATTAAAAGCTGATTTAAATAATATGATTAAAATATGTTATTTATTTTTATATAATATAGTTTAATGATTCATAATTTTGAATATCATTAAAAATAAAACTTTGTAATGTGATTCATTTTGAAACTATTCAAACAATCCTGATAAAAAAAATAATAAAATTTATAAAAAAGAGTATTTAGAAAAAAATTAAAAACGTGAAATTTGTCCACTTCGATCTTTCTCACTGGCGGCCCGTGGGTCTACTTGTTATCTTTATGGCTCTACCAAAAAATGACAGTACCGGAGCCTATATATAGCTGATTGTTTCAAGCGTGAAACACTGTTTTTATTCTCTCCGTAAACAACAGGCTTGAAAACACAAACCTTTTTATTTTAGCCATGGAGGCAGAGATTTGGCGAACACTTCCAGAAGAGTTGTTGTTTAAGATTTTAGCGAAGCTGCCCATGAGAGCTCTACGCAGAATGAGGGCAGTCTGCAAACAGTGGAACAATCTGTTCTCTTCCCGTGATGCCCTTCAAAAAATCGTGCCAAACCAGTCTTTGCATTCCATCCCTGGATTTTTCATTCAGCTCATTTACGAATTTTCTAATGACTATGAAACTTGGGTTATAGAAGGATGTGGTCCAGAGATGTACAAGGTTCCTGTCCCAAATAATTGCATCGTTTTGGTTGCTTGCAAGGGCATATTCTGTTGCCTGTCAAGAGGGAATAGGTTGGATCTTTCCATATGCAATCCTGGTACCAGGACTCGGAAACCCCTCCCTCGGGCTCCTATGATACCTGAGTTCTCGTTCCGTGGAATGAATTTTGATTCATCCACTGGGCGTTGCACTCTCATCCTCGGCTATAATGATATTGCGAAGCGGCGACGAGAAGGCGAAGGCGAAGGTGAGAATACAAGAACTGTGATGTCTATTTATGATTCAGAGTCCAATGCATGGACTAGGGTTTCCACGACAGTCCCCGCCAACATTTACCCTAATGGAAAGGGTATTTACTCTAAAGGAAAGTTTTACTGGGCGTCCAATAGCTGGGCAATAGACCTAGGGATCGATGGCCACACTCCCAAACGCAATTGCATCGTAGCATTCACGGTGGCAGAAAAACTTTGGACAGAAATCCCACTGCCGGAAGGATGCAAAGTAATATTTGATGAAAATTTAGGTGGATGCGATGGGCGAGTGATGTTATTTTACCGAAATGCAGATTCTTTTTGCATGTGGAAGTTGAATGAAGGGAGAATATATGAATGGCGTGAACTACCTGCTATCCGTTTGACAATAAACACCTTTCCTTTCGCGGCAGTTAACAGCAGCGGATTAATAATTATGATTGACAGGGAAATGAATTTGTCGATATTGAACGAGGAGGGGATATTGATAGCCCGGAAAATGAGATTACCGTGGTTTCGTCCACCACTCGTACGACCTGTTAAAGTTTTGGGATCAGCGTTTGAAGCCAACAACGTGTGGTGGCCTTAGTTGGTGGATAATAAGTGGGTAACTCGATTTTTGTGATTTCATTTTTTGTTTTTTTATATTAGGTAAAGTTCAGTTTTGACGTAGAATTTTAACGATCTGAATGAACTTCTGTAGAAAAAATTCCAATTATCATTTATTCTTTTTTTTCCAACTTCTATTGAGTCATGAACACGGTTCCAATTACCATTTAAGGTTTCTGGATCAGCTTTGAATCCAACAATGTCTGATGACCTTAAATAGTATATAAAATTCTGGAATTTTGATTTCCACAGCTTACTGTTGTTCTCCACTTTCTTAATTTTCTTAATTACGCTATTTAAGAGAATAGTTTATGGTGATCACGAAAACTCGTGAACAGTCATTCAAATATCAAATAGCACTGCATCAGAGTTACCTTGCTTCCATATATTTTGAACTGAAATTTTGATTTCCATAGTTTACTTGTATTCTTCACTTTCTTAATTTTTTTATTTACCCTATGGTGATCATGAAAACTGGTGAACAATCAGTCAAATATCAAATAGGACTACAGGAGAGTTACCTTTCTTCCATATTTTGAACTTATATATTTGTTTAGGCAGTGAGCACTAGGGCATAGTGAGAACTAGGGCATTTTGAACTGAAATTTTGATTTCCATAGTTTACTTGTATTCTCCATTTTCTAAATTTTCTTATTTACTCTATATAAGAGAATAGTTTATGGTGATCATGAAAACTGGTGAACAGTCATTCAAATATCAAATCCGATTGCAGCAAAGTTACCTTCCTTCCATATTTTGAACTGATATATTTGTTTAGAGTCTAGACAGTGAGGACTAGGGCATTTTGAACTGAAATTTTTATTTCCATAGTTTACTTGTATTCTCCACTTTCTTAATTTTCTTATTTACCCTATTGAAGAGAATAGTTTATAGTGATCATGAACATTGAAAACTGGTGAACATTCATTGAAATATCAAATAGGACTGCAGCAGAATTACCTTCCTTCCATATTTTGAACTAATGTATTTGTTAATATGAACTAATGTATTTGTTTAGACGGTGAGAACTAGGGCATTTTGAACTGAAATTTTGATTTCCATAGTTTACTTGTATTCTCTACTTTCTTAATTTTCTTAATTGCCCTATTTAAGAGAATAGTTTATGCTGATCATAAAAACTGGTGAACTGATATATTTGTTTAGACAGTGAGAACTAGGGCATACTGCATGCATTGGGTTGACCTGAAAATCCAAATTAAATGTTACATAAACCCTAAACCCTAATCGAGTGATACTGAGCATTGGCTGTGGTTTCATAAACCCTAATTGAGTGATACTGAGTAGGTAGACTGGAATATGATTATGGAATGTTTTTGAATTCTTTTTACTCTGTTTTGTAAATTTCATGGCATAGCATAGCAGGCTCGATAAATTTCTCAGTTTGGGTTGAAGAGGATATGTGTCACGACCTCCCAAGTGCCGCCCCTCAAAACTATGGTGAGCATCTCTTAGAAGGTGTGTGGCACTGCCCAGCTCGCACTTAGTGGCATGGCCGCCTAAGGGAAGCTGCTAGACTACGCCTAAACAGGACCCAACCCACTTAGTTATATTGCGTATGTGTTTATACTTAGTTATATTTAAGTGTGTATCATCAAGTAAACTTCGCAAATAACCAAGCATAAAACAGTCACAACACAATGTACACAAGATATGGCGTGACACTCAATTGAGTGCCATAAAGCTTTTATTCAGTAGTTTACAATGTACAAGAGGGTGTTGAGACACTGCCTGCAGCATTTTATAGAAGATAGCCTTGCCACCTATGTTTCCCTGTATGCTCCCCTCGAGCATTGTCACAAAACTGTCACCCACACACTACCCAGAATTGCCTTCGTGCACTTCCAGTAATGCTTGGTACACTGTTCTGCCTACTAAAATGCTAAGTGCGCCCAAGACTGCGGCTTTCAAAGCCTTGAAGGGCTCCTCCAAAGTAATAACTACCATCATACCACATGCTAGAAAATAGATTTGTGGAACTAATTTGGCATATACTTGTGCTAGGTTATTATTAAGCCCATGAAGTGGGAGGGCCCAATCCCATGTCTCGGTCATAGCAGAGCCTACGACTTCAATATTCTCAATGGCCCATGCAATAGCTAGAAGATCCATGGAAACTAGATGGCTTGACTCCACGTAACAACTCTAGGGTGCATTGCTTGAACCAACTATCCATTAAATAGGTATCGACTTAACATGTGTTGCTCCCCACAATCCAAACAAATGAACTATGTATGCATCGCGAGCTCTCTAATACCAAATGTGTGTCATGGTATGGGTTTTTGGTTCTGCATATTCGTGGGTCTCAGGAGATCTAAATCACTAGTCTTTGGAATTGGTATCAGTCTCAGAAGATTGAATTCTCAACTGTCAAGCAGGCCATAACGGTGTCGAATAAAGATACAATTGGTAATTGCACTGTTGGACCATCTTGCGCATTCTCTTCAACATCTACACGGCCAAATTCGATGTCCCTCCAATGCTCAACAATCCTCCACGTTCTATTCTTTAAGCAGAGCACTCAAACCACAAGAAGAAACTATTTGTTCCAGGGAAGTAAGTTCTTCGGTGGTTAGGAATTTCATCCTCTCCAGCATTAACTGCACATCCACGGCCAAGTGTAGAACACTTCCATATTCAAAGTGGTCAAGGTGTTGTTCTATTGTTCGAGCATCAATTGGGTTCCCTATAACCCTATAGAAACTTGGATTCTCACTCTTCTTGGGAAACTCCATAAAGAGCGTTGTTTGTTGGCCATCCTCGTTGACTGTGCCTTGCAATTGAGTCAAAACATTCTTACACCTTTTTAATTTAAATTAGATCAGACAGGTGCCCTCCTTCAATACAGCTTGAAGATACGCCAAAGTGAAGGAATTTTGGTTCCCATCCTCAAACTTGTCCCCTGCATACAATTTGAAATGCATACAATTTTATACTTTTGCATATTATAACTCTTATCCAATCTTGGAAATCAAACATTCTTGAGCTTGTATGCTTCAGATGCATGGGAAGAGGTTTAGGGTTGGGAATGTTTCATTCCCTCACTTGAGATTCCCAATATGATGGATGATCACGGATTAACCCTTATTGTTTGAATAGGTTGCATTGCAACTAAATAATATATTTCTCCACAAATGTATATGCTATGCATATGAAGTAGTGGTTGCAAACTTGCAAGCCATCAGGTAGACTGTTCTGTAACTGTGATTTATTAAGGAAAAGCCATACATGTTTTTCACTTTCCATACAAATATTTGTTTCCTTAAATTAACATTTATTTATTTATTGTTTTGTAAGAAATGCTCGTCACTCAGGGCCAGTGCATTTCCACCATTGGCTGAGAAACCGCAACCCAGGGGCATCTAAGACATCAAAATCACCCGGGGATCACATCCGGCCTGGGCCACACCAACCTTCAACTGTGTTGGATTTTTGGTTGTCACTTCACTCACCCGAAGGGGATTTGAACCTGGGTCGCCCTTGGCAAATACACACCCATTGACCAAGTGAGCTAGCGAGAATTGACAAAATTAGCGTTTTAAGTCTTGAAATAGTGAGGGAAAATTCATAAACTGAGCTATGTATGAGAGATGTTATATGATGTAGATGCAATGTGCATTGATGTGAACCATAACCCAACATTTTCTAGAGAATAAACACGGGAAATGTTGTAGAATGAACTGATGTGGAAGAGTCATTTTCAATTACAAATCAAGTTGTATTTGGTTGAACCACCTTTGCTTTGATTGAACTTTTCGATGAAAAATTAGAACTCCTAGAAAATAAGCAATGTGGAGGAATAAATCAGAAAAAACAGCACACACACACGTGCCCCATTGAAGGTGTTTGTAGAGGAGTGTTTACATAGAAGGGATAGATTGCATCTATTACAGTAGCGAAGGTTCTTCAAAATTTGCATGCAAATCTGCTTGAGTGAGGGCACTAAAGACTCACTTAACAGTTTCATATCTAATGATATATTAGTTGAGCAATTAGCCAAGTAGTTGTCTGATATTGGGGGCAATAAGCCTAAAGAATAAGAGCGCAAATTAACATCTAGTAGATGATTAGCCTACTAATATGAGAGTTCAACCAATAAATTTTTATGAATGAACGAACTTATAAATTGTCACAGGCAAAACTGTTAGGATGGAGGACCTATGTGATGGATTAAAAGAGCAAAATAGCAGAATAGGCAAGAGAGAGGTTGATAGTAACGTACATGAAGTTAGTTGATCAAAGCTAGAGTTAAATATAGCAAAGAGACAGCTCAATTGAGATTTTTTATAGTTTCGGTTGTGAAAAGACCAATGAAATAAATAAAGAGAAAAAGCTGCATGTTAACCAAGTTGCTAAAGATATTTCAAGTTAACAAGTACAAGGAATAATTATAAAAATGAGTTATAATAATCGATGGATGTATTGATTAGGGGATGCATCTCTTGATATTTCTGAAAAATTGAAATATAAAGAGTTGAGTCGGAAATAGAAAAAAATGGCTATTAAGATGATTCTATGATATTCTTGTTGTATAATCAATGAGAATGATTTTATGTTATATCAGTTATGCCCATTTCATGTATGATGCTATTTAAAAGTCTTCTATGAGTTACATGTGAATGGAATGGACATTTACAGGATATATTCTATGTGGATATGTGTGTAACCAATTCAGTAAATATGGATGTATACTTGTTAACTTAATTTTTTTTTTAACTTGTCTTTGCCAAATTTCATCCATTGAGAATGTCATTTTCTGTACTCTTGTAGATCATAAGATTAAGGATTCTTTTATACCATATAACTTGAGTTTCTACATTGGCATCGGCATATTTCAACAATAGTATTTAATGATTTTGTTTGTTAATAATTTTTGTCCAGACTAATATTTGTGGAAATAATTTATAGATGTGTCTTTTTATTGTTGCTACATTACTTTTGCTAATCTGGTAAATTCTAATGTTGAGATATTTCTAAGTGTAGGTCAAGCCAAGGGGAAGGTATTTAAAATGCACTGCATGTGGGAATAGACCAGAGATATCTTATGAAAGTTTCTTTAACTTTGATTATGAAAAATTTACTCAATCTCCAATGTCTGACAAGGCATTTCTCTTTCTTTTTGATATATTTTTTTATCTCTCTTTTTGTGTTTGGTTTGAATATCTGTTACTTTGTTTTCAGTTTCAAAATGCATGCATGGTTGCAACTTAATAATTCATCACGTGACAAGGCATTTCTCTTTCTTTTTGATATATTTTTTTATCTCTCTTTTTGTGTTTGGTTTGAATATCTGTTACTTTGTTTTCAGTTTCAAAATGCATGCATGGTTGCAACTTAATAATTCATCACGTGACACAATTTCTTAAAATACGACTTGAATTATATAACCAGAAGCGCAAGCTTTTCAATGTATTATTGTATCTTACAAGGACAGGGCTTTTCAAGTCTCATGAGAAAAACATGGCAACAATAATGAAAAGCTGAATATATGTAGAGAGACTACAATATGCACATGACTTATGGACCAGGACATATTTTAACCTTAAATAGAAAGCTATATGTCTGAAGATAGCCATATGCAGTGTGCAAATTGAAGATGGGAGGCCTGCGTTAGTTTTTAGTGAAGCTCGACATTTCAATCGCACTCTAGGATCATCTTCAGGAGATGAGTGAAGAAGAATAATGAGTAAAATTGCTAGAGATCCTTGGATAAATAGGGTTTGAGTTTATAGTTGGGAGAGGTATAACGTTTTGTCGGCTTATGGTTTTGATCTACTCTCTATAATTCACTCATTATTAATTTTTAATTTTTAATTTTTAAGGGGGTTTGTCAATCTTATCCTAAGTTTATAAGATTAATACCTTATACCAATGAAGCTAAACTGAATTTAAAGATGAGGGTATATGATTTAGGTTCACGATAAATTATTATTTTTAATTTTTAAGGGATCTTCCTAAGGGTTTTAGGATAAGGTCCTAAGGAAGAAAATTTTATAACCAAAAGGATCTTTTCTTAAGAGCTAAAGAATGTTTAGTGAATGTTTCTTATTATTGTTTTAAAGGGAGTGAAGTAGAGGCAACCAAGTGTTGTTTAGTTTGGTTCCATCATCCTTATTGAGGCATTCCTGAGTTGAGTTAATCTCTAGCTTCTCCCTTATTTTTCTCTTAGTAAGGTTGTCCTCTCTAGCAACTATCGAGGCTTTTTCAAGACATATATGGTGTTTGGTAAGGTGCGCATGTTCTGCTAGGGCATATTTCTTATACCTATCATGCCAAAGGTTAGCTTCATTCACTTTGAGTCTTGTTTCCATAGATCTCCTTATTTCACAAGGTATTCCACAAGAACAAAGAACTGGGTACACTCCTTTAAAGGATTTAGGTTCTATGGAGTTTGTTACCGGATGAACTAGCAGGGCTAGTGTTCGATAGACAAATGTAGGGAAGATGTGACCACTATCACCTCAGTCACACCTCCAACTTCTTAGGAGTGCCGTAACCTCCAAGGGGAGAGCCTTTTGATGCTCTGCAAGACACTTAGGACAAAGAGACTATGCCTTCTATAGGAAGATGTTAGTGACCAGTGCCTTTAACCAATCAATACTAGGAATGAAGAAGACATATTAAGCAAGCGCAAGATCTTATAGATGCTAATGTAAATGATACTAAACCAAATATTGTTCCAAGTGTTTGATTCAAGGTGTATGTAACTAGTGATAAAGACATCAAGAACACTTTAGCATAAAAGAGATTATTTCACCTAATCACTTTCCAATGACAAAATAGAGAACTAATATGATGATCGCAGTGGTATTGCATATGACAATTTGACAGTATGAAACAAAACAATAGGTTAGTCCTGCTATGACAGTCTTATAACAACACTTGAGAAACCAATGAAAAGATGTGTAATAAATATGATCTATGCATTCAATGTAAACAATATGAATTCAACCTTCAACCAATCACTTTAATCACATGTCCAATGAAAAATAAAAGTGTAAGTACTGTAATGACAGCAGTAACAACCCCTTTATGACAACAATGCACAATATAACAGTCCTATTTAGAGCAGCACTTAGGCAATCAAAGAAAGTGTGTATGATGTGTAATTTATGCACTCAATGTGACCACACCATGTTAAACTTTTATCACAACTTCTAGCTATATATGACAGTCATCAAATTTAGGTATGCAAACAAGATTGTTTCAGACTTATGTGTAAGCAAAAGAGGTATTCAGACCTTATTCACCCTTAATATGACAGCATTTGACCGCCTTTTAATTGAATTTAGTGATGTCTTTCTTGTTGCAAGTTGAAGGACTGCTTAAGTGTAATAGTTTGCAATATTTTGTAGACTTAGACATCATGTGGAAGAGGGCTAAAATAGGGTTGTTGCAGCCTGATTTTGGATAGCCCAAAGGAGATCAAAGCAACGGGAGGGTTCAGGCAGGAGGACCGAGCCCCAAAGAGCAAGGCCGAGGGCTCATGTTTTAGAGGTCGAGCCCTTATGAGGGAGGTCGATGTTAAAGAATGAGAGAGAGGGGATTTAGGAGGAGGATTGTTTAAGGTTAGATTTAGGTCTTTAGGGTTTCGAGTTTGGTTTTTGGTAGTTTTTTAGGGTTTTTTAGGATTTTATATTTTTTGGGTTTTTAGGGCTTCCTAAAATTTCTCCCTAGGGTTTTTAGGGATAAAGAAGGTAGGCTGAATTTGTAGGAGAGAGGGCCGGAATTTTAGAAAGGCAAAAAATTTGAAAAATATTTTTTTGATTTTCTAGGGTCTTAAACATAAAATTGAAGACCTAATTAAATGACCTAATCTAGCATGAAATGCAATATTTACACATGCACATGCAAGAATAATTAGGTAAAAAGATGACAACTTAGGGTTTTCATGGGTGATACCCTTAAACCCTATCCCTTGAGGAAGGTGACCAGCCTTCCTCTTGGAGTTATTTCTCTTTGTATACTAAATTAGAGCTTCTTGTAACAACCTCTAGGGTTCGTTACAAGAGCCTAATACAGGGAAAAGCTGGAGATCCAAGGTTAAACTTCTTTGAAACCTCCTCTAGGGAGCGTTTTCAGTATGCAAAGATGATAGAAGGTACATAAAAGGTCCTATTCAGAAAAAAAATGCATCCCTAGGGCCACCATTCAATCATTCAAAAAGCAAAAATTTCACCTACCATTCACCAAGCAAGGCTAAAAGGACTAGACTTACTTGAGCATCTGTTCTTCCAACAATTCTAGCATCCAACAAGCATTAGAAAACCAAAGACAAGTTCCAACTTCATCCACAAGAGCAAAGAAAAATCACTCCAAGAGGTGCACATGATGGCAGCACATCCAAGCTGACCAACATATACCTTATGCAAAAGATGGTAGGGTTCACTAAGTTTAGAACCTTACCCAAAATTGGTCTTCCCACTATACTTGTCGGCCCCCACTAACTATGACCCCAACCTTAATATTACGGGTTTGGACCTCCAGTGCTTATCATCACACTGCTCACACATTTTTAACTCTCTTGCTACTCTGATTGCGATATAGAGTTAGAGCCATCATTCTCAGGTTGAACAACAAGACCCGATCCCAACCTTCCACTCTCGTATACCTCTGCAATGTGACTGGGTATCAATGAATATGCTCATATAACCCTATGTTTATCAATAATGCTTTGATTTGCCTCATAAAAGGAACTCGATACCTTTAGATTCAAAGGTCTATATTGGAATATGCTACTGCATCAGCCAAATTTGAGATTCTCTGGACGTAAACCCTGTTTCTCTTCATATTTGTATGAACTACTAACACTTTCACACAACAACAGCTCTAATTCGATAAAATAAAGAATTACCTCTATCAAACTATAACCATTGATCTGCAAATGAATACCATACACTCCAACTACAGGAAAATACATTCAACACATATATTTTCAACCATTCACAGAGATCATTGGTAATTTCATAAATTCATCATGTATTCAATATTATTTAGCTATACAGAAAACCTCCTGTGGCTTCAATCAAGCTCTCACTCTTGATCTTAGCTCAGAATCTCCTCATCCCCCTAACACTCTATCTCTCTTCATTCAAATTGCGATAGAGAAATCTAACAACTAACTAACTCCCCTCCACAAATGAAGGGATTTCTATTTTTAGAAAAACAACCTCCTACTATTCTTCAACAAACTACCTAATCTAGCTTGATCTCCTCGCAGGGAGTATCAAAATGCCACATATCCCTATTTTCCCTCAACACTGACAGCAAATCAACTCTGTCTACATATTCAACAATTAATAAAACATTAATAAACAAATTTCTTTAAACTCTAGTACTGTCTGTCCCTTTGTCAAGCCACAACTTGTGACCAGCCTGTCACATTGCTAGCTTTGCCGTAAAGCTCCTGCATCAGACTCCCAAGGTGGAAAAGATTCATGAACTCCTATTCATGTCTCTTCAATCTCCATCTGCATGGATTCCAAATTCTGTGTTGTAACTCTCCACTATCTTTACTATCACCATACTTCAGTGCTAATCTCAGCTCACTTGGCTTCCACATTTTATGTTGCAATCTGCCATTGCATTCACCTGTAACCTCTTCTCCAGTCAATGAATTCAAATCATTGACCTTCTTTCTCTGTCTTCTATACATTCTCCTGGAATGCTTCAACATGAGCCTCCATAACTTTTCAACCTCTTTATCCAACTCTACATGTTCACCTTTAAGCTGTTGACTGCTTACTTCTGCCACCCTTACATCCTTAATGTCCTTGAAGATATCTCCCTCTGCAATGTTCATTTGTTGATCCTGTACTTCAACTTTACTTCCCAGAAGTAACTCTAATTTCTTGACTGCAATATCATATTCACTCTTTCCTTCCTTTGTACCAGCAAACTTATCATAAGTTTGAAAACTAACATATGTCTCTATCCCTATCAAAGTTTGAGACAGTTCTCTGTCACCGACTGCAATCACACTTCCATCCTCGGGTTCCTCTAGCAAATGCTTCAGCAACTCAACTTTCCTTTGACATCTTGCAAATACTTCATCTTCTATCTCAACAATACTATGTTGCTTAAGTTCTCTTACCTTCTCTACTTCATACATTTCACTCACCTTTTTGTCTTCCAAGGCAATATCCACATACTGTAAACATAATACAACTCCATCTTTATGAGACATCCTAGTCTCATTCCTTTTCACTTCATCCTCCACTACACCTGCAAACTCACAGTTAACTTGCAATTTAGAATGTTTTCCCTTCTGGTCAGATACTAGAACCACTTCTCCCCTCAATAATATTCTTAATAAATCAGACTCTTCATCTTTCACGACTGTCCTCTGTTGCCTTATGTTCACTTGTTGACCTTGAGATCCAACTTCAT
Source organism: Larix kaempferi (assembly GCA_027924585.1). Lineage (NCBI taxonomy): Eukaryota > Viridiplantae > Streptophyta > Pinopsida > Pinales > Pinaceae > Larix > Larix kaempferi. Next base: position 2,689,889 of record BSBM01001504.1, on the reverse strand, counting down.
GTCTAAGAAGAAAATTATTCACTATCTTCTTGACTGCAGCACTATGCTCATCTTCTTCTTCTTCAACAACCTCACACTTTTGTCTCATCAACATCTGACTGTCATCCTCTTGAGAGCCTATTACTCTATCACTTCCCTCAGTATTGTCTTTTGAGACAATATTCTCCTTCTCATTCCTTATATCATTGTCCTTCATGACAATTTCACCACCTTCTTCTAGCTCCAGCTTGGCATCTTGGATTTGCACTCTCTGAGTACTTAATTTCATCTCCAGAAATTTCACCTTATTGCATAAACTTATCAATTCACTTGGAATTGTCTCTGGAAACTCTGTATAATCCTCATTGGTTTCATCACCTACCAACCCGTCATCTAGAGATTGTATCTCTTCTACTTGAGGTCCCTCATACACAATCCTCATACAACCTTCTTCATCCTCTGCAACAACTATTAGCAATTGTTCATTACCCTGACCATCATCAAGGTTAACAGTCCTCACTGATTGTCCATCATTTGCACAATCTTCCATAGCAATATTTAGTAACTGCTTTTCTTCATTGCATCCTACATTTATACACAAATTACTATGAGGTTTTGTGACCTCATCTACTATCTCAATCATCAAATCCTCAGGCTGATTTGAACTAGTCCAAAGACTCAAAAAGTCAGCAATGACTCCTTCAGATTGTATGTTTGCTCCAATTTCTTCATCAAAGAAGATTTCTAATTCTGGTTCACCACTATGAGCTTTCATTTCCAGCTCGGCTACTTTGAGTTCTCCCTTTACTCTGGCATACAACCTTTGCTTCAACCTTACCTGCAGTAATCTCCAACTTATTGTCTTCTTCTTTAATTCCCAACCTAACCATTGGTCTTTTCCTTGTTCTTCTAGCACCCTCATCATCATTGTCACTCTTGCTTTCATCTCAACAAGCTCTTCCTCAAATTCCTTTTGGTGCATCTTCTCTTTTATGCCAACAACTTTGACATCTTCCTTCATTCCACTATAATTCTTCTCTGAATCTCTTATATGACTAGGGATAGTCATCTTCTTTTCTAGGTTTAAGACAGTGTCAGATGACTGTCTATCATCTCTTATGCTTGAGAAACCTGCAACCACACACCAATCATTAATTTTAAAATCATAAGGCCTTATAGCCCCTCTTGTTGTCTCAAACACCAAACCTCTCAACTGGTTTTCATCTTCTAAAGGGTTGATGAGACCATTAACTAGTCCCATGCCCTTCTCATCATCTCTACTCTTTCCAAGGATAGGTCCTTGTTCAGGTCCACATAAGTAACCCTCTTTTTCAACACATGTCTTGTGTTGTAACTCAACTCTTTTGAGTTCTTCCCTTAACTGATCACTTTCCTTGTGTCTCAGATTATCCTGTAACAAATTCCACTTGACCCTTTTCTTCTGAATAGTCCAACCATATATGTGGTCTTCCATATTTCTCTGTATAAATTCTCTCATCACCTCCAGCTGTACTTTCATTTCAGCTAATTCCCTATCAAGCTTATCCTTACTTGATCGTCTATGGCCCCTCTCCGAACCTTTACTACAACTTTCAATAGTTATAGTCTGCCCTCTCTTATGAGCCTTTCCTTGCTCATGGTAAGCTGCATTTAAGCCACTCCTATAGGCTGACTCCGTCAACCTACCTTCACACACCATACTAAGCTTTTACATGCCTAGTCTTCCCTTGGTATGTCTGCTGACCCCCTCCTTTGGAATCTTTACTTGAGCATTCTCTGCTCCTTGGGATTCTGCATTTAATCTACTCACCATCTCTCCCCAACCTCTGCTGGATAGGTTCATTGCCATATTCTCCAAGAACTCTACTTGTTCTTAACTTCAGCCACTCTATAACAATTTCTCTATCTCTGCTACTTGTAGTCAACAACCACTAACAACTACTGAAACCAAGACATTCTTGTCTCTATGTTCAACTTTGAACAAACATTTATGCTGCCACAATCTCCAATGTCCTCTCACCTAAGAACACACCCTTGAAGATTAGTCCTTCAACAAAATCTGTCCTACCTTTCTCCCAAGGTAGAAAGTCTTCTCAAGAGTACTTCAAAGTTCTTTCTCAATCACAAATTAACTCTGTAATCAGCAATTCATCACACAAATGAATACAACTAAACACACCTTACCTCGATCAACCTTCCAACTTGCAATGCTGGAGTTCTGAGTCCTTTCTCCTCTAGGATCCCCTCTTGCAATTACACTCCCATGAGAATTTCACTAGTCTCACTCTTTTCCCAATTTCAAATTGGAAATACCTTCATTACCAGCTTGCTATGGACTCCTTTGGTCACATTGTTTCTCACTATTGCTGACTTAATTCCTTCTCTATCTAGAACACAACAATCCTAGATTTTCACCATTACTCAATCTGGTTACTTGGACAACCAACTCTTCATTCATCGCTTCTCTTGCACAAATATCTCTTTGTTGTTTCAAAGGGACTCAACTACCATTAATATATCTCTTTTTACTCTTGACTCTTCAAACGACTTGGTTTACAAAACCACTCCTACAGACTTCCTGTCTATCCTCAGCCAACTTTGTTCTGCTCCTTTCTTAATGCAGAAACCCTCCTTGGCATTCTATCTTTGAAGCTTCATCTCAAAACATCATCAGGTCTTCAAGCATCAATCCCTCGGATTCCAAATCTGATCTTTCTGCAACTTCTCTACACTTATGTTTCTTCAGTACTCTACAAAGGAGCGAACCTTTTGCTCTGATACCAAAATTGATGGCGGCACATCCAAGCTAGCCAACATATCCCTTATGAAAAAGATGGTAGGGTTCACTAAGTTTATAACCTTACCCAAAATTGGTCTTCCCACTATACTTGTTGCCCCCCACTAACTATAACCCCAACCTTAATATTACGCGTTTGGACCTCCAACACTTGTCATCGCACTGCTCACACATTTTTAACTCTCTTTCTACTCTGATTGTGATATAGACTTAGAGCCGTCATTCTCAGGTTGAACAAGAAGACCCGATCCCAACCATCCACTCTCGTCTACCCCTACAATGCGACTGGGTATCAATGAACACGCTCAGATAACCCTGTGTTTATCAATAATGCTTTGATTTGCCTCAGAAAAGGAACTCGATTCCTTTGGATTCAAAGGTCTCTATTGGAATATGCTACTGCATCAGCCAAATTTGAGATTCTCTGGACGTAAACCCTGTTTCTCTGCGTATTTGTATGAACTACTAATACTTTCACACATCAACAACTCTAATTCGATGAAATAAAGAATTACCTCTGTCAAACTATAACCACTGCTCTGCAAATGAATACCATACACTCCAACTACAGGAAAATACATTCAACACATATATTTTCAACCATTCACAGAGATCACTGGTAATTTCATAAATTCATCATGTATTCAATATTATTTAGCTATGCAGAAAACCGCCCGTGGCTTCAATCAAGCTCTCACTCTTGATCTTAGCTCAGAATCTCCTCATCCCCCCAACACTCTGTCTCTCTTCATTCGAATTACGATAGAGAAATCTAACAACTAACTAACTCCCTTTCACGAATGAAGGGATTTCTATTTTTAGAAAAACAACCTCCTACTATTCTTCAACAAACTACCTAATCTGGCTTGATCTCCTCGCAGGGAGTATCAAAATGCCACGTATCCCTATTTTCCCTCAACACTGACAGCCAATCAACTCTGTCTACATATTCAACAATTAATAAAACATTAATAAACAAATTTCTTCAAACTCTAGGACTGTTTGTCCCTTTGTCAAGCCACAACATGTGACCAGCCTGTCACATTGCTGGCTTTGCCATGATGCTCCTGCATCAGCGCATCACTCCAAAAGTAGCTATCTGGGGTAAAAAAGTAACATATTGAATTTTATCCCATGAGTTATGATTTAAAAATGAAGTGAGGAGTTCTATTTATATGTTTCTCAACTCACTTTTACTAAATAACTAGGCTGGCATGCCATTAAAATGTCAATTTAAAAATATAAAATGTAAACTTAAAAATATAACATGAAATAATATAAAATAATCATATATGTGGGTAACCTGGGGTATTTTCCCCATAGTTTACCTAGAACTGACTAAAATAGTTAAAAATGAGCAAATTACTCCGAGCTGAAGGATGGAGTAAGCAGGGAGGGGACGTCATGCCCCATCAAACCCCAACAATGCTGATAATCCCTCAATGCCCCCCCAAAACAAGTAGTATGGCCTGGATGGTAAGATGATGTCATCACTGAAACTGGCCCAAGGAGAGAGGGCATTTAGCTGAAAAGGACCAGGATAGGTGCCTGAGATGCCCTGGAGGATAGGCAAGAGCCTCATACCCGGGAGAAATGTCACCAGAGTAGAAAACAAGTGGGGAGGTCATTTGACCTATTGACCCACCTTTAGGAGCCCCGAACACCAACCTTAGTGCTACAATCCCTATAACGAGGTAGTCAATAATGCCACTAAGCCACAATACTCCTAAGAGAAGGACCAAAGGGTCCATCCATAACCACCACTCAGAAAATGCTGGATAACACCCATCATGGTCTTGAAGAAAAGAACGACCCTCTCCTGAAAGGTGCACTGGTACTGGTACCACGTAACAGGGTCCTTAAGAGAGTCAACCATTTTCTTAATTGTGTTGGGAGGGGTGAAAAAGGCCCTAATTCCCTTTCTCTTCAAGGTTTTTTCTAATCTATCTGTGGTTCCCTTAATGTAAGGGATGGAAATTTTCTGTTCTTCATTGTTTGTGGTATTTTCCTCATTTATTTCATCTTTTTTCTTTCTTTTATTTGTATTGGTGTTTGCTATCACCTTCTTAATTTGTTTGTCTTCAATAACTATTCATTCTAAAGACATTGGCTATATGTTCTAGTTCTTGTTCAATGTGGTCTTTATCAAAGATTCTATGGGCCCTTGTAACCAATGTAGTGATAGTACCAATCTTTTGAGGGGGGTAGTGGTGAGAGTTTGAGTGAAAGTACCTTTCTGTGTGCATCTTTTTCCTATAGACTTGGTGTCCTATTGAGCCATGTTCTTTCTTTGAAACTAAAACGTCAAGAAAAGGCAGACTAGGCAGACTGTTGTTTATTTCCATCTCCATGGTAAACTTGATGTTGTTGTTTTGGTTATTAAGATGTTCTAGGAATTTAACTAGGTTATTTTCCCCATGGGGCCAAACTACGTCTGTGTCATCAATATAACGCTTCCATCTTTTAGGTTTTAGGGGAAATGAACCTATGGTTCTTTTTTCGAATCTCTCCATATAAAGGTTTGCCACAATCGGTGATAGGGGTGATCCCATTGCTACCCCTTCTACCTGCTCATAAAACTCTTTTTGGAAGGTGAAAGGGGTAGATCGAAGACAAACTCCGACTAGTTTTGTCGTGTCATCATCGGTGAGTTCTCTTATGGTCTCTATGACTTCATTCACAGGTATCTTCGTATATAAAGATACAACGTCGAAACTCACAAGGATGTCATCCTTGTTTAGTCTGTCCTTACCGGTCTCCTGTATCCAGCTCACAGAGTCTTTAACAAAGGAATCGGTTTTTCCTACCAAGGGTTTAAGGAGGTTTGCTAAGAACTTAGCTAATCTGTATGTGGGTGATCCGATTGTATTAACGATTGGGCGAAGGGGTACTTCTGTTTTATGAATTTTTGGAAGTCCGTAAATGCGTGGGACTATACTATCTCTGGGGTAGAGTTTTGTTTTTGTCTCAACGTCTAGGTTTGAGTTCTTTATTACACCAGTCACAGTTTTGCTAATCAACTTGCCTGGGTTTTTATCCAATTTCCTATAGCTCCCGCATGCGAGTTGTTCTTCCATTTTCTTTAGGCAGTCTTCTGAATTTAGTATGACTGTGGCGTTTCCTTTGTCTGCCTTAACAATTTTTATTTCTTTTTTTTCCTTAGGTTGTGCAATGCATTCATTTCAAACTTGGAAATATTCAGTCTCGGTGGCTTTGCACGTCTAATGATGACCACACATTCTTGTCGGATATCTTCTGCTATATTTTCAGGGAGGACTGTAATCGCATTTCTATTTTGCAGATGAGGTCTTTGCTAGGTATCGTTCTTGGTGCAATCGCAAAATTTAAGCTGTATTCTAGGACTTTTTGCGCGTCTTTGTCTAAGGTAACGCTTGACAGGTTTATGACATTTGTTTTTTGCGTGTTCTGTCTGTGGTTCGGTAGGTTGTTTTCCTTCCTATCGCTGCGTAGGCATTGGAATTTCCTTTCGTGTCTTGAGGTAGCGTCTCTTCTCCTATGATCACATTTTATGCTAATTGCAGAGTTAACTATGTGCTGAAATATTGTAACTTCGAAGAATATTCTATTGTATTTTATTGTTGTAATTTATTCAGAAATGTTTTATTTTTCTGTCGGGATGTCATTATTGTATTTGATTATGTATAGTCATTGAGGTAAATCCTCCCTTGTAAGTCGGGAAAATAGGTCTCCTTTGAGTCAATTGTAATGGGGTGTTTAAGTCCCCTAGAGAAGTCGGCTTAGTCAGCATTAGGTTAAGTTGTTAGAGGCCGACGTAGTTAGGGAAAAAGTCAAGTGAAAGATAAAGTATAAATAGAAGTGTTGTGCTCCTCATTTGGACACACACTCACTTGTGTAATTCACAATGGAGATATATATATATATATATATGCAAGGAGAAGGAGCACTTGTTTGGGATTTTGTCTTTATACTTTTGATCATCTATATTGATGAAGTTTTGCCGGGTTTTCTTCCCCTAGAGGGTTTTCCATGATAAAATTGTGTCTCTTGTATTTATGTTGTGCTTGTTATTCTTTAAATGATATTGTATATGCTATTGTTGTGAAATTGAATTGAATACTGATGTTATCTATCTTAGCATATTGAATCTTAACATGGTTTCAGAGCTAGTCTGAAAGAAGGCAATGTATGGCATTTACGACACTTGTTTCACTTGTGACAATTTGAAAGTTAGGGCTTTGTATAGAAAAAACTAGTCATCGTGGAACTTTCTCTATAAATATGTTTGTGCGGGGGTTCAGGATCTGAAACTTCTACAGGACTAATATCAGACATAGATGTACTTGGTGTCGAAAAATAGGCCTCAGATTCATTGTTCTTTGTGAGATATGATCCGTGCAAGATAGGGTTTCTTCCACTTCCAGAATGCATCCCTAAACAAGTGACCTAGGAAAAAAGGTCATATCTCGGGCTAGGAAGCTCCAAATTGAACTCCGTAAAAAATGACAGTTAGGGAACAGACTTTAGTTTCACAGGTCCAAATTTCAGAGGCTGAAGTTGAAACAGTGACACGTGGCACGCCGTACAAGTTAGCTATGTTGTTTCATCCCATAAACAAGTCATGTTGGGAAACTTATCATATATATCTTATGGAGAATCCAATGAAGCTCAAATCTGTGGGGTTAGAAAGATGATAGGTTTGGCTACCACAGGACGAAGTTTCAGACCCTGAAGATCCGAAATTTCAGAGATACACCAGAAACATTAAGGCACATATGAAATAGCTCAACGGAGGAAATCAAAGAAGAGGAGGAAGAAGTTCTCACTTTGGGTTTTCGGTTTTTTAGGTATGGAAGGACCTGATACAATGTTGGAGACATCTGTTGCAACATTGGAAAATTTGGAAATGGATTTGGAATCCCTTCATCACAGATATTAATCTTCCATCAAATGTTGTGGGAGGAAGGAGATTAAAAATTAGGGTTTCTGGGTTCTACAAGTAAGAAGAAACCTTAGCAAAGTTGGGAGAATCATAGGGCAGCAATGGAAGAGGTTTAAATGGCACTGGTATTCTATCATAATATCACCATGAATCTATATAAGATGTTTACAAGTGATTTACCTTGGAATATTAGGGTTTTACCCTTATAGAGAAGACTACAAGCAATCTTGACAGGTATGACTTGAGGAGATGCAGGTATGTTTTGAAATTAGTTTTTATTTATCTGATGATTAAGTTCATGATATGTTTACCTGCATATGATTAAGTATAGTACAATCATAATCAATTTTTATGGTTTTATGATCACCTTAGTAAAAGTATGAATGCATGCGAATGATAGAAGTCATTCATTGATTAGGATTATGACACTCATGATATTATGACTGTACTAATACACTTATGGTGATGTATGAGGATGATGTTGTCTATTGACATGAAGGATACATGAAGAAAGACAAATCAAGTTCTAGATCAAGAATATATAACCATGATGGCATGAAGACAATAGACTCATCCATAATATTTGATCACATAGAAGATCTACTTACAAGGTATGTATGATTTGGTTCTAATACACCTAACATATGAGATTTAAGAGATGCAGGTTACTAGCACAAGATCTCTAAATATTTGAAGAGAACAAAGAAGCTACTGTTTAGGTATGTTAGGCATAACTAGCAAGCATGCTAATCCAGGTATGTTTTCTTTTATCGAGTAAGAATCCTACTTTGTGTTAGGATTTTAGATAAGTATACTTTTGTATGATTGATAATGATTATTCTTGAAGTTAGAAGTTTAAGTAATCAAGGGTTTATGCATATTATGTTTCTTAGTTTGATTAATGATATGAAAAGCTAGAAGAGTCCTATGGTCAAATAAGAATATGCATGAGTAAAATAAGTACTCCATGAAACCTTGAATACTAACGCTTGTGATAAATTACCTGTGTATGAAATGATCATGACCATACATGTTTAAGATTATTTAGGATTATAATGTTTTGATAGTGTTGAGATTATACTAATGAATGTGTGCGATCTTGAGGATGACACAATGATGAAACTAGTTCACACCTAAGCATGCATAGTGGTACATGATGGATAGAAGTTCAAAGACATAATCATGATGCTATCATAAAGGGAAAATAGAGATCAAGAGGGAGGCAACCACACAAACATAAAAGATAAGTATTTGAGTTGTTATTTGAATTACTTATTGAATCTCTAAATAGTTAATGATATTGATCGTAATAGTTGTATGCATATTTGTATTCCTAGAATAAGGAAATATATCATGCATAGTGTAAGCATTCATATAGCATTGAACAGTATACTACTAATATGCATATGATGGGTAAGTTGGATAAACATTCCATTGTTGCTTGTCTAGAATGAAACCTCTTTGCTAACATGTTGGGAGATGTGCACACTCTTGATAGTATGTTCTGGTAGAGATGGAAGACATCTAGATAGCCACTGTATGCATACATGATTTGGAAAATTGTTGTGCCAAAGTATTGGTCAAGATAGTTGCATAACTATGTGAATCATATCAGTATGCATTATAGGTTATCATTGAAATGTCAACATGACTTGATGATTATGAAGTGTTACTAATCATGTAATTGAATTTGATTTGTAGGAAAGATCATGTGCTATAATCTACAAAAGAAGGATGATGAACACTTGTTCCAAAGAACAAGTGATGACTGTTCAACAAGAAGACTCACAAATCAAATACTATAGAAGTACAAAGGAAGGCTCGTGGCTAGAGGATTCTCTTAGAAAGAGGGAGATGATCATGACGAGATGTTTTCTCCAGTGGCTAGACACACTTCCATAGATAGATTACACCCATGGATGACAAGACCGTTCTTTTGAATTGCATATCGAGCAAACTCCCATGATTCGATAGAGAATCACATGATTGAAGAAGGCTTTGTACGGGTTCAACAGGTACCCAGGATCGATAGTCATTTGATGAGCTTGATGATCACCACGGGTGATGCGGATTTCAACCTTTGCTACAAGGTTGAAGATGGTTGCTATATACAGATGACATGCTTCTCTCAGATGGATGCAAGAAGGAACTCACCATAGAGTTTGAGTGATCTTGAGGCTCATATCAGTAGACCCATCTGACGGGAGATAGAACGGAGAGATATGAAGAAGATCACTCAATGCAAAGTGTGCATGATGTTCAATTATAGAGGGAGGACAATACTCAGATGTAGAAGACTCCACTTCAGAGGGAGTAGATCTTAGAGTTAAAGAATCTTGGCATGATTCTTGTGATTAGATATGTGGCTGAGATTTTTCCTTAGCCAAGGAAAATGTGAAGTAGAGATTCTGGATGATGGACGGTGATTTCTACAATTTACAGACAGATGATGTCTTTGACGAATACCAGGACAGATATATGCTTTGATGTGAACACCCTAAGTCAGTATCTAGTTGAGCCTATGCGTGTTCACCTGGTAGCTGCACAGCATGTGATGAGGTACCTGAAAGGTACGATAGACTTTGGTCTATACTATGTTGGAGATCAGGACTACATATTGTATGGTTATGCATATGCAGATTGGGCCGGAAGTGTCTCAGACAGGAAGATCACCTCAGCTAGATTTTATTGTCTGGGATCCGCCATGATCTCATGGTTTAGCAGGAAGCAGTCCAGTGTTGCTCTCAGCACAAGTTGAAGGAGAGTGTTATGCTGAGTTGTGAAGCCATATGGCTCCGAAAGTTGATGTCAGGTCTATTTGACCTGGAGTTGGATACAACGGTGATTCTATGTGACAACCAGAGCTGTATAAAGATGACGGAGAACCCAGTGTTCCATGACAAGTCAAAGCACATAGAAATCCAGTATTTTTATATACGAGATATGGTATAGAAGGAAGCTATAAATCTCCAATATGTGAGCACTGATGAGCAAGTTGTTGATGAGTTGACTAAGCCTCTGTCTCGAGTGAAGTTTGAGTACTTCCGTGACAAGCTTTGTGTGGTTCGAAATGACCTTCCTTGAAAGGGGGAGCAGTGTTGATGCTGCTGCTGATGATGTTGTAGTGGGATTGTATCATCCCTAGACACATAGCCTAAAGCGATCCGTAGACTCTTGTCTCCGAGAATGTGATGATGATGATGTTGCAATGGGATTGTATCATACCTGGAATTCAGTCCAGAACTGATCCGGTGACTTCTGTCCTCGAGAATGTGGTTGGATTGTATCATCCTTGGACTTCAGTCCAGAATGGATTCGGTGACTTATGTCCTTGGGAATGTGGTTGGATTGTATCATCCTTGGACTTCAGTCCAGAACTGATCCGATGACTTCTGTCCTCGAGAATGTGGTTGGATTGTATCATCCTTGGACTTTAGTCCAGAACGAATCCGGTGACTTCTGTCCTCGAGAATGTGGTTGGATTGTATCATCCTTGGACTTCAATCTAGAATAGATCCCGTGACTTCTGTCCTAGAGAATGTGGTTGGATTGTATCATCCTTGGACTTCAGTCCAGAACGGATCCGGTGACTTCTGTCCTCGAGAATGTGGTTGGATTGTATCATCCTTGGACTTCAGTACAGAACTGATCCTGTGACTTCTGTCCTCGAGAATGTGGTGGGATTGTATCATCCTTGGACTTATGTTCTAATGTGAGAGGGGTTGATCATCCCATAACTGGATCATGATTGCATCATCCTTGGACTTATGTGCTAAATGAGAGGGAATGATCATCCTGTAATTAGATCAGGATCGCATCATCCTTGGACTTATGTCCTAAAGTGAAAGGGATTGATCATCCCGTAATTGGATCATGTGTGTTGCAGGCCATGTTGCTGTTGATCGAAAGATCAAGATGATGTTGCTGATCGAAAGATCAAGATGATGTTGCTGATAGAGAGATCAAGTGTTGATGTAGACGATCGAGTGATCGAGTGTTGCAGAAGATGAAGACCAAAGATGAAGACTCAGTGTTGTAGAAGATGATGCTCCAGTACTGAAGATGTTGAAGATATTGAAGATGTTCCAGTAATTGTTCCATTTGTTGATGATGTTGAAGAAAAACTTCCAATGATTTATAGATGTATCACCTTGATGCTTTTGATGATGGTCTCTCTCCTTGCTCCTGTAGTTGATTTTGCTGTTGTTAGTAGAATACCCTTCTCGTTAAGGGGGAGTGTTGAAATATTGTAACTTTGAAGAATATTCTATTGTATTTTATTGTTGTAATTTATTCAGAGATATTTTATTCCTCCGTCGGGATTCCATTATTGTATTTGATTATGTAAAGTCATTGAGGTAAATCCTCCCTTGTAAGTCGGGGCAATAGATCCCCTTTGAGTCAATTGTAATGGGGTGTTTAAGTCCCCTAGAGAAGTCGTCCTAGTCAACATTAGGTTAAGTTGTTAGAGGCCGGCCTAGTTAGGGAAAAATTCAAGTGAAAGATAAAGTATAAATAGAAGTGTTGTGCTCCTCATTTGGACACACACTCACTTGTGTAATTCACAATGGAGAGAGAGAGAGAGATCTGCAAGGATAAGGAGCACTTGTCTGGGGTTTTGTCTTTGTACTTTTGATCATCTATATTGAGGAAGTTTTGCTGGGTTTTCTTTCCCTAGAGGGTTTCCTAGGATAAAATTGTGTCTCTTGTTTTTATGATGTGCTTGTTATTCTTTCAGTGATCCTGTATATGCTATTGTTGTGAAATTGAATTGAATAATGATGTAATCTATCTTAGCATATTGAATCTTAACACTATGTTCCATAGTACTGATGTGATAAAGTTTGCAAGTTTTAGGTGTAATCGGGCAGTGTTCAAGAGTCATTTTATTGGACCTAGAGGTAAGATGAGTCGAGCAAGGAAAAGTCAAATTACACAAGTCAATTCAATTGAATTCATTTGAGAGGTTGAAATAATGGTCATGTAGAAAAGGCTTTGTATTATTGATAAGTGAGGATATTTTTCCATGTAAATAAATTAATTGTAGGATAGTGCAAAATTACAAGAATTTAAGAATAATCGATAGAGTAAAGTAAGATAATTGTTGACCTATATAGGAAGAGATTAAATCAACTAAGATCCCCGATATTGACCTATAGGGAGAGAAAATCAACTAAGCTAATTGTCGATCATTTGTACAGAAGACCAACATAAGCAAGGACGAGGGTATTAGAAGAACCTTTTGAATTTGAGCATGGATAAAGAAAAGAAAGGTTGGATGAAATTTTCCATATTAATATTAGGCAAATGAAGAATACTTGTTATTGTTTAATGGAAAGGACAATGAAACCAACATTTACGTTGGCTTATGATAAGTATAAGTATATTCGAATCCTTTAGATATATATGAATGAAATAAGATCACTATGGTTGCATTTTCTCTTGGGGGAGTGGCTAGTGAATGTAAGAATGGTGTTCTAATATTGCAATTGGTATTTTCACTAAAGGATGATTTTCTTTATGCCTTCAAGGTAATCAAATCCGTTTTGTTTCTAGCATGATCATTAGCGTGAGGTACGACACTACCACCAAAAGGACAACCCAAGCTTGAGCACTCGGAAAAGAAGTAAAGTTGCTACCCTGTTTTTGGAGAAATCAAGGAAACTAGGATGGGGGAAGAGGTAGGCTACTAAGTTATGAGGAGAATAATCATGTTTATTGTTTATACATTTGGATAGGCTTTGATGTAATGAGTGGATTATGTTAAATTTAGGGAAACAAATAAAATAGCCAACAAATTAACAAAGGAATGAAAAGGAAGTTGGAAATGAAGGAATTCATACCTAAACAAGCAATCCTAGTAATGTAACTTTGAGTTACGATAATGAAGCAATACTGTGATAGAATAACCTAAATTTCACTTGTTAATAGTGTGAGATTTTCATTTTAGTGATGTTATATTTTAATATAGTAATATAATTTTCATCTCTTTCAACTTTAATTGCAATAGGATCATTCAAAGAATAATCATGCACAGAAACACAAGAACACAAAGAATTTATCCTAGGAAACCACAAGGGAGAAAACCCAACAACCTTTTCTTATTTAGAGATTTACAGTCCAAGTAACAAGTACAACGAGATATACAAGTGATCTATAACAAGAGAGATCACACCAAATAAAGATCCAAAGAAGAAACCCCATAAAACTGTCTTCTACAAACCTTGAGCGAACTTCTCCTTGAGCTTGAGCGAACTTGCTTGAGGGATAAAATGAGTGAGGCTTCACCCTTTATTTATACTTGATTTTGACCTTTTTTCACTGGGGCCGACTTGTCTATCTTCCTGGGCCGACTTCTCTTCTTGCATGATAAGATATTGTTTTTTTATTTTTTTCTTTCTAGGTTGATTTAGATAGGAGGATACCTCGCATAACTACAATCATCAACACTCCCTCTTAGTTAAAGAGGTATCATCATGATGGAACACATCTGATCATCATATGAACATCACGACTGTCTTGAACATCTCGTCATCATAAGAAAGGTCATCTGTTCACACAAAACATTGCGGAGATCACACAGATCTCGGAAGAGTTCACATAGAACTCAAGAGACCACAAAGATCTTAGAAGAGTCCACACATAACTTAGGAGACCACATAGATCTCAGGAGAGTCCACACGGGACAAGTCATCGAGGAGTAAGATCAACCCAACTCTGTCCGTTGAGGAGTATGATCAACTCAAATCATATGAGTCCACACAGAACTCATATTGGTCCACACAGAATCACAATCCCCACAGGAAAAATCATTGAGGAGTAAAATCAACTCAACTAAGTTTTTCAAGGAGTACAATCAACTCAACTTAGTCCGTCGAGGAGCACAATCAACTCAACTCATATGAGTCCACACAGAACTCATATCAATCCACACATAACCACAATCCTCACAGGACAGATCATCGATGAGTATGATCAACTCAACTTATATGATCAACTCAACTCATTCCACCGAGGAGTACGATCATAAAGAGAAACTAGCTCCCTCTCCATCCAAGGAGAGCCACACCATTCTCCCAGTCCCAAGGAGAATATCACACCGATCCTGCAACCATCAACACTCTCTCTCACTTAGGGAAGCATTCTCCACTACTCCAAGCCGTTCACAAAAGTATACAAACTTCATTCTGGAAAGAGGCTTGGTGAGAATGCCAATAGTCTGATCTTCAATATGGATATACTGAAGTTGGATTGCTCCCTTATGTACCATGTGTTGAAGATTGCGTATCTTCGGAAGATATTCTTATATGCCGCACATGAGTGTGTGTGGGTCATTGTGATGATGACTATACCTTTTCGTTGGTTCATATGTTGAATAACCCCTTGGGTTGTTGGACACTTGGATATGATGCTTGGACCCTTATTGATGGTAGTCACCCCTTGATGTTGTATTGGTGGCCTTTTTGGTGGTCCATATGCCATGTGTCCTATTCCTAGAGAAGGTGTTTTGATGGAGGAACCATAGCCTATGCATGACCCTCTCTTGTTGTGTGTGTATGCAATCGAGTTAATGTTAGTTAACTCAAGATGCAAGTTGGCCTACAAGTGAAGAGTCATGTGACTATTGGAGTTATCCTGGACGCCTATATATTAGAGGAGTCATTCTCATTATTGTGGCGCTTGCGTCTTGGCTTTAGCTTGTGTTCTCTTGTGTCTAGGGTTTGCTATACTTGTGTGTGAAGTCCTCTCTTCTACTTGGTGCGCTATACATGTGGAGTCTTATCTTCTATGGTTCTCCATACATGGTGAGTTTGGTACAAGGTGCTATATATGACGTATTGATGTTGGAATCTATGAAAGGTGCGAGCTCGGGGAAGACAATGGTTCTACATTGTCTATGGTTGGGAGGTGATAGATCATCATTGTGGTTAACGAGCCCCATAATCACTATGTATCTTGTGCAATGGTAATATTCATGTGATCTAGGTAAAAATTCAACATGGTTTCAGAGTGGGTCATGAAAGAGCCATTTGCACAATCTCTCTAGGGATTTTGGTAATTTCGCTAGGGTTTCTAGTTTTTTGACAGTTGCAAGTTTATTCCAACGAAGTATATTCTAGGGCTTCTTCTCTTGAAGTGAGATTACCTACTAGAGGTTAGGGCTTCTCTAGCGGTGTAGAACCTTGCTCGCTTGTTGAGCTTTCGACAGTTGTCTTTCACGAGTTGATACAATTTTTTGATAGTTAGATCCAGCTGATCAAGGTAAAGTAATGAGGTTTATCGTTTTCTCTCTCGAATAAGTTTTATCAGACCTTAAAGAAGGCTCGCAATCCTTGTCGATGTAATCCTTTTGAGCGTAGGATCATCATTGAGAAAAAGGTAAGTATGTTATTGCTTCAGGTACGGATAATATTTGTCTTTCCTCAATTAGCTGTTATTTATTTGCAGAATAAAGGTTGATCATACTCCAAGATTAACTTGTGATGAAGACAGCCAAAGTCTTCTTGCTATTTGGAATTTTGTGTCTATGTTGGAGAGATTTGTTAACCCTATGTGTAGATTCAACTAACCATCAAAGCATCCTTAGTTGAGGTGTGTTGATGTGAACAAGTGACAAAGATAAGTACCTATGTACTCATTTATGTATTTTGATGTTGTTCTTATGATAGCATTATTCTTGTCCTAATCCTTAAAGTAGGTATATTGCATTCTTGCTTGTATCACTAGTGGATTTGGACCCAAAATCCGATGAAGAAGGACTATGTCGTCGGATTTCACCTTAAAAATATCAAAATTTGATGATCTTTTTAAAATTGATAGAAGGAGACGTCGGATATCCGACGACTATGCTCATATCCAACGGTCATGTGGATATCCGACATCATATTATGCATTGGGATGTTGGATATCTGACATCATATTATGCATTGGGATGTTGGATATCCGACATCAATTCTCCAACGGTAACTAGGTTCAAGCCGTCGGATATCCGACGGACTTTTGACTTTTAAAACTTATAAATACTGAAACATTCCGACATGTTTGCTATATAAGCAATGGTTTGCGGAAGTTTTTTTATTCGGTGCACGGCTTTTCGATGGACTGTTTTTCATTATTTCCATTGTTTTTGAGATTCAAGCGAGCAAAGTGTGGAGCTTCATTTTCTAAGATCGATAATATTCATTCAAGCTCTTTACGAGAAAATGTCAACTAGCAATATTGATGATCCAAACGAACAAAATCGACAATTGCTTGCTGGATTGTGGGAAGGAGTTGAAAAAAGGGGTGATAGGAAATGCTATTGTCCATGTACGCAATGCAGGGGCTTTAAGAGGAGAAGAATTTTGATCACAACAGCCAAGGGAGCATGGGCACGCTGAGGGGGTCATGAATACCATCCATTTGTAAGTTTTGCATTATATATGTTTTTATTTTGATTGCTTTTGTAAATTTATGTATTGATCGTGGTTTCAATAGATGGGGACTAACATGGACAATAAATATTCTTTTAATATTAAATATTTATTATACTATTTCTTTTTCTTTTGTGCATGTTGAATCTAGGGTATAGTAGAATAACTCATTTATTTGTTCGTTAGTGAGACTAACCCACTCACCGGGGAAAGCACTTAACTCTCTAGATTTCTGACACTTTCCATCATGATAATAGAAATAATGACTATATTGGCATGTTGTAATTTCTCTTATATTTTCTCTATAGAAATTACCATAGCATCATTTATCTTACCTTAGTGGAGTACAATATCAGAAATTTTGTGTTATATTTGAGTAGCTTTGCTCAGTAATTGGGTCAATTATTATGTCTCTTGGATAGTTTGGATGCACCTATTTGACCAACAGTTCAATAGGCCATTGCTCTTTTCATCCCAACAGTACAAAATTTGTTACATTTTAAATGCATCACATAAATGTTTACATTTTGCGTTTGAAATTTTTACATTTTGCGGTTGAATTTCTTATATTAACTTTTATCTATTGATGGTTTCATGTAATTATAAAGGAAAGACATCCTAGGGCACTTCGTCCGGAGGAAGTGCTTCCACAACAAGTACCGGAAGCTATGAATATTAATGGAGAACAAGTTAATGATCACATTAATGAAGAAGATGATCATTCTGAAAACATAGTTGAAGATGATGTTACAAATGATTTGATCCATGATTGATTTAATGTTGGAATGGTCGATGTTGATCATGATGATGATGATCATGAAAATTATGAACATTTTGATGATATTCATGATATACCTCTTCTTGATAAGGCATACAAACCCCTTTATGAGGGCTCCAAGACAAATCTTCTCTCTGCTATATTATTGATAATGAACTTGAAGGTTATGAATGGTCTTTCAAACATATCAGTCACACGGATGTTAAGGTATGTAATATATTCCATCACAAAATATCTATGATTGTGTATAATTTTGTTGTTCATTCATATATAAGTCAAATTATTACGGATGAAATTTGTTCCATTATTATTATTTCTATATTATATTAACTAGATTTTTATTTTAATTTGTTGTAGCATGATAGGTGAATATTTGTTACCACCGTCAAATATTTTACCTCGCACATATCGAGATTTATCTGTCATCATGAAAGAAATTGGAATGTAGTATGAAGCAATTCATGCATGCCTCGATGACCATGTTCTATATTACAATCAGCATGAATTTGCAACAGAATGTCCTGAATGTCATATCAGTAGATATCACACAGATCAAGTAACTAAAAAGGTGCCTCGCAAGGTTCTACGTTATATTCCCATTATTCCACGTCTGCAACGACTGTTCAGGTGCAAAAACATAGCGCAGTTTATGGATTACCATGCACGAAACAGAAGTCAAGACGACATTATTCAGATGCCTGCAGATGGGTCTGCATTTAGAGATATGGAGGAAAAATGGCCCCACTTTAAAGAAGAACCTCGTAATCTTAGGATTTCTTTGGCAGCAGATGGTGTCAATCCATTTGCAGAGATGAGATCCGTTTACTCGGTGTGGCCTATTTTTGTTATCAACAACAATATTCCTCAATGGTTGACAATAAAGAGGGAGCACATAATGTTGTTGATGATTTTTCCAGGTACGAACCTTGCAGTGTTTTTTTTAAAGTAGTTGTATCTCATTTGTCGTATTTTTGTCGCATAATGTCATATATATATTTAATGTTTTTCTATTGTGTAATATGGTTTAATATATGTAATATTAATGGTTAGTCTCATATTTATATTTTTTATATGTTCATATCAATCAGGTAAGTACCAAGTGAAAGATATGAATGTATATATTGAACCTCTTATTGACGAGCTACTGAAGTTATGGAATGGCATCACTATGTATGACATATCTAGACCAATATGGCAAAGGAAATTTCAATTCCATGCAATGCTTGTATGGACAATACATGATGCCCCAGGGTTAACCCATTTCTGTGGTATGTAATTATAAGTTCCACTTTATTTGCAAAAAGTTATACGAACTACTAGTTAATATACTACGCACGCATGTTTTTCTAAATAATCCAGTCATTTTGTATATAATTATAATTGATCACATAGATATTCCATCTCTTTATGTAGGTCTTCAGACAAAGGAGAAATTTGCATGTCCAATTTGTGGTCCTAAGATCAAATCTCGTCGTTCAAAAAGCTTAGGAAAGGAGGTGTTTGATGAGTATAGGCACTTCCTCTATAAGAATCACAAGTATCGAACTACCGAAAAACATCTATTCAATGGCAAGCAAGAGACTACATTAAAACCGCAGAGAATGACATCTCGCCTATGGAAGTTGCAATATAATAGAAATCCTCAAGGTACGTATAATGAATCATCGTATATGATATGTTATATTGTATTTTTTTATATTGTTTGTTTTTTACTGTAACTGACATTAATTTATGTAATTTCATGATTGTCGTTCATGTGATCATGAAGGAATTAATGGGCTTCCACGAGGAATGAAAAGTTATCCTAGACAATTCAGTAGGTTTCCCTACTATGAGCACCTACAAATTGCTCATCTATTTGATACAATGCATATTAGAAAGAATGTGACCGAAACATTATGGCGAATATTGGACGGAAGGAGTGACAAAGAAAAAATTGTCAAAATTTGCAAAGACATTCAAGATAACAACCATGCAATGAAAGACATCATTCAATTTCATAGCAACGGAGAGAAAATTAATATAAACTCACTTCCATGGATGTTAACAGACCAGCAAAGTAATGTTGTAAAAGAAGTCATTCGAAAAATTAAATTTCCCAACGGATTTTGTGCAAACATGAAGAATATCATAACAAAGAAAGGTGATTTCGCGGGGGTGAAAACTCACGATTGGCATGTCTTCATGAAGGTAATTATTATGGTATAGATTTAAATTTTTTTTCCCTATTACAGTGAATATGGTTGGTATATTTTTTATTTGTCTACCCTTTGTTGATAAAATGAAACTATTTGTATATTATTGTTACAGTATGTTCTACCTCTCTCTATCCTGGACAACTTCGACAACAATGCCAAGAAAATAATATATAGTCTCGGGAAATACATGAGGTAAGTGGTGATTTTTTTCCATGCGCTTAGTGTTTGTTTAATTCAACATAGAACTTGTATTTGATTTTCGTTCTGTAATTCATGATGTTACGTAATATATTGTTTTTTTTCTTTAATCTCTTGATTTGGACGTTGTCATGTCACTTGTAGATGGTTGTCATCTAAAGAATTCCATAAAGAAGACATAAAGTATTGGAGGAGAGAAATTCCTCGTCTCATGTGTGAAATGCAGAAGCATCTACCTTCGTCATTTTTCAATGCACAAGAACACTACCTCATACACCAAGTTGAGGAGATTGAACTGTGTGGACCTGTGCACTCAAGGTCCATGTGGATGGTTGAAAGGCACTTGAAATTTATGAAGGGTTTGGTCAGACAACAAGCATATGCTGAGGGTTCTATGATGGAGGGATATATGGTATACCAAAACATGCTGTATATTAGTGAATATCTTCCTAAATTAGCAGAAAAGCTCAATTTACGTCGCATTTGTGACCCAGATTCCAATAAGAGTTTCGAAGGGGAGTATCCGAAGGGGAAAGGTAGATCGAGGAAGGTGAAAGGTAATATAGCACATTCTTATATTCAATATTTTGCATAAATTTATACTGTAATATACTTTGTTAAGTTACTATATTAAATTTGTATTGAATTTTAATTTTATTGTCATGAAATAGTTGGTCGAGAGTGGGATGCAATTCATTTATACATCGCAAACAATCTTGACTGGATGAAGGTATGGATCGAATGATGTGAACAATTTGGTCATGGAATATCATGGGAAGGTGTGGCTTCATTGGTTAAAGCTGCACATCACAATGGAGACACCAATCTAACACAAAGGGAAATCGATTTAGCAAGAGGTTTAAAAGATAAGAAGGTAAGCATAATAATCATCCACACTATTTGTTTTTTGTAAAAAATAATGTCGTTGTACGTCACGTTGCTTTTTTCATTGTATGGCATTATAAACATGCACTAGTTAATCATAAATATTGGATCATTATGTAATCTTTTCATGTATGGCTTTTTGTAGGTAACACATCATAAGGCTATGTGGTGCAATGGATGTAGATATCGAATCAAAAAGTTGGATGAAACAAAGAAAACATCTGATTGTGGGATATCTGCAGTCTTTGAGGTGACCAATGTTTCTTCTAGAAGTGACAGACATCCAGAACTCTCTGAAAATCGATACTATGGGTATCTGGAAGACATTCTTCAGTGTGACTTTAACACCTTCAAGGTATTTCTGTTCGTTGTCAAATGGTGCAGGTGTCGATTGAATCAACATGATCCCGATGAAACAATAATTGAACATGATAATGTATTTACCATGGTAAATACAAGGTTGTTTGAGCCAGGAACGGAACCCTATTTTCTTCCAACCCAATGTGAAAAGGTATTTTACTCCGAGGTTCCAGGTAGAGCGGGTTGGTCATTTGCTGTGAGACATGATCCAAGGGGAAGGCCGCTAAAGTATAACATAGATGAAGGTAATGAAGACGTTCTCGAAGAAGAAGACGTCGTAGAAGATGATCATGATCAACATGAGTTAGATGATCATGTTCCTGAAGAAGATGTCGAAGAACTTATTGAATCAGATGATGTATCAGACAATGTCCATGAAGATGATATCGACGATGACATGATGATCGTAACTGACATTGACGACGAGGATGATATGGCCAATCCTTACAATGTTGAATCTGGATCATCAGATGATCGTACAAACGATGACTCAGATGAAGAAGATGATGAAGACCATTGAAGTTTATGAGGTATGCAGTAGTAAAAAAATAATTGTTTCTTAGTGAGTTTCCATTTTCCAGTATGATATAATTAGAAACATTACTTGTTATAGAGTATGTCAAAAAACACATTTAAACTTTTTGTACATAGATATTTTTGTCGGTTTATGAGGAATTGAGAGTGATGTGAGGGGGGGAGGGGCCATAAGAGCTTCCACCTTCACATGGTTGGCCCTGTTTAGTAGAGAATATTAAATTATTCTCGAAACAGAGAGAAGCTTAGTAAGGATTAAATGCACAATTATCAAGACTCAAACATAATCATCATCATCATCATCGCCATCATCATCGGCATCATCGTCATCATCATCATATTTTTCTTCTTCATTGACATATTCATCATCTTGATCATCATATTCATCATCGTCATCATCATCATCATCATCATCATCATCATCATCATCATCGTCGTCGTCGTTGTCGTCACGGCCACCATCATCATCATCATCATTGTCATCATCATCGTCGTCATCACGACCACCATCATCATCATCATTGTCATCATCCTCACCATCATCATCATCATCGTCACCATCTTCATCATCATCATCATCATCATCTTCATCATGATCATCATCGTCACTATTCTTCATCATCGGCATCGCCATCATCACCATTAGAGCATCCTAAACCATACCTATAGATTAAATAATGTGCTACATGGGGCCAACGTTGAAATTTCTTAAATATTTGCTGGCTTGGACTAAAATTCCACATGGTTAGTCAAGACGCATGCATTGACGGTGTGGGAGGGTTTCTGGACTCAAACATAACAGACACTAACCATTGGAGCATAAAAAACCATACCTATAGATTAATTAATGTGAGACAATATGGGACCAATGTTGAAATTTTTTAAATATGTGTTGGCTTGGACTGAAATTTGGCATGGTTAGTCTAGACGCATGCATTGATGGTGTGGGAGGGTTTCTAGACCCAAACATGGCTGACACTCACCATTGCAGCATCAAAAACCATACCTATAGATTAAATAATGTGCTACATGGGGCCAACGTTGAAATTTTTTAAATATGTGTTGGCTTGGGCTGAAATTTGGCATGGTTCGTCTAGACGCATGCATTGATGGTGTGGGAGGGTTTCTAGACTCAAACTTCGCTGACACTCACCATTGCAGCATCAAAAACCATACCTATAGATTAAATAATGTGCTACATGGGTCCAACGTTGAAATTTTTTAAATTTGTGTTGGCTTGGACTGAAATTCCGCATGGTTAGTCAAGACGCATGCATTGACGGTGTGGGAGGGTTTTTGGACTCAAACTTGGTTGACACTCACCATTGCAGCATCAAAAATCATACCTATATATTAAATAATGTGCTACATGGGGCCAACGTTGAAATTTTTTAAATATGTATTGGCTTGGACTGAAATTTAGCATGGTTAATCTAGACGCATGCATTGACGGTGTGGGAGGGTTTCTAGACCCAAACATGCCTGACAATAACCATTGCAGCATCAAAAACCATACCTATAGATTAAATAATGTGATACATGGGGCCAATGTTGAAATTTTTTAAATATGTGTTGGCTTGGACTGAAATTTGGCATGGTTAGTCTAGACGCATGCATTGACGGTGTGGGATGGTTTCTAGACTCAAACTTGGTTGACACTCACCATTGTAGCATCAAAATCCATGCCTATAGATTAAATAATGTGCTACATGGGGCCAACGTTGAAATTTTTTAAATTTGTGTTGGCTTGGACTGAAATTCCGCATGGTTAGTCAAGACGCATGCATTGACAGTGTGGGAGGGTTTTCGGACTCAAACTTGGCTGACAAGCTATATGCGTTGGAATTGACACCATTAGAATGTTTTGATCATTAGGGATAGGTTTAGTGGCCCTTTACATGGTCAAGAGAAGGAACCTAGGCCTTAGACCAAAGGAAGCATATATCCATCCAGATCAAAGAATGATGCATTAAACCAACACAAATGACCTTGTGAGAGGATCATGGGCAATAATTATTTTGTGAATAACTCCATTCATTTTTTTTTTTTTTAAGCAAATAAATTCACATGATTTCTTTATGAGTCTTTGGACCACAAGCAAAACAAGTTAACACAAAACTATTTTGTAAATAAGTCAATCCAATTATTCATTTTTAGTAATATTTAAACAAATAAATACCTAAGATTCTTAATATTGAAAAATAATTAATGATAACGATTTTAAATTTATTTCTATTGTAATTTATTAATATTATAAAGTAGTAATACAAGTTATTTGAATTCAAATTTGATTTTTTTTTTGTAAGATTCAAAATTTAAATTAAACTTATAAATGTTTATAAGGCTAAAAGGTTTTAAAAGAATTGTGTTCTCAGTCCAAATAACACTGTTTGGACTATTCACCCTACTTTGAAGCTTACTATGAAGAAAATATAAGAGTTTGAGAAATAGTAGTTTGATAACTTTTTTCGAAATGACCCCCATGGGATGGGGGTTATGACCCGAATTACCAAAAAAATACTATCTAGATTAGAAACAAGCCCTATTTCTATACTAGCAAAATCTCTATCAAAGCTTAACATCATCAGATATAATAATTAGAATAGAAACCTAGTGACTGGAAACTGGGGTTTTGTTCTTGGTTAACTAAGGAACATCCTTCTAACAGGTCGAAGGAAAGCAATGAAAAACGAATTACAAGGCCAAGGTGTTGGCTCAAGGAGTGCGGTTGAAAATTTTCCCCTTCAATTCTATTTCTAGAGCATTCAATCTGGCATTAATTCTTTCATCTGTTGATAGAGTGGTTATGTGTTAGTGACTAACCATTGGAGCATAAAAAACCATACCTATAGATTAAATAATGTGATACATGGGGCCAACGTTGAAATTTTTTAAATATGTGTTGGCTTGGACTAAAATTTGGCATGGTTAGTCTAGATGCATGCATTGATGGGGTGGGAGGGTTTCTAGACTCGAACATGGCTAACAATAACCATTGCAGCATCAAAAACCATACCTATAGATTAAATAATGTGATACATGGGGCCAACGTTGAAATTTTTTAAATATGTGCTGGCTTGGAATGAAATTTGGCATGGTTAGTCTAGACGCATGCATTGACGGTGCGGGAAGGTTTCTAGACTCAAACTTGTCTAACGCTCACCATTGCAGCATCAAAAACCATACCTATAGATTAAATAATGTATCTTTTTTCTACTATAGGGTTTAATCATTTGTTATTTCTCTTGTATCTTTTTTGCACTATCTTCATTTAAATCTCAATTGCTATCAAATTAGATAGCAAACATTTTGGTCTCTTCATTAAGAAATATGGTAACATCATTGATGGAACTTATTTATTTGCTTTTACATTCATGTTTACATCAAAATACCAAAATCAACCATTATGTCACATAAGACCTTTATGTTGCAGTATGGAGGATACACATTAAGTATATTAAGGGGTCTCTCCAACCCCCTAATATGACCTTCGAGTTTGATACCTGCAATTGTGTGAAATGGAGAGAAATCAACATGTAGCGGGTTCCAAGCCACCAACAAACCTTTTGACATACCATTGGCATCCACACCACAACACTTCCAGGTGGGATTTAGTTTAAGAAAAAATTTACATGCATTATTGTTTTATTGTATGAATCACACTATGTTATGGTAGCTCCCATTATTATATTGAATATATAGCCCTCTATACTCTATATGGAAGCTCCCTGTGTTATATTTCTATCCCCCAAGATAAAGACCCAACGATCACCGGAGCTAGCACACCAAAGTTAAGGTACTAAGGTAACAAAGCCTAGATTCACTTTGGGTTCGACGCGCACCAAACTATATATAATACAAGAAACTAACTATATATTAAAAACAAAACAAAAACAAACTAAAAACAAAATAAAAATAATTAAACTAAAAACAAACTCTATAATAAAAAAAATAAGAAAAAAAAAACAAAATAAAAACAAACTATATATAATACAAAAAATAATTAAACACTTACCGTTTCAATTTGGATTCGACGCGCGCCCATTTCACCACGCCCCCATTTCACTTTAAATTCGACACGGCCAGGAGGAAGGAGGAGCTATGCAACTCTATGAAAACCGAAGCTCTTTGGGTTCGACGCGCGCCCATTTCACCACGCCCCCATTTCACTTTCAATTCGACACGACCAGGAGGAAGGAGGAGCTCTGCAACTCTATGAAACCCGAATCTCTTTGGATTCAACGCGCACCCATTTCACCACGCCCCCATTTCACTTTCAATTCGACACCGGGAGGAAGGAGGATCTCTGCAACTCTATGAAACCCGAAGCGGAGAGATGGAGGAGAGCATGATTTGATACCCCATTTCAATTCGACGCGTGCGATTAGGAGAGGTGCTCTGCAAAATCAATTTTCAAACCCCAATCCGACACAGAGGAGCTCGAGAAGGCAGATATGTCCTCTGTATGTCTATGAATTATATGTTTAATGCATAATGTGCTTGTCATATACAATGATATCTTTTCCAAGATTACTTTCCTATTCGCCTTCAGCACAATACCACACTGAGCCGTGACATTTATTAGGCTGTTATGCGCTTGCTAGCACTGGACCGTGACTTTTAGGGCTACATTGTGACTTGTCTGAGACTGTAGAAGGCTTCCGTGGCTTGCTTCAGCTTGTAGAAGGTTGTCGAGACTAGTGTTGAGCCTATTAGGGCTGGTCCGTGACTATTGATGATTCTTCTTGGGCTTCCATAAGCTAATTTTGTTGGGTCGTGACCATGTTGACTTTGTATGGGCTGCAGTGACTATTGTGTGTTTTTCTGTCCTTACTAGTACCTATTGTGACTGTTTCAAGGCCTGTTCAGTGGGTTGTGTCCTTGCTGGTGCTTAAAGTGACCCTTGTTGAGTATGTTGTGACCATTGAAAGAGTGCCCTTGCACATTCTCAACTCTTTGAGGTTGCTACTACTATGTATCAAGGTGCCATTGTCTGAGGGTGTATGGTTTAATGCTTCCTCGTTGTTATTTGATTGTTGTATGACTGTCCTAAAGAGTGTTAAAGTTGAAAGAGATGAAAATTATGTTTAAATTTATCTTACCTTGTCACAACTGTACCTATTTTGTTTCTAGCATTGATTTAGGAATTTATTTATGCATTAAAGTATAAATATTTCAATTTTCTGCTCCAAACCCTAACCTAACCCAATTTTCAACTCATACAACAAGCTGTAGCCTCTCCTGAGTAGACCTTAGTCCCAAAACAGTCCCGAAGTAGTACTTTTTGTAAACTAAAACCATCATACTTTGAACTTTCCTCAAGTCTCGGCATGGAAGCAGCGTCCATCTCCGATTTTGAAATGAATGCCTTAGCCTCCACCAAATTAAATGAATGCCACAAAAAAAATTTGTGAATTGGAGGGATGTTAAGTTAACCAACCAAACCGTGAATGAAAAAAGCAAGACTCTCATGTTAGGTGGGTACACACCTATAGACGATGATAGGATGACATGCTCCCCGCTATCCGTTTATCTGTGCATTCAACCCTTATTCCCATCGGATGGACACAATATATATATATATATATATATATATATATATCAATTTGGAGTAAATCCGGACCTTCTATACTTTGCATAGTTTCTCTCACTTTCTAGTAAACCTGAGACCTTCTCTTTTAAATAACTTCACAACTTTCATTTAACTGCTGGAGAATCTAAATCCTACCACTCCAGGCTTTCCTTATATATTTTTTCCTAGCATTTGATGGGAGGTTTTCCTTCTGTCCTTTATAATTGCATAAGATGTACCTTTAGAGTTGTTTTCAATAACCCCCGAGCTATTACTTCATTTTATACATTGTATCCCTTCAGACTGCCGCTCAGTAGTATCCCTTTGCTTCATATAATTTTACCTAGTACACCTGTGGTATTTCAAATTTAGGATATACCACTTATTTAGAATGAAAAATCCTCCAGCATATGCTTCAAGGAAAGCATCTCTTCTGACATTAAAAACACTTAGTAGGCTCTTACAACTTCAACATTTATCTTAAAGTAATTGTGTCAAGGAACCTACACCTTCTCTGATTCATCCAATATCACTATACGGTACTTTGGGTCCCAACGTTTTGCCCACCAGTACCCTATTTCTTGAAACTTCAAAACTTCAACCACACAACCAGTGTTCACCAGGACAAAGCTCCAATATTTTCCCTCCCTCTATTTTGAAACAGATAGCTCTATGTACCATTTGTACGTAATAGACCGATGGACAGGTCTATAAACTTGAACTAAGGAGTTTTTACTATCTCCAATGAGAGCTTGGGATGCATCCTTATTTCTACTACATCTTCGTAAAATGTAAACTAAATTTTGAGCACTTAGATAATCCCTAATGCAATACCTTACTCAATCTTCAACTTCATGCCCGGGATATGTACCCAATTATCACTTATTCCGTACTTACTCTTATTGACAACATGTATGGAGAGATATCAAACTTCATTTTAACTTGAGGAATTTATGGGTCAAAGGCACTATGGTTGAATGTTTACATGAGTTATTTTCTTGTCGTGATTGTAGAGGCCACATATTGACCCCCTATTTGATTTGTTGGGGAGTTTGGTTGCTTCAAAATGCTTGCATTCTAGAAGAAAAGTGAATCCCCACATTCAGTTTTTCAACTCCAGTGGTAGCTCCATTTAAATTATATTCTCCTTACATGGTTTGGATAAAATTGAAAGCTTCAATTGTCGTACAATTAGAAAAGTTTGGGCAATGTAGAATGTGAGGAACGAGAATGTATCAATCATTGCCACCATATGAGTTTTGACAGTAAGATTAATTGGCCCCATCCCATTTTGAAGTAGAACCATGTGAGATAGATCCTATAACACCATTAGCATCATGATATAAGCAAAATCGAAGTTATGTTTTCCGTCAAGGCCGCTTGAAGATGATAATTGCCAGAAAGTGGCCCCAGGGTACAAAGTAACGAAACATTTGACAGATTGGAAATGTATATATATAAAAGGAACATAATTATATAGGCCTAAAATTGCGGTTGGTGCCATTGCGGTCAAATTTAAATCAATTTGTAAGCCGCCTCTACGGAAAACGAAACTTCGATTTTGCTTACCAATTTTTGTTGATCTAGTTTAGGAAATATTTTAGGCTATTATGGTTTATTTTAAAGTCTTCATCTTCTTAAAATTGGCTTTCATTGTATCATTCATCAGGGTTAGTAAATTCATAAAAGGTAAGCATGCATCATCATACTTCAGACTTCAATCAAACCATCATGACTTGGATTGTGGCAATTTTAGTCTTCGACTAGGGTAGTACTGTAGCAGCTTTCACACTTAGAATATAGTAGCTTCAAATTTGGACTGTGGTGGCTTCATAAAAAAACAAGTTGTGGTATAGATTCCGCAATTGTGGTTACTATTTTTTTATTAAGCTCTTGAAGATTTATATGCAGTTTATTGTTTCTACTATCCCTGTGTTTTTGTGAAGAATGATTGAAGAATGTTATAAGTGTTCCTAGATAATTATGAATATGGATATGTACAATTCCTTATATTTATTATCACTTTGTTTTATGTGATGAATTCATTTACATGACTAGAGTATATCTGAAGCTCTCCTTGAGGTCCCATGAATGAACTTGAACACTTGTTGCATTCATTTAATTTGAAAGAGTAGTTATAGTTTGAAAGAACTCTCTCCTTACCTTAGCTAGCATTCATTGAAAGAAAATGATTATTTTATTCATATGCATTTGCATGGTTTGAGTCAGTCATCACACCACGAGTTGCACTTCCATCACCTGACTGAGTAATACAACCATTAAAATTTAACTCGTTAACTCAACACACTTTAACCTCACTTGAGGATAAAAAGAATTTGTTAGCTAGGTAGGACACCGGGGATAGGCATCCAAATAATTCCCCCTTGTCATTATCATCCAAGACCTAGTTGTTGTCCTCTAGGGTGCTAAAATCCTCTTGTACTTGTTGACACGGTCATCGACCAGTTTGTGGAGGGGCCTCCTGTTGTTTCAGGGGTTAAACCGCCGCGAGTTCGAGAACCGAACGGACTCTATGGAATGCCGCACTCCACTTAGCCCTAAGGAAACATCGATCATTGTCTTCCTGGTATTCTCCGGCCACCATACTGGTGATACAAGGGTGATAAGGCAGAAGCGCCGAAAACCTTTTCCGACGTGTCATGAATGAGGTAGCTTAATGACTTTTCTACTAGGGCTCTTTTACCCATGATCCCTTTCGGTAGAGGGATATCCTTCCATTATTGGTCTCTCATTTTGTATTGTTCAACTTGGATTTCATTACCTTGCGAAGGATACAACTTGTTGAGGTCTCCAGCTCTTAGTTAGGAGGTTTTGCTTGCTATTTCACCTTTTTAGAGGGTCTTTTTCTTTTTAGTGTTGCTTGTTGGCATTCTGGCTACTTTTGTTTAAGCTCGCTTACTGTGACACCGGTCCCAATACATTTTTTTGAGCTTATCTAATGATGTGTGATGTCCTCTTCTCCTAGGTCTTCGAGATGGTTGAGTTAGATGGTCTTCTCAAGGGAATTAACACCTCTTGATGGAGCCACTGATGCTTGACCTTAGGAGTAGTCTAGAGGACCACATGATCACATCATCCTTGTGGACTTTTCCGTTTACTATGATGATGGTCTTTCAGGTTATATGGAACAATGGTACATTTGAGAGAGAGATGATTGGTACGTTGTACCTCACCTTGGTTGATTGTCTTATGGTCCTTCCATTTTGTCGATAATATTTGTGTGGTACCTTGCCTTTTACCTTTTGGGTCTTTTACTCATCTTGGTATATCTTTTGATTTGTACCACCTTTTATGTTTTTGGTCTTGTGGGTACTACGGTAGTTTGTACACATTTGAGGTACACACCCTAATTGTCCAAGTTGTTATGAGTCTTTATACCTTTTGGTGGTCCTATTTGAGTTACAAGAGGTAGTTACAAGGAGCTATTTCATATAAGAGGTAGTTACAAGGGGCTATTGCATATATTTGACATTATTTGACCTTCCATCTCTTTGGCATGTCAAATAACAGGTAGTTGCAAGGAGCTATTGCATATAAGAGGTAGTTACAAAGAGCTATTGCATATAAGAGGTAGTTACAAGGAGCCATTGCATATATTTGACATTATTTGACCTTCCATCTCTTTGGCATGTCAAATAATAGGTAGTTACAAGGAGATATTGCAATATATATTTGACCTTATTTGTACCTTCCCCACAATGGTTGATTTACTTTTGGACCTACACCCTGTTGTTTATTGGTCTTGTGGTAGCTTGTCCTTTCATTTTTTTATGGTACCTTGCCTCTCACCTTTTGGGTCTTCTACTGATCTTGAGTTATCTTTTGAATTGTACCACCTTTTTTGTTTTTGGTCTTGTGGATATAACTATGGTAGATTGTCCACATTTGAGGTACTACACCCCCTTAG
This sequence comes from Larix kaempferi, assembly GCA_027924585.1. Lineage (NCBI taxonomy): Eukaryota > Viridiplantae > Streptophyta > Pinopsida > Pinales > Pinaceae > Larix > Larix kaempferi. The sequence goes on along the minus strand of BSBM01001504.1, from coordinate 2,658,326 downwards.
TCCCAAGGTTTATGAGTCTAATTTATACCCACTCTTTTCTTTTTTACTTGTACCTTACTGGTTGGTTTTTTTACCCATTGGTTGGTCCTTGTACCTTACTGGGGGTCATGAGTCTCTTTGGCCTCAGTCTGCTAGCTGTCAGCTCATCTTTATTGTGATTGTACTGATCCTTTTGACTGTCATTGAATTTCTTTGATTAACCGTACCAATATAGCCAATCATCTCTCTCTCTAGTTTGTACTAACCCTATAATAGGGTCACTTGGTTCCTAGAGTTGACTGGCCTCTAAGAGACAGTCATTTCTGAAAGTAAGTCTTCTGAGTATATTACAGGAAACGTCTACACCCAGGTAATTAAATAAATGTTGGTTATAAGACTTAATTGGTAATCAAAGTGTTGGTAATCAAATACGTGGTAAATAATTTGAATTAAGTAGTTAAGGCTTGTCCTGTCATACAAAATTGTTGGTAATCAAATTATATTTGTTGGTAAAGAATTTTAAGAGTGGTGGAACTCAACCTCGATTGAACTTGTGAGGAAAATTATCTTGGATAATAAGTGTCCTGACAGAAAACTGAGTAGAACTATGACTTTATTTCTTGAATCATGACCTTATCATAACTATAACAAATTGCTCCAGACTTCAATTTGTGAGCTAAAAAATAGATTAAAATTTGTAACAACAAAAGGAAAGTTTTGCAAGATGGGAAGCATTGTTCTGATGTTATAAATGTACTGTTCATGAGCACATTTCTGGGAAAGCAAAAAGCATTCCTGACTTTATAACAAGAGAATATTTGACACAGAAGTGTGCTGTTAATTTTTAAGAAGCGGGCTTGAAGCAAGCGAGCCTGAAACAAGTGAGCCTGGTGCAAGCGATCACAAGGCAAGCGAGCGTAGAAGTTAAAAGTGGAATCCAGTGGGCCCATAACCCACAAGTAAACATGAAAATCTCTGCTCGGACCAGAGGAAAAAATCATATCTATACTATCAATGATAATATGAGTTGGTTGGATTATATGCAAGACTGGAAACCTAGGTTGGAGTTGAGACATGCTGAAGTATTAGATGCTAACTTACAAGGATCTGATGCTTTTATTAGACTAGTGCCAGAACTCAGAAGAATGCCTATGGGATCTATTATTGACATACCAGAGATGATTTACAACAACTCCTTGAGAAAAGCAGCTAATGCAAGCAATTGGTTAACTCACCTATACAATGATCTTAACCTAATCTCGATGGAGGGCTCTACACCTCACCCCGGGCTACGACTAGAACAACAATACTACTGTATTAACCGGATACGTTCTTTGGAAGCATGGCCACATCAAGATGCTAGTATACGGTTTCCAAGTACTATACACACTTATGAAAAATATAAAAAATTAAGGTGGAAATTCTTGAGAAAAGAAAATAAAGATAGAACATATTATACCATGCTAAAGTTTGGACCTCAAATGACACATATCCATGAGGATCATGCATGGTTCGTCCCTGATTGGACTAGAGACTGGTGGCGGTCATTCGGCATCAACCTGAAAGCATTAGATCCAGGTGCTATTTACAATCTAAAACGGGAAGTTGGAGAATCTCTCGAACAGGTCAAAGATATTTTGCAGACAAAGCTTATTGAGGCTCAAATCCTTCGCTACTACGTTAAAAATGAACGACAGTGGCTTGTCAAAACCCACATAGACTTCCACCTGCATCAGAATAAACGCGTGGTCCTGAGGTCTGTTTATTCAAAGTCATGGGTTGTTGAATCCAACGTCTTTCGAGAATTGTATGGTTCCCCATACTCCGATGAGTTGTAAATACCTCAAAAGTATTTGGCTGTGAGTGGGGCATGTCCATTCAAATTGTCAAAAAGATTGAAAAGAAAGTCTTTGTAACTATGTCATGATAATATAATTAAGAAAACCCTACTTTTCTCTCTGTCAATATGATTGAAAATCTATGTTATGTATTAAACACCCTAAGTCAATATTACAAGTAATTGTCAAAAGGCAGCATTAGTTGGGAGTATGACTGAAAGCTACCATTTCTCAAAACAACTTACATGTTTATGGTTCCGTTTTTGCTTGATTCAATTACTTTCAGTCATCAAGAAGACCATGCTTGAATAAGATTATACAAGTTCCACAACATTGTATAAAATATTGTTTTTGAATATTTGTGAACACTTATTAACCACTTAAAAGATCGTACTTTGGAAAGTCTTAAAAACTTTTAGATGTTTTATATAATGGTTAGTGATTTTTATTTTATATTATTATTGCTGAATATAAATATCTTACTAAATGTGACTGGACTTCAATTACCGAGTTGATGGACCCAAACTGATGGGATGAGAGACACTTTAGGGCAATGACGACACATTTGATAATTGGATGGTTTGATATGGGATTCAAGACCCAAAGGAGCAATACAAGAAAGCTCATAATTGCGTGAATCTGTAATCATAAGAAAGATAAAGTGATCGTCTTCCTCATCGCTTGAATGCCTACATGTTGAGAAAGGGATTGAGGATAAAGTAACATTATAAAAGGTGCGACACGTCACCTTTTAAGAGACGCTATGCCTTGTGGTCATATCTAAACTTTTTTTCGATGTTGCAGGTAGAACCAAACAGGTATTTGTCAGATCTGTCTTCCTCGAGCGAGGGGAGTTTAGGAAGGCTAGAGGAAAGTGAGACATCCAGTAGGTCTAGAAGAGTTGTATATTCAACTAGATGTCAAAAGACCATAAGAAAATTTGAGAAACACAATGAATTTTTTCACGGTCAAGGGGGGTCATGTTCCTATGGTGATGAGACAAAAGACGACCTCGAGGTGCCCTTGAGGTACAAACATTTAGTGAAACAATGGGTACCCAAGGATCTTCCTCAACCGAACACATATTTTTGTGTGAACGATAGGATATATCGAATATCACCGTTATCAATACATGGTTTCGGGTTGTTCAGCATGGATGGCATAAGGGTCCCTTAAAACACATGTACATAATTGATGGAGTATGTTGGACCCTGTTACAACTACAAAGATTGGATGCGCCTGGTCCAATTTACAAAAATTATGCATAGCTATGGATTGTCAACAAACTATTTATATTTGAAAGACAAAAATCAAAATAAAGGAGAAACGTTGTACATGGACGGAAGGCCAGAGGCCACAAGGAATATTGCGGGGTTTATAAACAGTACATAACCAGGTTCTACAATTAAGCAACCAAACTGTGAATTTGAGGGGCATGAAGGAAACCGTGTTTTTGTAGTTGCCATTAAATCAATATCTGCAGGGGAAGAGTTGCTTGTTAATTACAATTTGAACCGAGTAGATACAAAAAAGGTTACTATGGGAGTGGTACATATAACAATTTACCCAACCTTTTATTAATGAATTTAACATATTAAGGATTTTTTCGTTAGTTTATTTCGTTTAAATTTTCCTCATTTACTTTGCAGGCTAGTGATCGGGATAAAGCACCGCCAACAGATGGTCGGAGGAGTACATCTTCCTCGAGGGATCAGGTATACATCTTTGTAATAGTGCAAATATAATAAGAAAAAATAGTTGACTTTCACTATGTTTTTTATTTAGGTTTCTGTAAGGGCAACTCCCAGTTATTAGCAGATCGGGGCAAGTCACCTATGAGCATCGATCCGAGGAGTGGATCACGATCCTCTATGTTACAGGTAAAATCCATTGGAATTGTTCATATAATTTTAGGAATCTATCATGATATAACTCAATAGTATTTTATATTTTTTTGTTGCAACCTGATGAATCGTTGTATGAAACAACATCAGAAGAATGTCTAGTAGATCCTGAAGTGGCTGAGATCCTTAAAGATGATAGACAAACTGGTGAAGCCACAAACTGGTTTACGATGATAGACAAATTGTTGGAAAAATACACTGCGGAACTCGTTTCTCTGCTTATCAAGTTTCCATAGACAAGCAATAACCTGGCAAGGATTGAATTGTTGGAACGGAAATCTGAATCCTTGGAAGTAAGTTGAGGAATCTTGATTCATAAAATAATTCATTTATAACTTTATAATTTTCTCTTTTATATGATAGTATTGAACGTGTAAGATGTGGTTTGTATTTACAGAATTATCGAAAAACACACAATAGTGGTGGAGGAGATGTTGGCCGCAGCGAGGCTCGTGGAGAGACGTGGCATCATGAGAAAACGACTCCACGTACTACATCGACTCCTTCCCCATTGTTGTCGACTGAACAGTCGAAAACACGTTTTGACACACCATGGACCCCAACTGTGAGCGCACCGATCGTTGATGACCGACGCACACCGGATCGTCCACCGGAAGAGGTCGACAACGAGAATCTTGGTAATATTGATATCGACCTAGTTGCATTTCCAGGATCTTCCCGTGTCACTAGCACGGGGACAATGGGGGTAACTTTTTGGTCGACGTTGATCTCGTCCCAATAAAGATCGATAAGGTTCCAGGTAATTAATATACGTTGATCAAGTTACTGTTTATAACTTCAATGTAATATACCGATAAAACATTTTCTTTCAACTAATTATGATCATGGCATGATCGTTTCACAGGAAATGACGTTTTCTATAAACAAATGAATGACGCATGCTTGGAGATCTTCGGGCCCACCATCCGAGAAAGGTGGGATAAACAACGGAAATGTTTAAAAGATGAACTCATGCATTGGTTGGTTGGCCTGTTCGAGGACAAAACCTTTAATAAAGTCGAGGTCATGAAAAAGGCTTGTCAACATGTGAAGGTTGTTCGAGACCAATATAGGACACACCTTGAAAAAAACCCTAAGTATGAGCGCCCTCCAATGATTTCACCAATTGAGTGAAGAGATCTAGTGGATGATGGAAGGGAGAGGGCTCAGAGAAGAGAAGGAAATATAACACCAGGAACAGGGAGGTATGCAATACTTTCCGCAATGTAATTCAAAACCTTATTATTATTGAATATTTCTATATCGAACTTGGAACATCTGACGTATTTCAACACTTGCATAGGCTTCCAGACACATCAAAGGCCACAAAGGCAAGAGTTGAAAAAATAGGTCAGCACAAGCTTGGGCCTGGTGGTTATTCCAATTTCGTGGCACGATTTGTAAGTTTCGAAAAACCAATAATGCATGCAAATAATAAATTGCAAATTTTTTTTCGTTTTATTGCACCGGAAAATGTTAATTAATGACGTTATGCAAATATGCAGGCCGAACGATTCAATGAACAGCCCACTGAGGAAGACATGAAGCTTTGCTTCAAGGAAGGCTTTAGAGCTGTTGTTGAACGACGAAAAAGCTTGCCTGGCCAAACACAGTCTTCTGGTACCAATCCATCCAATGCACAGGTAAATAGAATCTATATACTTTATTGAATATTAACTGCTTGTGCACACTATTTGTTATAAATACTTGAAAAACAATATTGACTCTGTTTTGAGCAGGAAAGTAATGATCCCCCTAATGTCGAGGAGGGAGAACAACAAAACGAAGATCATGCTTCTAATCTTGGTAATGAATTTATTCATATGCTAAAATTTTATGTATAGCATTGCAAATGGTGAACATTAATTGTAGTTCACCATATTTCAACTGCAGAGCATGTAGAGGGTGAAACTGTACAGGTTGAGGCTAGACAAGAACATGAACTACATGATGTGGCCACACCAGGTAAAAAAACACCTTTGTAATGTTTTTTTTAAATGAAATGCTTGTCATTACAACATCAAAATACAACGATGTAACATTTTCACATTGTTGCGGCAAATCCGAACCCCTTGCCGCAGACATCACCATAAGCGCCTGATGAAGAACCAAGAACTGGAACAGAAAGTCCAGGGGTAGATGCTCCTCTTAGAGATTATTTACCATTTATAAAGAGAAGAAAAACTGCTAGTAAAAAGAAGTGACTCGAAAAATGTACTCGTCTAGTTATTTTTTATAACATTAATATATCGTCCATGATTTTTGGCCTTATGAATGAATGAATGGTTTAATGATTTAGTGTAGTAAATTGTTACCTTTATTGAATGTCAGTGTTTATTAAATGAATGTGTTGACTGAATGAATGAATGGTTTATTGAATGTTATCTTTTATTGTATGAATGTGTTGACTGAATGAAACAATGGTTTAATGAATGTTAGGTTTTATTGAATGAATGGTAGATGAAAGTTCATGATGAAATATGGATGAATTTGCACGTATTTTTTTTTTCAATTACATGCATTGGGTATGGGGAATTGAGAGTGATGTGAGGGGGGGAGGGGCCATAAGAGCTTCCACCTTCACGTGGTTGGCCCTATTCAGTAGAGAATATTAAATTATTCTCAAAACAGAGAGGAGCTCAATGAATGGCTACGATGTTGGCTTTCTACGACCAACTAGCGTGTCATCTAAATTTTGACAATTTCTTGGAGCTTGTTGTGATGTTTGGTTGCTCATCATAACCAATTTCGAGTTTCCACAACTTCAAAGGATGGGTAAATGATGCACTAGAATCAATATCCTTAACCTTCTCTTTAATTTCATTGGAATCAATATCCTTAACCTCACATTGAACCCTTCCAAAATGGTCTATTTACCATTGAAGCCTGGCTTCTGAAGCATGATATTTGCAACTAATCTAGCATACACCAACAACAATTAGAAACATGCTACCTGTTTTCAATGTTCATAATTTTTTATGGCTGCAACTTAACTGAGGATATTCGAACCTGCGACCTATGTCTAGTCCCAAGACTAACACCTTCAAGCTTGAAGTGCAACTGACAATGGGAGACCACCTTCAAGCAGCTTGATTCATTCTGCATGCATTTCATAGTAGGAGACGACGGGCTACCACCTTGCTTGATTCATTATGCAACAGTCTCAAATTCCCTCTGCGTTTTCCCTAAATTAGTTTCTCGATTCAGCATGACCCACGCCTTCCGTCTGAAGAGTGTTTCCAGCAGTCTAGAGTTTCACCCTGGCAACGGTGACGATTCATGGTATTATGTTTCCCTTCAGCTGCAATATGACAAACTCAAAGCTCTCATAGGAAGGTTTGTCTGACAAATGTGATGGTTTCAGTTTCTCGATTCAGCATGACCCAAACAGTCACATTTGTCAGACAAACCTTGGCAGTGGACTATGAGTTTTCCATATTGCAGCTGAAGGGAAACATAATACCATGAATCGTCACCGTTGCCAGGATGAAACTCAAGACCATTGGCAACACTCCTTGGATGGTGGGCATGGGTCATATTGAATTGAGACACTAATTCAGGAAAAACGCAATGAATCTGAGACCGTTGCATAGTGAAATGCATGCAGAATGAATGAAGAGTACTGGGTGCCGAGAGAAATGGTTGTGGGACTTCGTATGAGAGTAAATGGCGATGGGAATTGATTGACAAGGTCAGGTTTGAAGTTGGTAGCCTTGGTACTAGACATAGGTCGCAGGTTCGAATCTCCTCAGTTTAGTTCGTACCCGGTTATTCTTTCGATGCAAATTATAGATTTTATTTATTTTCGTTTGTCAACTTTACGTATCCCTTTATGTGCTTTATTTTTTTTCCTTTTTTAACATTATGTATCCCCTTTTGATAATCGGAATTGTTAATATCGAGTCACTCGAGAATGAACGTAAAGAGGATTTCCACGGAAATCTGTTCCATCCAAACCTATCAAGTGTACTTTTAGTTCAAAAATATTCTTGTAACAAAGCGATGAAATATCTTAGAAGCAAATGTAACAAAGCCCTGAAAGAAGTTCGCGTAACATAGTGGTTTGTGTTTGCCGGAATCCTTCCTTTTATCCACTGTTTTCTTTTGTTGCACTTTCAAATTCATCTGCAATGATATCAACACACTACACATTATGGGAATAAGACGTTCATATTTGCATCTTCCACTACTACATCTAATTAAATATCATATCCTTGCAACTCCACCATTGTAACACCACTCTCTTCTATAGTGTCATCTTCTACAACAACACCACTCACTACTGCAACATATATCCATTACAACTTTTCCATTGTTTATTGAGTTTCTTGTACAAGCTCGACCTTTACCCCCAATATTTTCCTTATTGTATTTTGCTACAATCAATTCTTCTACACCTTTACTTGACTTGATAGCTTGAATATTAAATAATGCTAAGTATGGTTTTAGCTTGGAGTGAACACTTAGAGTTGTCGTTTCAAGTTTGATAATAAAAGCCACCTTTTAAATAATGGACTATTATAATAATTAGAAAATATTTTCAACTTTATTATAAAGGTAAAGTTAAATTATTATATTAAAATCATATATAATTTATAAATGATTTTATAATAATAATTTAAACTTATTTGGCAAAATATTTTCAACTTTATTATAAAGGTAAAGTTAAATTATTATATTAAAATCATATATAATTTATAAATGATTTTCTAATAATAATTTAAACTTATTTGGAAAAATATTTTCAACTTTATTATAAAGGTAAAGTTAAATTATTATATTAAAATCATATATAATTTATAAATGATTTTATAATAATAATTTAAACTTATTTGGCTTTGAACAAGAATGAGGCATGGGACAACTTCAGGCATGGTACAACTTGGCATTTGCAATGAAGTAGGAAGGCTGTAATAGACCTTAATTTGGACAATGAAAGGCAATGGTCGTTTAAACATGACTTCACAAAGTTCAAGACTCCGAGGGTGTACTAGAAAATAAAAAGAGGAATTGTAGCAACATACACTTCCAAACAATATTGTTTTTTTTTTTTTAATTTTCCATAGGTATCGAATAACCGACGGCCATGGCAAAGAAAATCAACGACCTCGCCATAGATCCGACGACCAATGACGTCGGTGCTCAGTCATTTTAAGTGGGATAGGCATCGGTTTTCCGATCTCCACAGTGCACAAAACCAACGATTTTTCCATAGCTCCAATGTCAAAAGACGTCGGTGCTCAGCCATTTTCAGTTGTGAGAGTGGTCGATTTTCCGACCTCCACAGTGAAAAATATCGACGACTATGCCATAGATCCGACGACAAAAGACGTCGGATCCAAGCCATTTTTAGTTATGAGGGGCATCGGTTTTTCAACCTCCACAGTGAAAAATACCAACGGCTATGCTATAGATCTGACGGCCAAAGACGTCGGATCCAAACGCTATTTAGTTGTAAGGGCCGTCGGTTATCCGACTGCCAAGGGCATCGCAGAACCAACGACATACGAGCCGTCGATTTTAATCCGAAATTGGACCGACGTTAAAAAAATACTGAGGTTGTCGGATAGTCGACCTCAAAATGTAGAAAATCCGACTTTTTGGTCGTCGGATTTTGGGTTGAAAAAACCTAGTGTATGCGTGATGCAGGAAGGACAAGATCCTCAGAGACTAGATGAACAGTCTTCCCTAATAGACGAAGGAGCCCTCTATCGTGATAGCAAGAGAAGTTGGAGCGTTGGGCCGGTTCTCTCCCTTGGCAAAAAGAGGGATATTAAGATGCTCTACAAAGAACTATACAAATCGCTCGAGACTAGTACTTCCCATTGAATTCCTTGGAAGTCAAAGACTGTATAATGTCCTTCATTGAATGAGAAGGTCATATTAAGAAGGTAATATCCTTCTCCGCTTTCTTGAAATTATTTGATAGTTTATGATTATACTATTGATGCATATGTTGTAATGACATCTGGCTGTTGTATGTATTGGACTAACATGTGTATCCATAGTAGCAACAAAAATCTATTAGATTAGGATTGCCTTGTAAGGCCGAGTCTTGTGGTATTTAGTTATGATTATATACAACATGGGACATCCAATGTATATTGAGTTTATCGGTTTTTTATAGGTTGCCTCTAACAACAGATTGTGGCAAGTATGTGTGCAAGTACATGTGTGATTGTAGGAAGCACTCGAGGGATTTTTAGTAAGAGTTGTTGTTGTGAATTGACTGCAAGTATAGGATGTCTAGAAACAGAGGGAGCTTCGTAGAATTCTTGTGACTAAGAAGAAAGTAGGTCGCTTCCTGGAGTAATGACAATAAAATTCCGCTCCTGATGAAGAGATAAGTATTTGTTTTTGTTTATCATCTCTTGAGCATTTATATTTTCCAACCTATTTGCTTTGTTCTTCTCCTTGATGGATTTTGTAGGATAAAAGAATAGGTGCATTGGGACTGTTGTCAAGGCATGTATACAGGTGATGACAACATAATAGATTACACAGCAAAATTGAGACAAGAGGGATCTCCCTGCAATAATGATTACTGTATGGCCCAAAGTTCAATCATATGATTTGATGGCCCAAGAGGGAGGTCCATACAACTTGAAGGGATGCCCTATATAGAGAGCTATGACATTGGATACTTGTCCTATATTGATGAAGTCAGTTGCAAACCTTCTTGAAGTTCAACTTAAGCAGGAAAGTAGTTGCAACGTTTATGTACTTGGCTAGAGTGCCAAGAATTCATGCCGAGCAGTGACCACAAGTCCTGAGGATCTTAGATCTCGCACATTCAAATATATTCAGATCTAGCCATATGATGAGTTGATTCTACCTACTCAGAGCTGTGAAGTTTCTTTTATGATGAGAACATATCAGCTGAGATGACAGAGGGATTGGTTAGCGAATCTGTTTCGGTTAACTTCAGAGGATATTGGTCCTATCTTCTCAATGATATGAGGAAGTGGACCACAACGAGATGATTTTTCCCTTGAGCTATGATCTATGCATACAGAAGATAAGTATTCCTGAGCTCTTTCTATTTATCTTGTGCTTAGTGTTTATTCATTAGGATATGATAGGATGATTGGTTCATAATGATATTGGTTGCACAAGTTGGTGACACTGTCATTATTCTTTTTTGTAGAGATGAAAGAAGATCTCAGAAGGAGATTGACAGTAGGGAGCTAGAGGTTCCTTACTCTAGACGCCCAAATGATTAGAAAATGTCAAAAATATAAGCTAAATTAGTAGACATGATTAGATATGAAGTAGTGATTCATCAATGATGTCTTGATATGAGTGATGCAGTATGGTGTGTAGCTTGTAGTGGCACCTCCTCAGTGTTTGGGTTATAGTTCACCTTCATTGCTTATGTGTCTAGCAGTTGGTGGCTCTAGATAGCAACACAAATAGGAGCCTTTGTGATCTTTGTTTTGGAATATGAGGGCTAATCAGTGGTCTTCTGATGAGATGCAGTATTCAGTTAGAGCTGTGGCTTCGGATTATGCATGTGTAGATGATAGCAGGATGATTCAGTACAAAGCGCTCGTATGCAATGACCATATGCAGAAGGAGTTGGTCCCTGTTCAAGATGAACATCTGAACCTGTTGTACTATCCATTGGGTTTATATGTGTGCCTGTGTACTATCCATTGGGTTATGTTTGAGAGATAGGATTTACCATCTTATTTACCATCTGATACCTGTCTGTCTCATATGTTGATGGGAACCTCCCATACATGGTTGAGAACCTAGACGAGCAGAGGTGCACATCCATCTACTACCTATCTATTTCATCTGCTGATGGGGTACTTACATACCTAGATGAGAACCTGAACGAGTAGAGGTACCCGTGCAATCATCACACAACCATATACTACTTGTTTGTCTCATCTACTGATGGGATTTCTCCCATGCCTGGCTGAGAACCTAGATGGGCAGAGGCACCTTTGTGTAACCCGACCATCTACAACCTGTCTATCTCATCTGCCGATGGGATTTCTCTGATACCTAGATGAGAACCTGGATGAGTAGAGGCACATGGGTGGAACCTGACCATCTACTGCCTATCCGTATCATCTTCCAATGGGATTTCTCCCATACCTGGCTGAGAACCTAGACGGGTAGAGGCACCTGGGTGGAACCCGACCATCTACTACATGTCCTTCTCATCTGTCGATGGGATTTCTCCCATTCCTGGCTGAGAACCTGGACGATTAGAGGCACCTGGGTGAAAGCAGGGTAAACACTTCTATGTCATCTCTCCCTCTCAAGGAGGGACACGTTCTCTTCTACTCCAAGTTTTTCGGGAAATTATTCGAACTTCATCCTGGGAAGAGGCTTGGTGAGAACATATGCAGTCTATTCATCTGTTAGAACATATTGTAACTCGACCACACCTTTCTGCACCATATCACGTATGAAGTGATACCGAATATCTATATTCTTCGACCTGTCGTGGAATACATGATTCACTAACATCTGCACACAGCTCTAGTTATCACAGTGAATCATGGTTGTCTCTGGAATCTGGACAAACAATCTTGCAAGGATTTTATGAAGCCATACTGCTTCTTAGGCTGTTGTACTAGCAGCCATATACTCGGCCTCTACAGTACTGAGTTCTGCTGATTTATTCTTCCTGGTGCACCAGGAAATCACTACATAACCCAAACTGAAGCAACACCCATAAGTACTCTTCCTATTTGCAGCACATCTGGCCCAATCTGAGTCTATAAGCCCCTGCAATATCAAGTCACACTCTGAAGCATATCTCAGGCCATATCCCATAGTGCCATGCAAGTATCTAAGCACATGTTTTGCAGCAATCCAATGAATCTTCCTCGGCTCACACATAAACTGGCTGAGAGCATTCACAACAAAACATATATCTGATCTGGTGTTCATCAGATAGATCAAGGACCCAATCAGATGGCGATACATAGTGGGATCAATCAAATTTGAATATGAAGCAGAATCCCTCAACTTCTTCAAATTTGTATCCATCGGAGTGGCCATGGACTAGCAATTCAACATCCAGAATCTCTTCATAATATTTATGGTGTATTTTACTTGTCCTAGAAAAATATCCTTTTGCCTCTGCCATACTTCTAATCCCATGAATTAATGCATCAATCCAAGATCCTTCATTTCAAACTCAGAGGAAAGCTTCTTCTTACACCATACGATAAGTTTCTCATTTCAAGTGAGAAACAAGTCATCAACATAAGGACCAAAATCATTGGCTCATCATCTGAAACCTTGTAGTAAAGGTTGGGGTATGCATCACTCTGATGCAACATCCATCCCATGGCTGAAGCAATAACAATGATCGATCTTATGGAAGTATATCGAGCACTAGTACATTCGAGCGGATTTTTCCATGAAATATTTCCACGTTTTGAACATTCGTGGATTAATACAATGAAATTTAAGATGTCTTTTCATTTTTTTTTATCATGGCGGAAAAACCGTGGCAATATCGACGTTTTTTTAATTTTCGACGAACTTTCATCTCTATATCGACGAACTATGGCTATCTTTGCGCACCCACCAAACCAATGCCAGCTTCCAACGACTCTTGATTTTTTACGTGCGGGTCAACTCATGCATTGGCGTCGATAGATCGACGATCGTCGATCTATAAATACCTACTTTTAAGACAATTTTTGACACATTTTCTATATATATTCTTCATCTTTTAAACCTTGCATCTCTTCAAACTGTGCTCATGCCTTTTCGTTATCGTGCCTCTTCAAATCTGATAATTAATCTTTTATTTGTGATTATGTTTATTTCATATTTTTAATTAATTAAAAAAAACTTCTTTGGATTTCTTAGGCCTACGGGCTTCATCCATCTGGGCTCTCCCTATGCGGGCAACAACCCTACGCCCCTTGCCTCTTCTTGGGCATATGCAGGCAATCCCCTTGCGAGCATGCTTAAGCTCCTATGGCTTTAACTTTAGCCCCTGCGGGCATCCTAATTAAGCCCCCGTGGGCTTAACCTTACCTCCTGTGGGTATCCCCTAAGCCTCTGTGGGCTTAATCTTATCCCCTGTGGGCATCCTTAAGCCCTTGCGGGCTTAACTTCACCCTCTGCAGGCATCCCCAAGCCCCTGCGGGCTTTACCTCAACCCCTGCGGGCTTAACTTCACTCCCTGCAGGAATCCCTAAGCCTCTATGGGCTTAAAATCATCCCCTGCGGGCATAGATAAACCCTTGCAGGCATATTTTAGCCCTTTTGGGAATTTATTTAGCCCCTACGAGCATAATGGAGCTTTTAACCCTTAAGTGTTTTTATAAATAATCAAGTTTTTCTCTGCTTTTGGGAGACCAATAGCTAGCACGTGAGAGCACCAAGGAGGGAACCGATACCACAGCTGGATGGCCAGATCACCAAGGAACATGCCCATGTCATCTGGAAAAATTAGCAGCACAAGGACACTCTTTGGTGGGCATTTCCAAATGCCTTTTCAACTTTCTGATCTTAACACTTAGCCAATTTTTCTTTAGTTCTTAATATGCAAAATAACATTTTTCCTACTTTTGGTAGATTGATCTTTTTCATATATGACCATAAGAAGGAAAACTGAAAGTATGGATGGATAGCCACCTCGAAAAGGACCAGAACCATGTCACCTTTTGAACTTTTTGATACACACACATCATCTAGAGGGCACTTGAAAATAGACTTCCAAACTGTTAATTCAATACTTAGACAAAATTGTGAAACCCTAGGTCAACATGATGAGATTTTTATTTTCATCACATTTGAAGTGTGAGACACCCAATGGGTAGAGAGGCCAACAAGGTGATTCCATCAAGACCAATTTCATCCTCTGAAGCTTCTTTCTCTCTCCTCGGCGGGCATTTTACTAGAGTAGTGCAGTTTAGTCTGGAATGAACTTTTGGCATATCAATATCTTCACCTACAGAAACTATTTGGACAAACCATTAATATGGTTGGATTCACCATACAACATTCTATAGATCAATACTCTCAAAATGATTTAACACATCAACCAAAAGAGATGGCGGGCATTTTATTGAGGTGACTTAGGCAGTTTTAGTGATTTTACACTTAGACAATTTTTGCACTTTCCTAGACTTGGTCCAATCTGCCTAAAACATTGTTTTGGCAGATCCATAACTTTTCCCTCGGGCACTTTCAAGTCAAGATGAGGACATGGTAAGGTAGAAAAAACACCAACCTACAAGATGACCATATGGTGCAGGCGTTTTATTCAACCCACAAACTATGGCGGGCATTTCCCCAAGGCCACCTAAGCTAGTTTTCCAACACTTAGTTATTTTTAGGAATTCCTCCAAAGTTTATCCTGATACCCTATTTTGGAATACTTATAACTTTCTCCTCAGACATGCTTGAGGAAAACTGAGACCATGGTCAGGTAGACCAATCAACAAGCTACATCCTGACCGTATGGTGCAGGCATTTACTTTAACCCATGAATAATGGCAGGCATTTTACTGAGGCCACTTAGGTAGTTTTACTCCCTCTTGTGCAAAACACCCTGAAACCCTGTTTTGGCAGATTTTTAACTTTGTCATCAAACATTATTTTTGATAACTTAGACGATGGTAGGATATCCTATTCAACAAGATATAGCATGATAGTTTCAGATAATTTTTATCATTCACCTATGAGGTATGGCGTGCATTTCCCCAAGGCTATTTGGACCAATTTTCCAACACTTAGCCATTTTTCAGAATGTCTAAAACTGCTTGAACCCTTGTTTTGGCATATCTATAACTTTGTCATAAAACACTCTTTTGAAGAAATGAGACCATGGTTAGATATCCTATTCAACAAGGTATATCTTCATATGATGGTGCAGGCATTTTCTTCAAACCATGAATTATGGAGGGCATTCCCTTAGAGCAGTTTTGACCAATTTTTCAACACAGCCATTTTAGACCATGGTTAGATAGCCTATTCAACAAGGTACATCATCATACTTGTCATGTCATCACTTCCTTTGTCTTCTACTGATTTTTCCCTGCCATCTTCTCTAATTCTGCTCTGATTTTGTTACACTTCAACCATTAAGTGTGCTTGTCACATAGATGTTTTCCAGACAAAATGCTTTTCTTCAACTTGTCACCTCTACTTCTTGTCTTTGATGATGATAGACTTTTATTTTTACCAAATGATATTAATTACTTTTCAAATACCAACTGCAATTTTTTTATATTTACTCCCCCAGAGTATATGATCCCCTCTAATGCTAATTTTGGGGTTTCTCTCGTTAGGTCATGAGAGACTTTAGAAAAGAAATTCATCATCTTTCTCTCCATCGGTGTATTTTACATATTCATCTAGCTTTCCATCATAATGGATGTAATTCTCATCTATAGCACTATTATGTTGAACATCATATTTGGAAAGTACTTCATTGATGCTTGGAATCTGTGTTTCATCTGACTCTTTGTAGTCTTCCTTTCTTCTCCATATCTTTCCATGAGGTACCCTACTTACTGAATTTCTTTGTTTCTTGGATTCTGTACTTTGATCTTTTCCCTTGGTTCTGTAATTAGTAGCTTTGTGACCAAACTTGTGACAACAGTGACAATATCCATAGAACCTTCCTTTATATTTGAGGAATCTTTTATCTTTCTGCTTCACAACGTCCATATTCTTCCATCCCTTCCTTTGTTCTTGGACTTTTATTGAAGCATTCTTCCTCAACTTACATTCTCTAGCCATATGTCCAAAATTATTGCATGAGTAGCAAAGACCAAAAAAGATCTGCTGGACTCTGCTTGTCATTGGTCTTTTAGGTATCACGTCAGTTTTGTCTTTTCTCCGTCTTTACTAATCTCTTCATCTTTACTATCTTCCATGGAATAGAAGAATTTATTCTTGTCATTAAATTTTTTCTTGTATATAGTTTTGTTCTTTTGATCTTCCTTATGGCTGCAAGTTTCTTCATCATCAGTCTTGAAAATAGAAAGGTCTACTTTTAATATTTCTTTGAATGAATAAATCTTCTCTAGTTTGACCCAAAGTTCCTTAGCTGAGATGCATTGTCCTATATTTTCTTTGATGGGCTGAGATAGTCCATCAAGTATGGCCTCCATTGTTATTGAGTATGCACTCATTAGTAAGTATGCACCCCATCCTAATGATTGTAAGTATGCACTCATTCTTTCTCTCCAATATGAATAGTATTCTTTATCAAGTACTAGAGCTCTGTGGGATGCAATATCTTCTTGTTGATCCATAGTGGTTTTTAATAGGATCTTCCTTCCAGTGGTTTAGACTATAGTGAAGGATCCTGCTCTGGTACCAATTGTTGGAATATTGGTCAATACAGAGAGGGGGGGTGAATCATTATTTTTAACTACTTCAAGCAAGGAACAGATCTATGACACCCTATGAATTTTATTAGTACAAGGACACCTTCTTGCGCGCATTTCTAATTGACCCTTTTAACTGCTGATTTGATACTAAAACAAATTGTCAAACCCTAGGTCAACATGATGAGATTTTTATTTTCATCAAATGTGAAGTGTGATACAGCCAATGTGTAGAGGCCAATAAGGTGATTTCATCAAGACCACTTTCATCCTCTGAAGTTTCTTTCTCTCTCCTCAGCAGGCATTTTTCTGGAGCAGTGCAAATCAAGCTGGGAGGCATTTTTGGCAAATCAATATCTTCTCCTACAGAGACTTTTTGGACAAACGAATGATATGGTTGGATGCACCAATCAACACTCTAGAGACTCATACCCTCAGAATAATATAATCCATCAACTACTGGAAATGGCGAGCATTTTACTGAGGTCACTTAGGCATTTTTACCAGTATTTTTATACTTTGACAATTTGTGCAATTTCTAAGGTGGATTTTTTATTTCATCAAAATATTGAACCAATGCCACTAGATGATGTAGTATACCTCACTAAGCACACCCAAGCTGTAATGTCCCTTGTTAGGAATTTTATTAAAATTGCAATTTTCCACTTTTTTTCCCTAGTTCGACCTTTGACTAGTTTTGATCTCTAAGTCCCAAATTTGCCCCAAATGATCCCAAATCTTCTGAAAAGGTATATGAATGATATTAGAACATAAATATGTGTTTCAGGGATTCCTTTGGACCTTTAAAATACTTCTTCAAATCCTCTTTCAATTCTGATCAATGTAGGTAACTTTACTAGTGATTTTTCTTTGACTAGTATTGGTCTCTAGGTCTCAAATTGACTCCAAATGCCTTCAAATATTCAAGGAAGGTGTATGAATGATATTATAACTTGAATATTATGTTTATGGATGGCATATGTCCACCAAAATACCTCTGCAAACTCTCTTAATATTCTGGACCAATTATGCAATTTTACTAGTGATTTGGGGTTCAAATCCCCCTGGGGTAAGTACTGAAAATGGCTTCCCAAATGCCTCCAAACCCACTCAAATTTATGAAAAGAGGTATGTAATGTGTTAATTATTTTATTAAAGTCTCATATGCACCATTAATGGATTATTACAACTGTTCTCACCCTCTCCCATTCAACTGCAAAAATCCCCAATTCGACCCTTGGGGAAATGGCACTATTTCACCTCCCAATACAACTAAACTGAGTAAAAATGCTTCAAATGCTCAAGTACAGTACATGAAACTTGTATAATACATACATGGAAGTATATTGATCACAAATATATCATATAATCATCCATTCATTCGAAATCATCATCAATACATTGGCTCACAACAAGGTAGTGGGGAAATGGCATTGTTCTTCCATTAAAAATGAGATTTATACATTTCTACTTGGAATTTCGACCTGAAACTTTTTGGAGATGAAGAAAAGAGTATTTAATTCATATTACAAAAGAAATGGGGCATTAAAATCTTCCCCAAAGAGTACAATAGCTCACCAAAAACGCCCTCCCTCAAGGATCGAGAATATGCCATCAAAACTGGAAATGGTTGAAGGAGTGAGCTGCAATAGAAGAAACCATGAGCTGCCTTGTAGCTTACACCTTCAAATAAATACTCCATTAAATCTCCAAATGAAAGGTCTGAATGGCCTTTCCAATTACCAACTTCGATGGGAATCTTTCACCCTCGAAATTGGCTAAGGCAAGAAACTAGTCATCCACTAGCTCTCCCTCTTCACAAATGCAATTGCAAATTCTACAAATGATCAAAAGCTGGTTTC
This sequence comes from Larix kaempferi, assembly GCA_027924585.1. NCBI lineage: Eukaryota > Viridiplantae > Streptophyta > Pinopsida > Pinales > Pinaceae > Larix > Larix kaempferi. Next base: position 2,639,421 of record BSBM01001504.1, on the reverse strand, counting down.
ATTCTTTGTTATTGACATTTATAAACTTCTAATGTCCTCCATGGGTCGAATTCCTTCCAAGAGACTCATGCCAACTCAAGTTGGGAAGAGATTCCAAAGAATGCCACTTGTACAACAATTCCTAGTCTCCCACTTCCACCAAATCACATGTGGAAGCATCTTAGCTGCCCTAACACCCTTGAGCGCCCTCTTGGAGTCTATTTTTAGCCCTGACATGTCATATATGTCATATGTCAGCCTTCAGGTCTGATTTTTGTCATAGGTGTCATAGCATCTTCATCATTGTTGTCACAGAGCTAGGGAATCTAGCCCAAGTGTCTCACTAGCTCCAAATTGCCTCTTCCTCTTCCATGGGAGCTACTCTTCCTCTATATTTCGACCTTGGATGAGTCATGCAATGAATAATACCTTTTGGACTCCCCCAAGTATGTTACCATTCACCTTGAATTCGAATTGGTGAGAGAATGATGCCAAGTGTAGTGGGGAAATCTAGCCATATGTGGGTCCCACTTCCTCCATGTGTCTTCATGATGAAATGCCACTTTGATTTTCACTTGTATATATTTATTTAGCTCCTTTATTAAATATTTATGCCATTCTAATGTTCAAATATCATTTATTATCCCCATTATTCCAAATCCCAAAGCTTCCACCCCAAACCTAGGAAACTAGTAATTTTCCTCCTTGGCAATTATTTGACCTTTAGCATCAATTTGACAAAATCTAATGAATAGGGCCAATGTGATTAGGCCATTGTGACCCATACCAAATTTGGGACATGACACAAGCTGATTTCACTCTCAGACTCATCTTCAGTTTCCCTAGGCGGGCATTTTACTGAACTTGGTGCAAAATTGCCTAAAACCCTGTTTTGGCAGACCTATGAATTTTTCCTCAGACAGTCTCAAGACAAAATGAGACCATGGTCAGGTATACAAATCAACAAGATACAACCTGAACATATGGTGCATGCATTTACTTTAACCTATTAATTATGGCATGCATTTTCTTGAGGCCACGTAGGCAATTTTACTACCTCTGGTGCAAAACATCCTGAAACCCTGTTTTGGAAGGCCTTTAACATTGTCATCAAACACCCTCTTTGAGAGATGATACCATGGTAATATAGCCCCTTCAACAAGCTACAACATTATAGTTTTAGATCATTTTTAGCATTCACCTATGAGGTACGACGTGCATTTCCCCAAGGCTATTTGGACCAATTTTCCTACACTTCGCCAGTTTTCAGAATGTCTAAAACTGCTTGAACCCTTCTTTGGGAAGATCTATAACTTTGTCATAAAGCACTATTTTGAATAAATGAGACCATGTTTAGATAGCCTATTCAACAAGGTATATCCTGATATGATGGTGTAGGCATTTTATTCAAACCATGAATTATGGCGGGCATTCTCTTAGAGCAGTTTTGACCAATTTTTCAACACTCAGCCATTTTTCAGAATGTCTAAAACTGCTTGAACCCTTGTTTTGGCAGATCTATAACTTTGTCATAAAACACTCTTTTGAAGAAATAATACCATGGTTAGATAGCGTATTCAATAAGGTATATCCTGATACGATGGTGCCAGCATTTTCCTCAAACAATGAATTATGGCAGGCATTCTCTTAGAGCAGTTTTGACTAATCTTTCCATACTTAGTCAAATTCCAAAGTTTCACAAAATTTCCATACTTTTCCAGAATGATGTCAGATTGCAACACTGAATTCATGATAGCACCAGAACTTAGCCTCTGCAGGCTTAATCTTAGCCCCTGCGGGCTTAACTTCACCCCTCTGCGGGCATCCCTAAGCCCCTGCGGGCATCCTTAATCCCCTGTGGGCTTAACTTCACTCCCCGCGGGCATCCCTAAGCCTCTATGGGATTAACATCAGACCCTGTGGGCATAGATAAACCCTTGCGGGCATCTTTTATCCCTTGTGGGAATTTCTTTATCCCCTGCAGGCATAATGGAGCTTTTAACCCTTAAGCCTTTTTATAAATAATCAAGTTTTTCTCTGCTTTTGGGATACCAATAGCTCGCACGTGAGAGCACCAAGGAGGGAACTGATACCACAACTGGATGGCTATATTACCAAGGAACATGCCCATGTCATCTGGAAAAATTATCAGCACAAGGGCACTATTTGGAGGGAATTTCCAAATGCCTTTTCAAATTTCTGATCTTAACACTTAGGCAATTTTTCTTTAGTTCTTAATATGCAAAATAATATTTTTCCTACTTTTGGCAAATTGATATTTTGCACATATGACCATCATAAGGAAAACTGAAAGTACTCTTTTGAAGAAATGAGACCATGGTTGGATATCCTATTCAACAAGGTACATCAGAGACTTTTTGGATAGCCTATTTGAACCCTAGTAGCCAATATCTCCCATCAGTCACTTCAAAGGTCGGTCAGGGTAAGGTCTCGCACATGGTCTCGGTTAGGGTAAGGTCTCAAGTATCTACTCTCGCATAAGGTCTCTGACTGGTAATGTCATATAACCCTCTTTGAAGTACTTTGATATTTAATTTCGACGCTTGTGGATATTTCTATTGATCCGTGTTCAGGGTTTTTTGTTCATTTTCGCTCCTTTAAATTGGATCTGCCCCTATTACTTGGTTTTTTCTGAAAATGCTGTCTAAAATAGCTCTGTCTTTGATGATTTTTCCCTCCATTGGCCCTCCTCATCGTTTGGTTGTTGAAGTTTTAGAAAAGGGCATGCGCCAGGTTCCGACCAGTGCTTTGCTTAGTGGCAACGAGCTCCCGTACGAGAAGCTTTGTTACAACAATTCTTCAGAGCTATCTCTGTGTTATATAATGGCGGAAGGTAGTAGTCGCGGCCCTGATGGAAGGACTAGCATCACTGGTGCATTCACCCGAAGAATGGAGAAGTTAGAAAAGGAGATAGAAGAGCTTCGACAGAAGCTGGCGGGGAAATGTGACAAAGAGGACCTGGAGTCCTTGAAGAATTCAATAGAGGATACTGTAATGTCCCCATTTTGACCCCTTTGTATTAAATCGTAAATGATGTAAATATTGTAATTTAATCATGGTGAGGAGCTCAAGGCCAAGGCCCCACCATTGATTTAGCGTTTCATGTATCGGCAATTAAAATAGATGCCTATGGTTCTTGTGCGAGATGGTCACAATGTAAATAAGACACCATGTAAATACGAATTTTTAATGGAAAAACTCACAACCGGCTATGCAATGCAACAAAAGAGATGGGGCATGACTCTACAAGGAAAAGGGAGGGAAATTATTCAAATCCTTGAGCTAATGGTGTTAATCCATGTGTCAATGGGGAAACCCATAAAACCACCAACTACCCATTTTGTCTCATGCACCCAATCATTTAATTCTTCCAAGAAATTGGTTAAGGCAGTTAATGTCTTGGGATGGGAGAGGTATGGCAGTCAGATTTTCGTGCATGGGCAAGCTACCAACCTGAAAATCGTATTTTTGGCTTGCTGGGCAAGAAAACCCCCACGAAATGCTACCCAAGGCCATTCCTCATGCACTACGTTCTTCCTCTCACGCAGATGGAGCTCACAGGAAGTTATCCTCATGTTTTTCACCATAACCCTGCGTTTTTTTCCATGCCCAGGAACTCGTTTTTGGATTGTGCAACAGCTGGGGAAGGAGGGACGCGAATTGGGACTGAGGGAGAGGGCGTTTTTTCCCTGGGGTGTTTTTCTGGAATGGGTTTTGCTTCCCCAGTCGAATTTCCAAGTGCCAATACGTTTTGAGTCTACCCACGTTTTTCTGAAGTCCAGGAAACCCCATCTCATGCATCCCACTGTTGGAAACGTTTATCATGCTCAACAAGTGTAGGTTGTTGTTAGGTGCATCCCTGTTTTGTTTGGAACCCATGAGCAAGAAACTGGAATGGTAGTGGACAGAATTGGCTTTATAAACCTAGTGTAGGGAGTATCCTCTCAAGAAGATTAAGAGGGCTGGCTACTTTTCTATGCACACCCTGAGAGCACTAGAAAGGAAGGTATGGCTTGAGGGACTGTGTGGCAGTGAAGAGAATACTTCCTGGTGTTGGGTGTGTAGGCATTGTGAGTGCCAAGCTAAATAGATCTGGGAGAGGTACCCATAGCTCGGTAGTTGATCTCACTAGCTTAGCAATTCTTCCTTTCCATGTCCTAGTAGCCTGATAAACCCAATTGCAGATTGGCTTGGCTCATCTTGGTGTATGCTTGGCTATGTGTGAGTCTGTTGTTCCTTGGTTCCTTGTAGAGATCATGCCCAGCTCGGGGGTGGCAGTGGTGCTGAGAGATTGAGGAGCACACTGGCCTATGGTTGGGTGGAACGTTGCAGTTGCATAGCCAGTTGCTTGGGACTGCCTTATTGAGATAAGTATTCTCTTGTGTAAATTGGCAATTATCATTTGATGAATATTATGTATGTATTAAACGAATTTACTTCTACTGTGTTTTTAAAAGTTTATGCATTTCCATATGATCTTGTATAATTCTGCAAAGGTCTCTATTTAATGGCTGTCACAGGAAATCTTGAATGAATGTTAGTTATCAACACGATTTATCTGTTTTCCGTTGTGTTTCTATAGCATGCACATATGCATGTCATTGTATCAATAAGTTAAAGAAATGGATATGGGGCTAAATGCCCGGTTTGAGCACCCACGTCCTCTCTATCACGCTGATATGGTAGGAGGGGACACTACAGATACCATGGACCAGAAGTTCGCAGAGAACAATGTCGAATTGATCGAACAGATTCGGAGGCTCCTTCAGGAACAACGTGAAGCCACCCAAACTCGTGACGACGAGGGGAGCCCAACGACTTCTGTAGGTTCTGGACAGTCCCCTCCAGCTGATAGGCTGCCTTCCTCAGAGGCAAAATCAATGGAGATTGGCTGAGGGAACCACGCGGCCCACCCACCACGGTCTCTTGATATTTACTTTTCTGATTAGGTTTACTTGTTTAGTTTTCTGTTAGTTTTCCAAGGCCCTTTTGTTCGCCTATATTATTTTTTGGTATGCACACTATTATCCTTTTTGTAAAATAGAAGCTCATGTTATTGAGGTTCTAGGGAGTAGGATTCTATTGTATTAGTGATATAAACATTTGATGTAATCAACATCAAATATTGGTCTATTTTGGTATATAGTTGTATATCGGCAATTGTAATCGGAAATATTGACGAAGATATATTAATGGATATAAGATTTGTGTATATTCCTCTGGCATTTAAATCTATTTCTAAAAATTCTAGATATATCAATGGATATAAGATTTGTGTATATTCCTTGGGAATTTAAATCTATTTCTATAAGTATTAAAACACTTTGGCCTTGTAAGTAGAACACTTTGGTTAAACTTATTCCTTGTGGTAATTTGTAGGATTACTTATTTATTCCACTTCTCACTTTGCTACAAAGGCTATGAAGTAAAGCATGACTAGTTTCATAGTTTGCACATGAGCTGTTGGTTCAAGAATAAAGCCTCTTTGAAAGCCAATTTGTAACAAATGGATACTTCTATTGAAATATTGCATTATGAATTCTCAATATTCAAATGACTATAAGACTAGTAACTATTTGTTGGGCTTGTGATTTGGTTTCTTAAATGTAGTGCAATATTATTTTATATTATGTTAATTGTAATGTTGTGATTTCTCTGTTATTTGATTCTATAGTATGTATGTTTGACTATTCAAATTTAAAGCACATTACTAATTATATAATAAATTCATTATGGTTCTATAAGTAAATTACCATATTGTTGGAACAATTTCACAACTACTCTATACAACACATCTCTCGTTCTTTCAATCGTAGAGACGATTTATTGTCAAAGAAGGGATTACATTTGGCAGATGGTATTCTTCAGGTTACCCCTTTCACTGATCACCATCCATGGGAAATGTTTTATGTTTGTATTTATTAATTAGGCTAGCCTTTATGATCCATTTTGTAAATTCGATGCACCTGCTTTAGGGGCTTTTTGGTTTATATTTCCTCTGTATCTGTGTTATTTTTATGATGTTATCAGCAACTATGGTTATGATGGTATATTACTGAATAGTGGCAAGCATTATCGGATTTATTTAAAAATACTGCATAGTTTATTTTCAAAGATTCTATTCTTGGGATAGGTTTTATTGTAAGTTTCTTTCATTCACTTAATGAATAACAAGGAAAAAAAATTCGTTGAAAAAAAAGGTTCTATAAGTAAATTAATCCTGAATTAATCTGCTAACTCTTAACTCTTAGATTAAACAATCAATATTCTGAGAACTCTTAACTCTTCGATCAAACAATCAATAAAGTCATTTTGGTTCTTTTCATGATTGAGCTTCATTATTGCACGCAGGCAGGGTTGGAATTTCATTTTATCTTTACCCTTCAAATCAAATTTTTATGACATTTTGAACTCTTACTTTAACCAACACAAAACGTTTAGTTTCAGAACATGCCCTTGAATAGTAAAGTATTATTAAATAAATTACCTTTCATTATTGAAATTTTTATTAAAGATTTTAATTTTCTATAAAATATAGTAATAAAAATATCTATCCATGTTTTATTTAGTTAATCTTATATTCTAAATATTAAGACTCATGCATGCAAGATGGATTCTCTCATTGACACTAATTTAGTTGAAGAAAACAAACAATTCAAAAATACACCATAAGAAGGCAACTTCCCTTCCAAAAAAAATTCTAATGAAAAATCATCCAAAAAAATTATATTAAAGAAAAGCTATATATTGAAAAAAAATTATGCATTTTTAAAGAGGGAGAATTAACTTCCTCATTGTTTGGAGACATCTTGGGCTCCGTCAATTACCCTGTTTTAAAAATTACTTTAAATTGAATATTCACATATTTAGTTTTTATATTTATTGTTCATAATTAAACAAAAAATTACATTCATTTTACTCTTGAGTTAGTTAATCCAAACTTTTACCGCCCAACTGATATAATCTAAAGATGGAACTGCATCAACTACTGCTATTGAAGTGACATCAATGACAACCACACTCAACAATAAGCTTTCAGGTGGAGGATTTACACACTTGACCATTGACTCATTCGCGATGAAAGGTCTATGTCCAAGAAGATAATGGCCTGCCAAGACATCCAATCAACACTAGCTTTGTAAACTACCAATTCAACACTAAGACAAAATTGTCAAACCCTAGGTCAAAATGAGGAGATTTTTATTTTCATCAACTTGGAAGTATGAGACACCCAATGGATAGAGGCCAACAAGGTGATTCCATCTAGACCAATTTCATCCTTTGAAACCTCTTTCTCTCTCCTCGGTGGGCATTTTTTTGGAGTAGTGCAAATCAAGCTAGGACGCACTTTTGGCATATCAATATCTTCACCTACAGAGACTCTTTGGACAAACCAATGATACGTTTGGATGCACCAATCAACAGTCTAGAGACCCATACCCTCAAAAAATTTTAATACATCAACCACAGGAAATGGCAGGTATTTTACTGAGGTCACTCAGGTATTTTTACAAATAATTTTATACTTAGACAATTTTTGCATTTTCCTAGACTGGAGCAATCTACCCGAAACATTGTTTTGGAAGACCCATAACTTCCTTTTTAGAAACTCTCAAGACAATCGGATACCATGGTCAGGTAGAAAAATCAACAAGCTACAACCTGACACTATGGGGCGGGCATTTACCTTAACCTATGAATTATGGTAGGCATTTTCCTGAGGCCACTTGGGCAGTTTTACTACCACTGGTGCAAAAACAGTCTGAAACCCTGTTTTGGCAGGCCTTTAACTTTGTCATAAAAAACACTCTTTGAGAACTGAGACCATGGTGTGATAGCCTCTTCAACAAGCTATATCCTTATAGTTTTAGATAATTTTTATCATTATCCTATGAGGTACAACGGGCAATTTCCCAAGGCCACTTGGACCAATTTTCCAACACTTCGCCTTTTTTCAGAATTTGGACCTCTTTTGTTTCTCTTGTTCGTAATATGCAAAACAATATTTTTTCCTACTTTGGAAGGTTAATTTGTTGCACACGTGACCATCAGGAAGTAACCTGAAACCATCATTGGATAGCTACTTCAACAAGCAACAAGTTCATGTCAAATGATGAATTTATCCCCACAAGGACAGTTCCTGGCGGGCATTTCCAAATAGCCCCTTAACCTTGTGTTGGAAGGCGGGTTTGGATGAGTCAGCTGCGCAGCATCGTAGATGCTGCACAAGGTCAAAGATGCTGCGCATGGAGGGTAAACCGTGCACAAGTCGGAGATAATATTATTTTGTGTATTTTTGGGTCATTTTGGACCACATTGTGGACTAAGGGTCATTTTGTTGTAAATCTTGTTAGAAAGTAGTTAGGTGGTTGCCTAAATGGACCATGAATGTAAAGGTGCAAGCCTATAAATAGATATAGCATTGCAAGTGGTAGGAGAGGACTAGGAGTCAATCAGTAGCGAGTCATGATCATTTTGTTGAAATATTGTAACTTCTAAGAATATTATATTTGTACTTTATTATTCCAGAGATGTTCCATTCCTCCATGGAGACCTTATTGTATATCCGTAGATGTTTATTCCTCCGAGAGTGTGGTAACTAGGGTTATTAGATCTCCCATCTGAGGTCGGCCTTGAGTTAGTTGTTTAGGGGTTATTAGACTCTCTTAGGAGAGGTCGGCCCCATTAGGGCGAAAATTCAGTTAGAATATGAGTATAAATAGAGAAGGTGTGTTCCTCATTTATCTCATTCATTCACTCACTTGTGATTGACACATAGGAGAGAGAGAGGTCTGCATAGGAGGAGAAGGAGCTCTTGTTGAGGACTACATCTTTATATTGGTTGATTATCTATATTGAGAAAATCTTTGCTGGGTTTTCTACCCCATGAGGGTTTCCCGGGGTAAATCTTTGTCTATCTTATGATTGTGTTTATTTCAGTGATCTTGCTTGTGAAATTAGGCTAAACTTAACATGGTATCAGAGCTAGCCTGAATAGGACATCTTTCACAAGGTGAAAATACCTCTCTCTCCTCCTCCGGTGAAAATTAGGGTTTCTGCAAAAGTTGGAATTTTTGGATTATGATTGCATGGCTGGATAACCCTCCTCAAAATCGAAGTTTTGAGCCTTGGATCGAACTTTTTGAGTGGGTAGAGCTCTGAGAAATTCAAACCCTAGTTTGGGTTTTGGACCGGAAAACCAGTAAACCAGAAAAAGTGCGCACCTGTGCACCAGAAAACCAGAAAAGGTGCGAACCAAAAAGATAGAAATTCTGTTGCAGATCTAAAAGTTGTTGATCAAATTTGAAGGGTGAAAAGTTGAATTTTCCAGAAGCATATTTCTCCAGTAATCTCAATCCATTCAAGTACATCTCCTGGTAAGTGTTATTCTATCTTTTAAGAAACTTCAATTTTTGTGGTCCCTTGGATAAGATGGCTCCAAGCACTAAGCTTGAAGACAAGCTAGAGGGTATAGAGAATTTCTGGGTATGGAAATATAGGATTGGTCTCATTCTTGAAGAGAATGATCTTGCCCAATATATCAAAGATGAGGTTGCAGAACCTGAGGAAGATGAATCCAAAGAGAAGTATAGGAAGGACTTGATTAGGGCAAAGAGAATCACTGCTGATTCTATCAAAGACCACTTGATTCCCCAAGTGGCATCCAAGAAGACCCCAAAGGAAATGTATGATGCCCTTTCCAAAATGTATGAGGGAAAGAACATCAATAGGAAGATGAACCTGAGAGCTCAATTGAAGAGCACCAAGATGAATAAAGGAGAATCTATTCAAGACTACTTCTCAAGGGTTTCTATAACGTCCCCTCCCATCATACCAGCATGATGGAGAGGACGTGGTGCTAAAACCGGGCATCTAGCCCCATAAAATTTTAACCAAGCATTCACATAATATAAAAGACAAATGGAGTGTGTAATTATAAGAAAAACACAGCAGAAATAATATCAATAACACATCCATCATACATTCAAGATATTCATCAAATAATAATTGGGGAGTTAACACAAAAGAATACTTATCTTATAACACTAGTCCCAAGAAACTGGCTATGCAACTGCAACGTTCCACCCAACCATAGGCCAGTTGTGCTTATCAACCTCTTGATGCAACTGCCACCCCCGAGCTGGGCATGATTTCTACAAGGAACCAAGGAACAACAGACTCACACATAGCTAAGCATACACCAAGATGAGCCAAGCCAATCTACAATTGGGTTTATCAGGCTGCTAGGAAATGAAAAGGAAGAATTGCTAAGCTAGTGAGCTCAACCACAGAGCTATGGATACCTCTACAAGATCTACTCAACTTGGCACTCACAATGCCTACACACCCAACACAAGGAAGTATTCTCTTCACTGCCACACAGTCCCTCAATCCATACCTTCCTTTCTAGTGCTCTCAGGGTGTGCATAGAAAAGTAGCCAAAGCCCTCTTGATCTTCTTGAGAGGTTACTCCCTCCACTAGGTTTATCAAGCCAATTGTGTCCACTACCAGTCTAAGTTTCTTGCTCACAGGTTCAAATCAAAACAGGGATGCACATAACAGCAGAATTCTAAGTGTTAGGCATGGAGAAACGTTTTTACAGTGAGATTCCCAAAGATGGGGTTTTCATTAGCTTCAAAAAAACGTGGGAAACCCAAAAACGAAACTAGAAGATGGGGAACAACCCTGGGAAGCCAAATCCGTTTTTAGAAAAACGTCCATGGATATTCTAGGGCAAAAACGGCCTCCATAACAGTCCCAAATCGTGGCCCTTCTCTCCCAGCTGCTGTCTAATGCAAAAACGAGCTCCCGGCCATGGAAAAATGCAAGAAAATTGGTAAAAACGTGATGAGGAAAGACCCAGTAGTTCAGACTGCGTGAGAGAGGAGAGACTGACCGTTCAGAATGGCTTTGGGCACCATTTCATGGGTGTTTTCTTTCCCAAGGAGACAAAATACGATTTCATAGGTTGATGGCTTGCCCATGCACAAAATTGGTTGCCATACCTCTTCATTCCCAAGGCATTAACTGCCTCAACCAATTTCTGGAAGAATTAAATGATTGGGTCCATAACCCAAAATGGGTAGTTGAGGGTTTATGGGTTTTCTCATTGACACATGGATTAACACTATTGGCTCAAGGGTTTGAATAATTTCCCTCCCTATTCCTTGTAGAATCATGCCCCATCTCTTTGTTGCATTGCATAGCTAGTTGTGGGTATTTTCATTAAAATTCGTATTTACATGATGTCTTATTTACATTGTGCCTATCTAGCACAAGAACCATAGGCATCTATTTCTTTAATTGCCGATACATCAAACGCTAAATCAATGGTGGGGCCTTGTCCTTGAGCTCCTCACCATGATTAAATTACAATATTTACATCATTTACGATTTAATACAAAGGGGGTCAAAATGGGGACATTACAGTTTCCCAGTTCAAGGAACAACTAGATGCCATTGAAGATACCCTTGATGAAGATGAACTAGTCATGACTGTTCTAAATGGTCTCACTAGATCTTGGGAATCATTCATCCAAACTATGTGTGCCAAAAAATAAAGTATGAAGTTTGATGTGGTATGGGAGGATTGCATTCAAGAAGAAGCTAGGGTTGCCAACAGAGAAGCCTTGCTCAAAGAAGATGACCAAGCCTTGGCCACCCACACCAAGAGAAGAAGGAATCAATCCTACTTCAAGAAGGATAGTCACAAGGAGTCTCAACGTCCACAAAGATTTCAAAAGAGAAGAGGAACTAATCAAAGAAGAGATTACTCCTCATTCTAATGTTTTACTTGTCACAAAATAGGACACATTGCTAAGGATTGTCCTCTAAAGAAAATAAAAAGGGTTTTCACCACAAAAGACATCAAGCACATCTAGCAGAAGATGATAGTGAAGAAGAAGAGTAGGAAAGGCATCAAAAGAAAAGATCTAAAGTAGAAGAAGAAGAAGATGCAGAAGAGTATGTTTTATTCTCTGCACTCTCTGGGGAAGTAACACCTGGAGAAGATACATGGCTCATCGATAGTGGTGCTTCAAAGCACATGATAGGAAAAAAGAAGACTCTTTCAAAACTTGAAGAGAATACCTCTCCATAGAAGGTATCCCTAGGAGATGACTATCAATATCCCATCAAGGGAGTTGGTGAAGCAAGTTACAAGCTTGATTCTGGAACCCCATTGAAGATGAAGAAGATCTTATATGTACCAGGTTTGAAGAAGAACTTACTCTCTATCTCAGCTTTAGATAAGAAAGGTTATAGGGTTGCATTCATAAATGGGAAAGTACTCATGTGGCCCAAAGGAAAATCAATTGAGGGTGCAATTGTTATTGGTGAAGAGGAAGGAGGCTTATACAAACTCAAGGGCCATCCAGAAGCTGCCCTTGTTCATGAAGCCACTAGCCCAAGTGAGCTATGGCATAGGAGGCTTGCTCACATTGACTACAAAGCACTACCTCATGTGAGCAAGGTAGTTATAGGACTACCTGAATTAAATATTGATCATGATGGCACATGCAAAGGATGTGCAAAAGCGAAGAATATCAAGAACCCATTTCCAAAGAGTGAAACAAAGACTAAGAGTACCTTGGAATTGATTCATTCAGATGTATGTGGACCAATTCCCTCCACATCCTTGAGTGGATATGAATACTACCTTACATTTATTGATGACAATTCAAGGAAGACTTGGATATATTTCCTAAAGGGAAAAGATGAAGTCTTTGGAAATTTCAAGGAATTCAAAGCCTTGATAGAAAATCATTCAGAAAAGAAGATCAAGATACTCAAGACAGGTAATGGTGGAGAATATAATTCAAAATATTTTGAAGTATTCTGTAAAGAAGCTGGAATCAAAAGGGAGCTAACCACTCCCTACAATCCTCAACAAAATGGTGTTGCAGAGAGAAAGAATATAACCATCATGGAAGCTGTAAAGACAATGATACATGATCAAGACCTACCTATGTATCTATGGGCTGAAGCATCTAGGACAATAGTCTATGTGCAGAATAGACTATCTCATAGTACTCTTGATTCCAAGACTCCAGAAGAAGTGTTCACAGGAAAGAGACCTGAGGTAAGTCACCTCAAGATATTTGGATGCCCAGTATACATTCACATTCCAAAAGAAAAGAGGACCAAGTTGGATCCTTCTGGGAAGAAGGGAATATTTGTTGGATATTGTGAAGCATCCAAACCATTTAGAATTTACATCCCAGGTTTCCATCATATGGAAATAAGTAGGGATGTGACATTTGATGAAGAAGCAACTCTCAAGAGATCTAGGAAGTTCCAGTATGAAGAAGTATATGAAGAAGATGCACCTTCCAGAACTGCAGAGGCTGTACCCATTCCTGAAGACCATGACATTATAGAACCTAAAGAACACCCTACCATGAACATATCAAGAAAGAGAAATCCAGCATGGGCAAGAGATATTATACTAGGAGCAGAAAAGTATGGAGATCCTGAAGGCTCCACCAGAGTGAGCAAGAAACCAAAGTCATTTTCCAACTATATGGATTTGATGTGTGATCTTGTAGATCAAGAATCCACTAGTTATGAAGAGGCTTCTCATAAGAAAGAGTGGGTAGAGGAAATGACTGAGGAGTACCATTCAATAATGAAGAATGATGTTTGGGATATAGTTCCCAAACCAAAATACAAAAGTGTGGTATCCTCCAAATGGATATACAAAATAAAGCATGCTGAGGATGGTAGCATTGAAAAATATAAGGCAAGGTTTGTGGCCAGAGGATTCTCTCAGAAAGAGGGAATTGACTATGAAGAGACATTTGCACCAGTTGCAAGGTACACTTTCATTAGAACCATCATGGCACTTGTATCCATGATGAAGTGGGAATTACATCAGATGGATGTAAATACAGCTTTCCTGAATGGTGTGATTGAGGAGGAAGTGTACATAGAACAACCACAAGGATTTGAGGTGGAAGATGGAAGAACCCATGTGTGCAAATTGAAGAAGGCTTTGTATGGGTTGAAGCAAGCTCCCAGAGCTTGTTATGGAAGAATTGACAGTTTATTGACAAGCTTGGGATTTACCAAAAGTAAAGCTGATCCTAATCTTTATCTCAAGGTTATGGATGATGAACTTGTCATATTGTTGCTATATGTGGATGATCTATTTCTGACTGGAAATGAGAAACAGATTATCGAGTGCAAGAAGAATCTCTCTTCAGAGTTTGAGATGAAAGATATCGGATTGATGCACTAATTCCTAGGTCTGGAAGTATGGCAAGGCCCAAAAGGAATCTTTCTCAACCAGGGAAAGTATGTTGTGGAAATCTTGAAAAGATTTGATATGTTGGAATGCAAATCCATGGCCACTCCCATGGATTCCAACTTGAAGCTATTAGCTGATGAGTCTTCAGAGTTAGTGGATGTGACTATGTACAGACAGATTATTGATTCATTAATGTATCTGACGAATACCAGGATAGATATATGCTTTGTGGTGAACACCTTGAGTTAGTATCTAGTGGAACCTAGATGAGTTCACCTAATAGCTGCAAAGCATGTGATGAGGTACCTAAAGGGTACGATAGATTTTGGTCTATGTTATCATGGAGATCATGACTTCAGATTGCATGGCTACATAGATGTTGATTGGGCAGGAAGTGTATCAGACAGGAAGAGTACATCGGGTGGATGTTATTTTCTAGGATTTGCCATGATCTCGTGGTTTAGCAGGAAGTAGTCAAGTGTGGCTCTCAGCACAGCTGAAGAGGAATATATAGTTGCTTTCTCTGTTAGTTGTGAAGCGGTATGGCTTCGGAAGTTGTTATCAGGATTGTTTGACTTAGAGATGGACCCCACTGTGATCCTGTGTGACAACAAGAGTTGTATCAAGATGACAGAGAATCCAGTGTTCCATGATAAGTCAAAGCACATAGAGATCTGATATTTATATATACGGGATATGGTGCAGAAAGGAGATATCAAGATCGAGTATGTAAGCACTGACGAATAAGTTGCTGATATATTGAGCAAACCTCTGTCTCGAATAAAGTTTGAGTATTTCCGAGACAAGCTTGGTGTCGTTCAGAAGGACCCTCCTTGAAAGGGGGAGTGATATGGTCGATAATAATATATGGATACTGGTACCGATGTGGATACCTGTATCGATGATGAGATTGCCTAGATCGATGGTAAGATCGATGATGAGGATACCTATATTGATAAGGATACTATATCAATGATGAGGATACTGTATCGATGATGTGGATACTGTATCGATGATGTGGATACTTGTATCGATGATGAGGATACATGTGTTGATAATGAGGTTACTTGTTCCAATGATGAGGTTGATGATGAGGTACCTGTTTCGACGATGAGGTCGATGAAGTGGTACTTAGACTTTGTCTAAGAGGACTATTCAGGATTGCATCGTCCTTGGACTTATGTCCTAAAGTGATAGGGATATATCATCCCGTAAGTGGATCAGGATTGCATCGTCCTTGGACTTATGTCCTAAAGTGATAGGGATTGATCATCCCATAAGTGGATTAGGATTGCATCGTCCTTGGACTTATGTCTTAAAGTGATAAGGATTAATCATCATGTAAGTTGATTTAGGATTACATCGTCCCTAGACATGGTGAGGTGTCTTAAAGTGATAACGATTAATCTTCCTGTAAGTTGATTCGGGATTGCATCGTCCCTAGACATGGTGAGGTGTCTTAAAGTGATAAGGATTAATCATCCTGTAAGTTGATTCGGGATTGCATCATCCCTAGACATGGTGAGGTATCTTAAAGTGATAACGATTAATCATCCTGTAAGTTGATTCGGGAATGCATCGTCCCTATACATGGTGAGGTGTCTTAAAGTGATAAGGATTAATCATCCTGTAAGTTGATTCGGGATTACATCGTCCCTAGACATGGTGAGGTGTCTTAAAGAGATAAGGATTGATCATCCTGTAAGTTGATCTGGATTGCATCGTCCATAGACATGAGAGATGTCTTAAATTGAGAGGGATTGATCATCCCATAAGTGGATCAGGATTGTATCATCCTTGGACCTATGTCCTAAAGTGAGAGGGATTGATCATCCCGTAATAGGATCTTGTGCATTGTAGAGTTTGCTGCTATGACGATGCTATTAAACGTGATGGTCTAGATGATGATGCTATTGATCGTGATGATCTAGATGATGATGTTGTTGATCGTGATGGTCTAGATGACAATGTTGTTGATCGTGATGATCTAGATGATGATGTTGTTGATCATGATGATCTAGATGATGATGTTGTTGATCGAGAGATCCGGATGATGATGTTGATTGGTAGATCCAGACAATGAGGATGTTGATTGAGAGATCCAGATGATGATGATGTAGTTGATCGAGTGCTGCAGAAGATGTAGACTCAATACTAATGATGCTAATGTTCAAGTATTGATTATGTTCCAATAATTGAATGAGTTACTGATGATGATGTATAAAGAAAGCTTCCAATGATTTATAGATGTATCATGTATCATGTAGTTGATGACTCCTTGCTCCTGCAGATGTTGTTATAATATCCTTCTCGTTAAGGGGGAGTGTTGAAATATTGTAACTTCTAAGAATATTATATTTGTACTTTATTATTCAGGAGATGTTCCATTCCTCCGTGGAGACCCTATTGTATATCCGGAGATGTTCATTCCTCCGAGAGAGTGTGGTAACTAGGGTTATTAGATCTCCCATGTGAGGTCGGCCCTGAGTTAGCTGTTTAGGGGTTATTAGACTCTCTTAGGAGAGGTCGGCCCCATTAGGGTGAAAAGTCAGTTAGAAAATGAGTATAAATAGAGGAGGTGTGTTCCTCATTTATCTCATTCATTCACTCACTTGTGATTGGTGCATAGGAGAGAGAGAGGTCTGCATAGGAGGAGAAGGAGCTCTTGTTGAGGACTACATATTTGTATTGGTTGATTATCTATATTGAGGAAAGATTTGCTGGGTTTTCTATCCCATGAGGGTTTCCCGGGGTAAATCTTAGTCTATCTTATGATTGTGTTTCTTTCAATGATCTTGATTGTGAAATTAGGCTAAACTTAACACATTTTTGGACATTGATCTTGGTCTTTTGAATATGGGTATGCGACATAAGAACTGTGTTGATGTATCTGTATTTTGTTGCGAAGGTTAATAGATATGACGGATTTTGAGCAGAATCATTGTGTCTTTTCCTATTTTCCTGTTATGAATTTATCTGCGATATGAATATGTGAATGATGCGATGTTTCCTTGCTCTAAATGATGTTGTACTGTTAGATCTATTTGCGCATTAACGGTTTTTGATAATGAGATCTATTGAATGATAATGCGATTCTGTTTAATGCCTAAGCTGAATAGTTAGACCTGTTGAATAATGTTGTGCTAAGTTGATAAGTTGATGCACATGGTCCTCTTTCACTCAGCTGAAACGTGGTTCCTTCAGCTCTCCCTCGAACATCTCGGGTGAGACTTCATCTACTCTACAGGTTTTGTTGGTCAGGGTAAAACCTATCTGGGCCAGTGCTCAGGGAGATTGCAGTGGTTTGGATGTCGACGGAGTGAGGAACCCCTGTTGATTGGGTTTGTGTCAACAAATGGTTCCGTTGTCGGGACCCTAGCACGAAGAGAAAGGAGGACATGTTGTGGCATCCGACGAAACTGGAAATTCAAGATTGGTTCGACCAAAAGTTGCGAGATTTTGCTGAGAAAGAGAATCAGAACCCTGGATTGACGACGGATTGGTGGCTGGAAAGGTACATACACGACGGTCCACACGAGTATTTTTTCTGTGAATTCCCGATCATCTTGTATGAGTGGTTAGCTCAATTAACCTTTCGCAAGGTAAATTTCCAAGGTGGTGAGCCAACGTCCTGGACCCCAGAATTGATCCAGGAGGTGCAGGAGGTAGACAACTGAGCATCGCGGGCTGTTGAAGTCTGGCTTAACAGTATATTAGAGGGCTATATCACCGAGTTTGCGGTCGACACAACAAAATCTTATAGTGAAGCTGCAAGGGAATTCTTCAACGGACCGAGAGGCAGGTTCTTGTTGTCGTTGCAAGTGTCCATTAATATGCTCATCTGTGAAAAGGGAATACTGAAGATGAACCTCGAGTAAAAGAACCCTAGTGGGCGGAGGCTGTGGATACAACGAAGGAAGGGGGAAGGAAAATGGAATGATACGGGTAGATGGGTGCAAGTTACGACGAGATTGTGAAGGAAGCCGAGGAAGAGAGTGGTCTTATGAGGGGAGGCGCAAGGTTTCGACAAGAGAAGAGGAAGAGGACAGGGGAAGATCGTGTTGCGATTAAAACGAAAAACTGCGAAGGAAGACCACACGGGACGAAGCTGTTAAGATATTCCTATACTCCATCCTAGTCCCACCAGTATTTTGATCATTTACATTTTTAGTCATGCATGCACCTTTAGGGTTTGCATGCATCCCAGTCATCAGTCCAGCACCTAGCCCTCAGTTAGCCAGCCCCCAGGAGCTTTTCACTATTCAGTTTTAGCCCTCCAGTTGCTTAATGCGCCCTTCTTCCTTGATTTTAGGGAGCAACTCGCCCTTCTTCACCTAACAGTCAGTTACAATCAGTTACACTCAGTTACACTTAGTTACATTGAGTTACACTCAGTTACACTTAGTTACAGTCAGTTGCAGTCAATTACACTAAGTTACACTTAGTTACATTGAGTTACACTCAGTTACACCTACCAGAGTTAGTTTGACTAATGGTTGACATTTACTTGAGCATTGATGACTCCACTGATGATGATGAAGACTTTCAGTTGCGCTCCGATGATCATGAGGACACCTAGTTGTGCTCCGATGACACTCTATTGATCTTATGATCGCTCTGAGAGGCTAATTTGAATTGCCACCTTAGGCATTCGAATCCTCTCTACCATTGTACTATTTATTTGTCCATACTGTGATTAATTAATTAGTGTGTGTGAAGTATTATTGCTTCTATCTGAGTTCTACTGTACCATATTATTCTGTTGCTCATTATACTGTATTGTTCACTCTTCTTCTATTTTCCTGCTTAATCATAATTACTCTTGTGAGGTATACATCATCTCTTAGAT
The DNA here is from genome assembly GCA_027924585.1 of Larix kaempferi. Lineage (NCBI taxonomy): Eukaryota > Viridiplantae > Streptophyta > Pinopsida > Pinales > Pinaceae > Larix > Larix kaempferi. Next base: position 2,620,323 of record BSBM01001504.1, on the reverse strand, counting down.
CTGCTGTGAGTATTTTCACATGGTATCAGAGCATGTTGAGAGTATTGTTTATCTCCATTCTTGAGAGTTTTTTGCAGGTTATTGCCAAGATTTTGAGTGCAACAGTTGCATTAGTTTCTGCATTTTTGCAGCAGTTATTCTATATTGTTTTTGCAGGTCTTCTACAGCTTCAATGTATCCTGAATTAGAAGAAACCACTCCTCTTTCTCTATTCAACTATGATGAATAGAAACCAAAAATAATAGCATATTTAAAGAGCCATGATCTCTTTGATTGCTATTTTGAAAGAGAGTTCGAATCCTCTACAAAGAAGATTAAATGGTTGAATAAAGGTGACATGCACATTGGAAGAATGAAGCTTACTATGACTGATTACATATTGTACCTGACCATCATTGATATTGAAACTCCAAAAGAGTTATGGGCTCATCTGGATGAAAGATTCGGCAAAAAGAATGATGGATTTGGTCCAAATCCCTTCAAAAGCAAGCAAGGTGATGCATTCGCTCCACTTGATGGTCTCTCAGATCATGATGCATTCGCTCCTCCTGATGGTCTCTCAGATCATGTTGCATTCGCTCCCCTTGATGATCTCTCAGATCATGAACCAGTATCAGCTCATATTGAAGTTGTTGACAAAGAACTTGCAGATTCTCCGCTCATGCTCAAACTTTCTTCTCTTTCTGTGCCAGCTCACACTCTAGATATTGCAGAAGGTCCTAAATCCTCTCTTGCACCAGAGTCTGTTGGTTTGCATCATGATCACATGATTATTTCAGAGGTCAAAACAGCTACTGAAGGTAATGCATTCACTCCTCTCCAACTATCTCCTCTTTTATACTACTATATGATCATAAATTCATGCTTTCAGAAGGTCATTGAAGAATATGGCCATTGCCATTCGCTTGGGATAATTTCTCATGCATCTACTGGTTTTGATCTCACCTCTAATGGTTCAAAGGAGATCTCAAGAAACCATGATTTAAGTCTTGGATCTAATTTGGATTCTAAGCAATTACTGCTTGGGATAATTTCTCATGCATATGATAGTTTTGATCTCACCCCTGTTGGTTCAAAGGAGATCTCAAGAAACTGTTTTTTAAGTCTTAAATCTGATTTTGATTTCAAGCAAACATGTAATAGTTATTTTTGGCATAATCTCACCCATGGTGGTTCGAAGGAGAAGACAAAAGACTATATGCACTTTCACAGATTTGATCCTACCTCAGCTGATTCGAATCACAGGTTCAAGGATCATTCTCATACTATTGGATTTGTTCTCATCACATTCAATCTGAAGAGAAAGTACAAGCACATGCTTTTTGAGCATGATCCACTTCTTCCCAAGAAGAAGATACCTCCAGACATATGACCAAGCATCACACATGCTTGAGTTTGGAGCATTTATTTTTATGTGTGCCTTACAGTCTATTTTTTGAGGAGGGGGTATGTTTCCCATGAAATTTTCCCACTTCCTTGGTTTATTGATTGTTATTATTCATTGTATTGGGTGACCTTTGGTCTTAGTTACCAGGGCCCAGGATGGATTAAGGGGGGGTGTTAGGATATTCCTATACTCCATCCTAGTCCCACCAGTATTTTGATCATTTACATTTTCAGTCATGCATGCACCTTTAGGGTTTGCATGCATCCCAGTCATCAGTCCAGCACCTAGCCCTCAGTTAGCCAGTCCCCAGGAGCTTCTCACTATTCAGTTTTATCCCTCTAGTTGCTTAATGCGCCCTTCTTCCTTGATTTTAGGGAGCAACTCACCCTTCTTCACCTAACAGTCAGTTACAATCAGTTACACTTAGTTATAGTCAGTTACAGTCAGTTACAATCAGTTACACTTAGTTACATTGAGTTACACTCAGTTACACCTACCAGAGTTAGTTTGACTGATGGTTGACAGTTACTTGAGCATTGATGACTCCACTGATGATGATGAAGACTTCCAGTTGCACTCCGATGATCATGAGGACACCTAGTTGTGCTCCGATGACACTCTATTGATCTTATGATCGCTCTGAGAGGCTAATTCGAATTGCCACCTTAGGCATTCGAATCCTCTCTACCATTGTACTATTTATTTGTCCATACTGTGATTAATTAATTAGTGTGTGTGAAGTATTATTGCTTCTATCTGAGTTCTACTGTACCATATTATTCTGTTTCTCATTATACTGTATTGTTCACTCTTCTTCTATTTTCCTGCTTAATCATAATTACTCTTGTGAGGTATACATCATCTCTTAGATCTGCTGTGAGGATTTTCATAGAAGCAACCCCACAGTGTTGACAAGGAAAACCGGGCTACGCCCGAGGTAGAGGCAATACCAACCCCCAGCAGTGTCGTACCCACACCTCCACTCAGTATATCGCAACTAGGGATAAATACAACTTTGACACCACTGTGTTCGGCGCGTCAACAACACTCAAAAAGTAGCGGATCAGTGACTGGAGGAAGAAGGACCAGGATGGAAGGTGACGATGCAAAGTTACCTCTGTTCCATGGAAATGGAACTGAGGACGCATAGCAATATTGGTTCTTATGTGAAGCTATGTGGACTATTAAACAAACTACGGATGATGATGTCAAGAAAGGTCAATTGGCGATGACTCTTCAGGGTCACGCATTGGATTGGTTCATGAAATTTGTACAAGTTCCTGCGGGAATTCCAGAGAAGACATTGGCTGAAGTTAGAAAAGGATTAATTGAAGAGTTCAGGAAATCGAAGTCTGAAGCGCAATACATTACAGAACTAAAGGAGATCAAGCAGTATCCAAATGAAACTGTTTGGGATTTCGATCAAAGGTTTAAAACGCTAATGGAAAGAGTCAGCTTTGAGATGAGCGACATTCAGCATAAGGAATGGTTCATCACGGCATTACTAACTCATATCATACTGTCGTTGATGCAGCAGAAAATTGCGGCACAGAGAGAGGCTCTGGAGATTTCAATGAAGTTAGAAGCTTCACCTATTGGTGAGAATGCAGTCGGCATGACTCAGATCCAGACACAGTTGGAGAATCTGACAATTCAGTTGCAAGATCTCAAGAAGGGTAAAGAGCACAACAAAGAGGTTTGGTGTACTCGATGTCACGCAGAAGGGCATACCATGGATAACTGTCCAGATTTTCGAAACTACCTATTGTCAGGAGCACCAAACCCATTGAGTGGTGGAGGTATGCCATGGTGCCGCATTTGTCAAGTTTATGGGCATCGACATGAGGAGTGTCAATACATGCAGAAGATGGTCACGAAGTTGATGAATTTGTACTGTACATTATGCAAGTCTGTCAGGCATGAAGATAAGGATTGCGGCGCATACGACCTACTCTAGGAAAGAACGTATGACTAATACTATGTAAAGGGAGAAGACCATCGCGCAGTACAACAACCGCAGTCGCAGCCATAGGTGGCCCAGCCGACACCTCAACCGTAGATGGATTTTGTACCGCAGCCGCAACCACACCAACAGTTTATGCCACAATCGCAGTATAATAAGATGCAGATGGCTCCACAGCAGCCACAGTATGTTCAGCCCACGCAGTATGTCCAGCCAGCACAATATGTTCAACAGCAACTAAATCCCCCGCAATAACAATTTAATCAACTGCAACATCAACAACAAGGAGGATTTCATGGAGGATTCTGAGGAGGACAAGGTGGAGGTTTTGGTCGAGGAGGAGGATGAGGTCGCAGACCTGTGCAATGTTATAATTGCGTAGTATTGGGACACTACAAGAGAGATTGCTTGCAGTTGCAAAAACAATGTACATATTGTTTTGGTATTGATCACACTATTGAGAACTGTCCACAGCTGATCGCAAGATGGAAGGAAGGAAATGTTCCGCAGTCGCAAAACCAGAACTAGAACCAGTTTCAGAATCAGAATCAATTGCAGAATCAGAACCAGTTGCAGAATCAACAACCATTGCAGAATCAGAATCAAATGCAAAACTAGAATCAGCGTCAGAATCAGAACGCAAATAAGAATGTGAATCAACCTACGAATCCACCGCCGAACCAGTATCAGGGACCAACTATCGCGACGATTTCAGCAGAATCGAGAATGCAAGATGTCGACGTTGTTGTTATCACTCGCGGAGGTGCGACGACAGGAGAAGATGGTTCACATCCACTAATCCGACTGGCTGGAAAGAAGAAGGTGCAGTTTGATATTGATGCTGAGCGAGACACATTCTTTAAAGCACGTAATGCGATGGGAAGAAATATTGGAAAGTCAATTACTTATGATATGCCCACTGCTTTTGACTCAACTTTGGAAGCAGGACCATCGCGACAGTATGGTAATTTGTAGAACTTCTTTCAAATTTGCTTGTCGCTGGAAAGAGATCCCGAGGCTCTTGCCGATATTGAGAGTCTGTTGCATCGACCAACCAAAGGACGGAAAGAGTCCACAGTGAACTATTTGTAGAGGAAGAAGACAAGAAAAGAGATGCACATGAATATCCAGATTGGGGACTACGAGGTAGATTTAGTCATTCTGGATCTAGGCTCAGATGTCAATATTCTAAGAAGGCAGGCATGGAAAAATATGGGGATCCCAACGCTGAGCTGGTCTCTCATACAACTGAAATTGGCTAATCAGGCCAAGGTAACACCAATTTGAAGAGTTTCGTGCCTTGTTGTGGACATTGAGGGGATGAAAACCTATGTTGATTTTGATGTTATTGAAGTTGTCTATGGTGGAAGCTCCTATCCCGTGTTGTTGGGGATTGGATGGGCCAATGACAGTGTGGAAATAATTAATTTCAAGAAGCGGGTCATGACCTTTGAAAATCAAGACCTCATATTTATAGCTCCGTTCGATCCGATTGAAGGGCGCAGGTATGTTGAACAAGTAAAGGATGAAGTTGTAAGAGGATGGGATCATGCATATAACATTTCTGAAGACTACATCCATCCGACTATTGACGGCGAACTAGGTTGGCGCGTCTCTAGATCTGTGTATTCTAACTCTGATGTGCTTTAGATAACTGGAAGAATCGCATGCATGAGGTGTCATTCAGAAAGTGTGGTTTGATCATGTAGTCGTTGTGTCATGTCGCGACTGATACTGTTGAATTACCGGTAGATGAAGGACTTCCTAGGTTGATGAATTTCTAGTGGCATTTGAAGATAAGGTGTTAGAACCATAGCGGTTGCTGGTACTAGAGGAGGCGCTCAAGGCTACTCCAGCACGTTGGTGGGAGACCCATAAGAAATCGATTACTGGATGGTTGTAGTGTCAAATATTGATGACAGTTCGCTTTGGAAACGCAAAATTCTACCACACTCGAAAATATGATGGGAGGAATGAACCTGGCAGTCATCTGATTGAATTTCAGACTATGTGGGCCTCGCGACCAAAGGATGAATGGGTCCATGCCTTTGTCCACAGTTTGGATGAAGTGTCGTGATCTTGGTATGCCTCAGCTGAGTTGCACAGGGAGATTACCACTTGGTTGGAGTTGACGGTTTGCTTCACTAATACCTTCAGTTTCGTAGATGCCAATCCAGATGTCCACAATTCCATACAGCTCATCCACGATGAAGTTCTGAAGGTGGTTCCAGTTGCATACCCCGTCGATCCACATGCGCATTGTCAAATGCAGTCAATGATGGAATGCTATAATATTACTGGAGGGCCGGAGGATGGTGATGACCCGTGGAATGCCAATATTCCAAAAACAGAAGGGAGTTGGGATGTTGCAGCTCCTGACGTACCGACAGATTCAATAAATCAGCCATTGAAGCTTAGGAAGGTCAACATTGGGACGCAGGAGAACCCAAAGTTTGTGAATGTTGGGGACTACTGGGATGAAGGAATGATGGCAAAGGTCAGAGACCTATTGCATGAATTCCAGGATTTATTTCCTACGAATTTTTTCAAGATGAAGGGAATATTGGGAGATTTAGGAGAGATGAAGATTCCGTTGAAGCCAAATGCGAAACCAGTAAGACAACAACCATATCGACTGAATCCGTGAAACAAGGAATGGGTCAAAGATGAACTTAACAGAATGTTGGATGCTGGAATAATTGAGTTGGTCGAAGAATCAGAATGGATTAGTCCCATGGTGGTGCAAGATAAGAAGACATGTGAGGTTCGGATTTGTGTTGACCTGAGGAAGTTGAATGATGCGTGTATGCATGATCCATTTCCGACGCCATTCACTAAGAGGTACTAGAAGGGGTGAGCGGTCAAGAAATGTATTCCTTCACGGATGGATTTTCTGGCTATCACCAAATCAGGATCTCCAAACAGGATCGCCACTAGACAACGTTCGTGACTGAATGGGGTTGTTTGTAGTATACAGTGATGTCGTTTGGGCTAAAAAACACACCTGGGATATTCTCTTGAGTTGTTGTCGCTACATTCTGAGATTTTATTCCGAAGTTTTTGCAAGTCTATATGGATGACTGGACAGTTTATGGATTGATCAGCGACCATCTGGAAAACCTGTGACTGATGCTGGAGCGATGTAGACAGCATCATATTGCGCTGAACTTGAAGAAATGTATTTTCTGTGCACCATTTGGAATGTTGTTGGGTCACATTGTTTGCAAGCAAAGATTGTTGGTTGACCCAACAAAGATTGCATTGATTTTGAGCTTACCACCACCTACAACTGTAAAGCAGTTGAGAGCGACGTTGGGGCACACGGGGTACTACCGCAAGTTTATCCATGGTTATGCTGTGATCACGGCTCCTATGGAGGTTGTTGAAAAAGGACGCGGTATTCTTATGGAGCCCAGAATGTCAAGTAAGTTTTGAGATGCTGAAGGCTAAGATGGCTTCTGCGCCGATACTGGTATTTCCCGATTGCATTAAGGAATTCCATGTCCATGTGGATGCATTGTCGATTGCATTGGGAGTAGCGCTCACACAACCAGGAGAAGGAGATATTGACCACCCGATTTCTTTTGCGAGTTAGAAGTTGTCATCCGCAGAGAAGAATTATACCACTATAGAGCGGGAAGGCCTGGAGATGGTATATGTGCTGCAAAAGTTTAGGCATTACTTGTTGGGCGGTCACTTCAAGATGTTCACACACCATTCCGCTTTGAAATATCTGGTCAATAAGCCTGTGTTGGGGGGGAAGATATGTCGTTGGAAACTTCTCTTTCAGGAGTTTGATTTTGAGGTAATTGTGAAGCCAGGTCATTTGAATGCGTGGCCAGATCATTTATCGTGGATTGAAACAGGGGAGGAACCAACAAACATTGCCGATGGGTTTCCAAATGGACAACTATTCAACGTCGGGGTGGTTGATGACCACTATGAAGAAATAATTCAATTTTTGGCGACAAGAACTGCACCAGAGGATTTTACCACAAGTCAGAAGAAGCAATTGGTGGTTAAGGCCGTAGATTTCCAGTCGATCGCTGGACAACTTTATAAACTAGGACTAGATGAGATCTTGAGGCGATGTGTCTTTCTTTGTGAACAAGGGAAGATATCGGCAGAGGCACATGCGAGAGTGGCTGGTGGACACTATGGCGGTCGTGCTACTTCCAGGAAGGTGCTTCGCACAGGGCTTTGGTGGCCCATTCTTCACAATGATGCAACAGATTATGCGCAAACTTGCGACATTTTTCAAAGAACTGGAAAATCGTCAAGAAGGGATGAGATGCCGTTGGTGCCTCAAGTCACATTGCAGCCATTTGATAAATAGACTATGGATTTCGTGGGACCAATCAACCCACCTGGAAAGAGAACTGGTGCATGGTACATAATTACAGTGACAGATTATTTAACAAGGTGGGAGGAGGCCGCAACTGCTGTAGATTGCACTGCTACGACAACAACACTGTTCTTGTTCGACAACATTGTTACTCGGTTTGTATGCCCAAAGATATTGATGAGCGACCAGGGGAGTCACTTCATCAATCGCATAGTTAAGGCATTGACAGAAGAGCTCTAGATACAGCATAAGAAGAGAACCCCGTACCATCCGCAAGCAAATGGAAAAGTGGAGGCATTTAATAAAGTGATGGAGCATGCGCTTACAAAGGTGTGTAACGCAAACCGCGATGACTGGGATTTGAATATTCGAGCATTATTGTGGGAATATTGTACCACTTGCAAAAGATTGATGGGAGAGACACCGTTCAAACTCGTGTATGGGAAAGAGGCAGTTATGCCTATGGAGTACATTGTTCCGAGTCTATGCATAGCAGAAGCGACAGGTATGAATGATGAAGCAACATTAGAAGAACGACTGGAGCAGCTAGTACAGCTTGAGGAAGACCGCTTTATCGCAGGTTTTCACCAGTGCATGGAGAAGGATCGGCAAAAAGCTTGGCATGATCGACATATAAAAAACAAACAGTTTCAGCAAGGCGACTTGGTGTTGTTGTATGAAAACAAGTTCATGAAGCATCCAGGTAAGCTACAACTACATTGGCTAGGTCCATATCACATTAATTTCCTTACTTTAGGGGGCGCAGTATAGCTACAGCACATAGATGGGGCGATGATGCCAAAGCTAGTGAATGGTATCCGAATGAAGCCCTATAGGATGGACTCAGTGTTGTGCAATGCGTAAGGCACTGCACGGTGTTAAAAAAATAGATAAATAAAATGATAGGTTGTTGGCTAGCCGGTTGGCACACTAAGAGGGAATGGATGTGCAAGTAGGAGAGGTTGTATCGCAGTTATGGAGTCCATGTTGCGACCGCTACAGGGTCGCGACACATTCAAATCAATAGTAAGTGTAGACAGTTAAAAGCAGTTAACCAACAACACTTGTTGAAGTGATACATATTTATGGCGGATCCAACCGTTAGATTGACAGGATCGATGTCAGATTCGGGCACATTTGGCATACATGACAAAAGGTGGAAACATGATCGATGCTTCGCACGTTTAGCACACATGAAAAAAGGTGGAAACATGATCGATGCTTCACACGTCTGGCACGCATGACAACAGGTGGAAGCATGGTCAATTCTTCGCACGTGAGAGGTCAAGTTCGAGCATGAGTGCTGCAGCTCAGCCTCACCGGAAGATGACGAAACGGTATGATGACAGGATCATAAAATTAAGCGAAAGGATTTGCAAATGATTTTAGAGTCAGGTGTCCATGACACAACAAACATGCATAAATATAGGCGCAGGAGGCTAGCTGAGCAAGGAAGTATCTATCAAACAAGAGAAACCCATGGTGAGAGTGGGTTAGGAAGCTATTTGAGTCAGGAATTCCAAGGAAGCTATGGAAATCATCCATTTCATTTCATGCAGCATCAAACCAGGTGCGTTGAGGGCCAAAATGACGAGTGTACATGAACAACCAGAGAAGGAAGCGGCCCAGACACTCGGGAGAAACAGAGACGAGGTATCAACCGAGATGTCTAAGTACATGGTGGTAGTTAGAAGATTCGTAGTCCCTGTGACCACCAGAACGACAGGGGTGGAGGCCCCCTGGCCCCGGTAGTAGGTGGTCCTTGGTGTGAAACAGATGTGCCATAGAAGTTGTCCTGTCTCGCACCTCAGCGTCGTTAATGAACTTTTCATCAGTCTGGAACAAGTGCGAAGTGCGGCAGCATATGCCAAAGAGATAGATGATCAAGTTTTCCAGAGACTGGAGGATGAGTTCCAGAAGTACATGACAGCGAGCTAGAGATTGACGTATAAGTTTGAGAAGTACACAACAACGAGCTCCAGACAGCAAAACAATTTCAGAAGAATTGTACAGCGATGGATGAGTATAGAACAACCATGTCTAGCTAACGTGGCTCGAGGGCGAGCCACAAGATTGTGTTGGGGGCCTATTGGCAGGCGGGTTTAGATGAGTCAGCTGTGTAGCATCGCGGATGCTATGCAAGGTCAAAGATGTCGTGCATGGAGGAAAACCATGCACAAGTCGGAGATAATATTATTTTGTTTATTTTTGGGTCATTTTGGACCACACTTTGCGGATTAAGGGTCATTTTGTTGTAAATCTTGTTCGAAAGTAGTTAGGCGGTTGCCTTAGTGGACCATGAATGTAAAGGCGCAAGCCTATAAATAGATATAGCATTGCAAGTGGTAGGAGAGGACTAGGAGTCAATCAGTAGCGAGTCATGATCATTTTTGGACATTGATCTTGGTCTTTTGAATCTGGGTATGTGACAAAAGAACTGTGTTGATGTATCTGTATTTTGTTGCGAAGGTTAATATGATATGACGGAGTTTGAGCAGAATCATTGTGTCTTTTCCTGTTTTCCCGTTATGAATGTATCTGCTATATGAATCTGTGAATGATGCGATGTTTCCTTGCTCTAAATGATGTTATACTCTTAGATCTATTTGTGCATTAACGATTTTTTATAATGAGATCTGTTGAATGATAATGTGATTATGTTTAATGCCTAAGCTGAATAGTTAGACCTGTTGAATAATGTTGTGTTAAGTTGATAAGTTGATGCGCATGGTCCTCCTTCATTCGGCGGAAACGTTGTTCCATCAGCTCTCCCTCAAACATCTCGAGTGAGACTTCATCTACTCCACAGGTGTTGCTGGATAGGGTAAAACCTCTCTGGGCCGGTGCTCAGGGAGATCACGGTGGTTTGGATGTCGACAGAGTGAGGAACCCCTATCGACTGGGTTTGTGTCAACACCTTGTGGTTTTAACACCTAGCCTAATTTCACTTGTTCTTAATATGCAAAACAAGTTTTTTCTCAATTTGGCTGGTTAATTTTTTGGCATTCTTATAACTTTCTCCTCGGACATGCTTAAGAAAAACTGAGACCATGGTCAGGTAGACAAATCAACAGGGTACAAACTTACCATATGCTGCGGGGATTTACTTTAACCTATGATTTATGGCAGGCATTTTCTTGAGGCTACTTAGTCAATTTTATTTCCTCTGGTGTAAAACCTTGTTTTGGAAGACCTATAACTTTCTCGTCAGAAGTGATTAAGGCAAACTAAGACCATGAATAGATAGCCACTTCAACAAGCTATAGCCTGGTATGATGGTGCGGGAATTTTTATCAAACCATGAATTATGGCGGGCATTCTCTTAGAGAAGTTTTGACGAATTTTTACATAGTAAATTCTTGAAAATGGCTAAGTGTTGGAAAACTGGTCCAGGTGGCCTCAGGGAAATGCCCGCAATAATTTGGGGGTTAGAGTAAATTCTTGCACTGTATGATCAGGTTGTACCTTGTTGAGTTTTCTAATTGACCATGGTCTCATATTGTCCAAAAAGTGTCTGAGGAAGAAGTTATGGATCTGCCAAAACAGTGTTCCATGCATATTGGACCAGTCTAGGAAAGTGCAAAAATTGTCTAAGTATAGAATCAGTAGAAATGCCTGAGTGACCTTAGTAAAATGCTCGCCATGTCTTGTGGTTGGTGTCTAAAATTATTTTGAGAGTATGGGTCTCTAGAATTTTGCTTGGTGCATCCAACTATATCATTGGTGAAGAGTTAGAGTCTCCGAGGAAGAAGATATTGATCTACCAAAAGTGCTTCTTATCTTGATTTGCACTACTCCAGTAAAATGCCAGCCGAGGAGAGAGAAAGAGGTCTCAAAGGATGAAATTGGTCTGGATGGAATCACCTTGTTGGCCTCTATCCATTGGGTGTCTCACACTTTTAGCAGGAAACAACTTGCCCTAGCTCCACCCTTCAACCCTTTTTTTATTTCTTTTCTTCAATTCTGGAATTTCATTTGCCTTGGCCTGTTCTTGCTGCTACTACAACTTGGACACCCAAGATACACTTCTTCCTTCTAAAATGTGTGAATATATATTAAATAATTCACCCTTCAATTATTTCAACTCTTCAAACTGCCTTTATACCTTTTCATCATCGTGCCTCTTCAAAATTAATTTTTTGTTTATTAAATTAAAACATGACTCATATGATTTTTCTTCGTTTTGGCAGATCAATATTTCGCACGTGCGAGTACCAGGAAGGGAACTGATACCACAAATGGATAGCCATATCATCAAGGAGTATGCCCATGTCATTTGGAAAAATTAGCAGTGCAAGGATCCTATTTGGAAGGCATTTCCAAAATGCCTTTTCAATTTTCTGATAGCTAATTTTCCCCTATTTGATATGAAAAATGATATTTTTCCTATTTTTAGCAGATATATTTTTTGCATATATGACCATCATGAGGAAAACTAAAAGTATGTTTGGATATCCATTTCAATAAGGAACAGATCCATGTCACTTTTCAAATTTTATGAAACACACACATCCTCTAGCGGGCATTTGAAAATGGCCTTCTAACCTGTTAATTCAACACTTGGACAAAATTGTCAAACCATAGGTCAATGTGATGAAATTTTTATTTTCATCAAATTTGAAGTGTGAGAAACCCAATGGGTAGAGGCCAACAAGTTGAATCCATAAAGACCAATTTCATCCTTCGAGGTTACTTTCTCTCTCCTTGGCGGGCATTTTACTGAAGTAGTGCAAATTAGGCTAAGTAGCACTTTTGGCAGATCCATATATTCTTCCTTGGAGTCTCTTTGGACAAACTGACACCATGGTTGGGTAGAAAAAACACCAACCTACAATATTCCCATATGGTGCGGGCATTTTATTCAACCCACAATTTATGGCGGGCACTTCCTTGAGGTCACTTGAGACAGTTTTTCCAACACTTAGTCATTTTCAGGAAATTCTTCAAGGTTTATCCTGAAACCCTGTTTTGGCAGGCTTATCTTTCTCCTAAAAAGTTATTAAGGCTAACTGAGACCATGAATAGATAGCCACTTTAACAAGATATATCCTGGTATGATGGTGCGGGAATTATCTTCAAACCATGAATTATGGTAGGCATTCTCTTAGGGACGTTTTGACTAATTTTC
>BSBM01001504.1:1912500-1920000 GCA_027924585.1 Larix kaempferi | reverse complement strand
CTATAAATAGGTGATAGAGGATCCCCATTTCATATCCACAATCTATCTTATCCTCACTTTGCCAAAATCACTCTTGAAACCCTAGCTTACCATTTGAGCTAGCTTCCCATTTGAGTCCCCCTTTTTGCCCATTATCCAAACACCTTGGAGAAGGAGAAGGAACCCATTGGAGCATGGAAGCAGCCCTTCTGGACTACTGCAAGAGCTCCACCAACCTCAACATTTGAGGTAAATGTAACTTTGTTCTCATTTTTAATACAAAAAAAAAAATTCTCATTATATTATCGTCTTTTTATTTTCTATTAATGCACATGTTAGCTTAGATTTTACCTTGTTTTACTGTTAAGTTTTACTATTTTACTGAACTTCTACTAAGGAGGCCCTTCTCCTTAGTAGGTGCTCATTTGCACAAGCTAGGGTGAAAACCCTAGCTACAGTTTTAGCGACTCCACTATTGGCCTTTGAATTTCTGGTTAAAAATTTAAAAGTTTTTTATTTTTTGCAAGTATTTTCCTGCTTTCCCTGTTCGGCTGTGGCTTCGGCCAGTTGGGTGTTCTGACGCCGATCGCGGTTTTGTTCCTCGCAGCCGTGGCCCAGATCGCAACTTTGGGTCATTTTTCCGTGATCCAGATCACAACTTTCTGCTATTTTCCCACGGCCTAGACCGCTACTTCCTGTCATTGTTCCGCGACCCGAGCACAGCCTTCTACCTCTTTCTCGCAGCCCAGACCGCAGCTTTCTGCCTCTTTCCCACGACCCGAGCACAGCCTTCTGCCTCTTTCCTGCGGCCCAGGCCGCAGATTTCTGCCTCTTTCCCGCGACCCGAGTGTAGCTTTCTGCCTCTTTCCTGCGATCCGATCGTTGCTTTCTGCCCTTTTGTCGCGCTCCAGACCGCGCATTTTGGCCACAGACCCGCGATCCGACCGTAGCTTTCTGCCCTTTCACCGCGCTCTAGACCGCGCATTTTGGCCACATACCTGCGATCCGACCGCAACTTTCGGTCCTTTTGCTGCACCCTATACCGCACATTTCGGCTACAGACCCGCGATCCAACCGTAGGATTCACCCCTACAGCCGCGCTCCAGGCCGTGCATTTCAGTCACTGACCCGCGATCTGTTTTCTGCATTTTTACCCTTTTTTGAACCCATAATTTTTCTGCAATATTTTCTGCACCTGCACAGCCACTTGTTCTGTCTGCAGCCACAGTTACCTACAGCCTTTTTCTGTAGTTTGCTTTCTGTTCCATTTATATAATTTTTTTTAAGTTTAAGCATTTACATTGAAAAAAGAAGATTTTGCATTGCAAGTTAAATTTCTGCATTATTATTGGTTAAAAAAGTTGCCCACGCGTGGCACTTTTGATTGGGTTCATTACCTCACACGCACACACTCTGTCACCTAATTCAAGTGAGTCTTAAAACACTACTTAACACAACCAACATTCTAACCCCACTTGGGGAACACATAATAATATTGTAGTTAGGTAGGACAAGGGGGATAGGCATCCAAATAACACCCCTCGGTCGCTTACACTTGAGACATAGTTGTTGTCCTTCAGGGTACCAAAATCCCCTAGTATTTTTTGACATGGTCACGACCAGTTTATTAGAGGGCCTCTCCCTTAGGAGGGTTGAAGTAGCCAGACTGGTTCCGAAGGCCTGAGTGGAATACTGCAATCCACCCAGTAACCGAAGGCTACCTACTCGTTGGTCCGCGTGTGGTGATTCCTTTTAGGCCCACACGGTGATATGACCGGAACTGCAGATTCACCTTTCTGGATGTGTCATGAACGGGGTATCTTAGTTTCCTTTCTTCTAGGATTGTCTTACCCGGTGTCCCTCTCGGTAGGGGGATATCTTTAGCCACTAGGTTCTACTATCCATATTGTCTGACTTGGATTTCATCACCTTGCAGAGGATATGTCTGGTTGAATCAGAATACTATTTAGCTAGGTGTTTGCATGCCCCCTTACCTCCTTTTGGTCTAGCGAGTCCACCATTTTTATTTTTAGGAAACCTTTTGCTTGTTGGTATTCTGACCATTTTTTCTGATACTCCGCTTATTGTAGCACAGTTGTTACAGTAAGTGTTTTGAGTTGGCTATTGGCCTGAGTGCTGTATTTTTTGCGCTCTCCTTCTGCACACTAGGCTGCATTAGGGTTTTTGAGCCTTTTTTCACTCGACACAACCCCTAGATACTTGACACCATCTGTCACCATTGAGTCTCCGAGACACTCTCGGCGCCTTCGAGGCGAGCCCCCACAGCACGATTCACTTGACATCACCCATCATAGACGTAGAGCTGCATCACTCGACACCACTCGTCATAGACCTAGAGATTCGTCACTCGACTCCATTCGTTGACGCCATAGAGCTCCGTCCCCTGACTTTGACGCTCCTTATTTCACATATGATTCTGAGGCAGAGTTCGAACACCCCACTTATACTACACCAACCAGCCCCATGGCTAGCATGACTTCCAACCCTTTCTTTGTAGGGACCCTCGGTGGAACGTCCACAACAACCCCAGCCACCACACCTGCTTTGGGTATGCCCTTGATGGGGCCCACACCCACCATTCCAGTCACTGTGCCAATTCTAGTGGCTAGCATACCCAACCCAAACCCACTGGTTGGCGGCACAGGACCCTCCCATACCACCTTCGTTCCTCCGTCTGGGGGCAACATCCCCAACATGAACCCAACTCTCACACTTGGGGGCAGCGGTCCCACCATGGCCACCCCCACTAGTACGTCACATCCTTCTACTAGTTTTCCATTCATGGCCAGTCTCAACCTTCCTGACCTAGCCAGATTGACCAATGATCCCATCAGACACAATCCTACGTGGCCTCACATGCCCACTAAGCTCCCATCAGACATCCCTAAGTTTGAGGGCAAGGCAGGTGAAGACCCCCAAAATCACATTATTTCCTTCCATCTATGGTATTCCTCCAACTCCATAGTGGACGACTCTGTCCACCTCTGTGTGTTACAACGAACTCTCACTGGCTCTACAACCAAGTGGTACAACGAGCAACCCCATGGGACCCATGCCACCTTTACTTCCCTCGCCTCGACCTTCCTGCAGTTCTTTCAGTTACCTGTCCGCTATGACACGGGAGTTGAGATCCTACTGTCTTGCAAACAGAATACGGCCACCCACATCACTGACCACATTCATGAGTGGCGTCGACGCCGAAACCTGTGCAAAATCAAGTGAGATGACCGTATCTTCCTAGATTGGTTTCTCAAATCTCTCCTTCCCGTCATTGCCAAGGATGTGGCATCTAAGCAACCCTAGTTCGAGGAAGAAGCCATCTTAAAAGCCCAGCAGTTTGACCTTATCTACGCCCAGTCTGGTTACTTATATACCATTATACCCGATGCCCCCCGCGACGATTCCTCCCGAAACGATGCGCCGGGGGCATCCCACACCGCCGATGGCATCATTGGCCATGTTGCATCGCATAACCAGCCCTTTTCCATGACACGTACTAATAATGGCCCTGACCTTTCGTGGGCTACATCCCACTCTGGAGCAACCAATTCGTATGCTCCCATGGTGCATAACCACCACTCCCACGGACCCTCATGTGCACCTCAGTGCTTCGACCACGCATCCCCCACTTATGTTCCCCCGGTTGCACCTCAACCATATTACCACCCGCAGGTCGCGCATGCTCCTGTATCCTCTCAAGCCCCCCCCCGCTTATTATCCGCCACAGGAAGCACCTGTGACAAATCAACCACCTGTCACATAGATGTATCAACAACCCCCACAAGGTCCAGCACCTGCACCGCCTCCACCCCCACCCACTTATTATCTATTGCAGCCTGCTCCCGCACCTGCACAACCCCAGCACCCACCTGCCGCCCAAGGGAAAGTGTACGCGCAACAAAATCCACAGCATAACCAAAATACCCAATGCCAACAAGGCCAGCAAAACTTTGGAAAATGACATAACCACGGGAATAACCCCCCTCCAGACCAAGGCATCCAACCACCTAATCCCCCAAACAATAATAACGCGGCACCTGCTAACCAAAACCCCGACAGGTCGCCAAAACAAGCTAAAAACCCTAACTTGCGAATGAACCATCCTTGTTCTATTTGCGGGGTCTATGGCCATTACACACATGCTTGCCCACATTTGGAGCGGGCACGACAACTCTGGACCGATGATACCCACCGCCAAGGGCACGCGACACCTCAGGCGCCCCCTAACCCCCCACCACCTCAAACTCAACTCTTGGTGTTACAAAACCCTTTACCAACCCAAGACATGGTGAACACTCAATCGTTAGCTCCCCCTCAAGGAACCGCGCCACCACAATAGCAAGTCACGTACGTTGCGCCTGCCCACCCTACTTTAGACTCAGGCACCCATCACTTGTTAATGATGTCATCCGCCGATGTCAACCTTCAAACCTGTCGAAACCAATATGGCTCCACTCCTGAATCCCCTCCCACCAACAAAACCACCAATGCTCTTCCCACTGATCAGCCATTACGCATACCTACGACCCCATTAGATGGAGCCCCAAAATCCCCTCGCTTCCCACTTCGCTGCATCAACAATAACCCCAATGCTCGCGCTGCGTCTAATTACAACATTGTGGACGACTTAGCTCAGTCCCCCGCAACCATGTCTGCGTTAGAGGTCTTAAAAAACTGTCCTACACAGCACAAGACTCTGTTATCAGCCATTGGTGCTATCGACCCGGCTGATTCACGAATGATGGCCTTTGATTTGGACCAATCTAAACCACGCATGCCTTCCACATTAGCATTCCAAGTTTCTGTATCCATTCGGAATCTTGTAATCCATCGGTGCATCATCACTAAGGGTGCCTCTACATGCGTTATGTCCACATTCGTTTGGAAGAATATGGGATCCCCTACTCTCCAGCCATCCACCACTGCATTGCGAGCCTACGACGGTCATTCAGCTCAACCCGAAGGTCTCTTAGCTAATGTCCTCATCCATTTGGCTGGTAAAACAGTGCTTATTGACATAGAGGTCATCAATGCCCAACTTGATTATAACCTCTTACTTGGCCGCAGTTACATGTACGCCATGCGGGCGGTTGCCTCATCTGTTTTTCGTACCATGATGTGCCCCCATGAAGGACGAGTGGTCAAGATTGATCAACTCACCTATTACGATCCCAATGCCCCCGTTGCACCCGAAAACATTCTTCACATGGTTGAACAACTTGTTCGCGGTGCATCTACCTCGTTGGTTTCCTCAGTTGGACCCGGATTCTACTCAGATACGCCGATGACTTCCACATTCCAATCCATTCCACCCCCGTCACCAGCGACCAAAATATCTGACTTATGTACCCTCTCCCACAATACACAAACACCCAACCATCAACCACCCTTTCTACCCCAACCACCATTGGTACCCAGTCATGTTGGAACCACACCTATCCATACAATCCCCTTCCTATTTCCCCCTTCGGGAGTAGTAAGCGCTCCGGTGATGGCCACACTAAACCTCCCAGGGTTAACTTTAGGACTACCTGTATGGTACATCACACCTCCCATTTCCCCTCCGACGCCCAATGTCATCTTACAGCCAGTGCAACCTATCACCACTACTAGTCGGCCACCTCCCGGTGTCACCACTCCTTCCTCCTCTACCAACCCACCCCCTCTTGCCAAATACACTGGGGGCAGAGGCCCACAACCTTACACCTCTCCGCTCGCGCCTAAAGCCACTAAGAATCCTCCACCATTTCGCGCTCCTCCCAAATGCTCTTTGTGTGATGAGTTGGGCCATGCTACCCATCAATGTCCACAATTACCCGCATTACAAGAGCACATGCAAATGCTTCACGACGACCCCAACATGCCAGTTGTCCAACTCGACCTTACCCCTAAGCCTCGCGATAAATCACTGCGTACCAATCACCCTTGTGCAATATGAGGTATTTACGGCCATTACTCACATCACCGCCCCGATCTCCCAAATTATAGAGCAGCACTATACGAATTGAATAATGTCGACCTAGAGATATCCCCTCCTCTCATTGAGGAAATTCATCCCCCACCATCTTCCTCCTCAGAAGATATTAACACAATTTACATGGTTTCCAATGGAGACCCCTCTGTCCGGTCGGCCCCTTCCACTGATCCCTCCGACCCACATTTTCAACCTTTTCAAATCAAAGAGGAAACCACATGTCCACAGCATGGGGGCAGGCCCGATACCTTGCCTACTCATCATCATTGTCATTCTCGTCGACGATACTGGGGGAATCCACCCCGCAAGGGGAATCCCCCATCATCATATCATCACTTCAACATGCCACCACGACCCACAGCCTCAGGGTACACCCCCCCTCCAGTAGTTGGTCAATTCCCTGTTGATCCCTCTCTAAAACAACATCTGCACCGCATTGACACCTCTGAGTTCGGGGGCATAATAGATTACCTCGAACCTGGGATAGGGGGCATGATCAATCATTTTGACCCTACCCCATCACATCTATCTCAGCACGTCCATAATCCCATCGTTCAAACCAACACATATGTGATCCACAATCACAAATGGCATGCACATAGCATGGGGGCAGGTCATTAACCCTGCTCACTTTTTCACATTTGTGATCTCAACCATTTTTTAGGTCACGTGTCACTTGTATATTTGATTTGATTTGATACGCCTAGTATTTCGCTCCCGCGGGCCATCATTTCTCCCCACCACTGCATTCTTCGTTTGGTGGGCTCACCTTTATTTATAACCATTGTTTAACCTCGTTTTTCCTTCGACCATTCCAGAGTCATTTGACCTCCGTTTTTTGCACCCTTTGCACCGCCGGATTCATATATTTGTGCCCGTGATGATGCTTGAGATCACTCCTCGCTCTCACCACCGGATTTTTTGGACATATTTTCACATGTCCGTCATCACCTCGGTTTGCGTGCCACATCAGTCGCTATCGGTTTTTAGCATTCCTTATACCATCGGATTCAGTTTTTCGAGATCATGATGATGCTCGAGATCATTTCTCGCTCTCACCCCCAGATTTTTCAAGCATTTTTTACCAGCCCCTAGTCATGTCAGTTTGCGTGCCACCTCGGCTGTTATCCATTTTTTACATTTCTTATATCACCGGATTCAGTTTTCCGCACTCGTGATGATGCTTGAGATCATTCCTCGCTGTCATAGTCACCCATTTTTCGACATTTTGTCTGTCCACCGCGCAACCGTGGTCTGTAAGCCACATCGGCCGCCATCACTTTACACTTGCTTTGACACTGCAAGCATATCCATGAACTTTCCACTCCCTTCATACTGCAGTTATTTTGTTATTTTGCCACCATTCACCATCCCACAAGGAGGCACCATCAATGTTCCCCCCCAACCCTCGTTCTTGGTTCTCATTGATGTCCCTTGATTGAACACTCTCTCCTTGCTTGGCCATTCCTTTTGTTCGGTATAATTTTATCCCTTTTTTGGGCCGGACAAGTCCTTTACGAAAAAGG
>BSBM01001504.1:1732500-1907500 GCA_027924585.1 Larix kaempferi | reverse complement strand
AAATAAAGATTGGAATCTGTGAATTTCAAACTAGGGTAGCAGCAACTTGTTAAATGTCTCACTGTGACCTGTGACAGTAAAAAACAGTAACAATTACAGTAAAATACAAGCGTGATCTATCACGCACACAACCTGCTTGCCATTACCATTTCCTTTATTCCATTCATCGTTCCCAATCCGTATCAAATGCTTACATCAACTATTACCGGGTTTGCTCTTCTACTATCATTCCATTCAAATTAAGTTTGTACACTGAGAATTTTGGCCAAAAGTCAAGTTTTAGAGAAGCTCTAAGAAGTGATGTCCAAGGGATGGAATCAACAGAAGCATGAGAAAAGGGCTCTGACACCGATGTTGTGAACCAGCCTGGTTCACACACAATGAGCTATCCAAAAGAATAGGACAAGGAAATGTAATCCATAATGGATAATAGAAAAATATATTGAATAATATGAATATGATATGATTTACAATGAGAGTGTGCCAAATATATAGAGAACCTAGAGGCACATACGGTGACCATCCATGAAAGGATGCGTCCCTTAGACAATTAATAACTATTATTATTATTATTATTATGTTACAAAGAAAGAGTTATTTGAAATTCTAAATGAGGTTTTCATGAATTAAAATAAGCTTAAGCTTAATTTGTTACCTTTTATAACAAGTTTTGTGTCCTTAGGTATAAGGAGTATGTTGACTCTCTCTCTCTCGAGCTAAATGTTGTAATGCATGAAAGGGGTTTATACAAATGGTTTCATTGTAATAGAAATATTCAATGGTTTGGATTAGTTTCTCCTTCATTGGCTCATGTAATATAAATATACAATGGATTGAATCATTTAATTTTATCCTTCTTTGGTTTTATCCGAGAGTTTTTCTAAGCATTGACTTCCATAGAGCAAATAAGGACGAAACCACAACTTTGATACTATGGTATTGTTAGTGTTATTGTGTTATTTTTCCTAATTGGTCTTCTATCATGAAGCTTGACTATTGATGATATGTTTTAGTGACACATAATTGAGTAATATTCCAGCCACCATTATTTATATTTGTACAGACATTACCCTTCTTGGATAAGGTTTAAGTAACCTTTGAATTTCCTTTTCAAAATGCGGTTGCCTTATCTAAATTATAACTATATTCTAAAATGAATTAGAATATTTGGTTATTGTGTGCAACAATGTATAAAAAACAGGAAGAAATACATCTCCTTTTGGTAAGGGCAACATGTTCATATTGGAAGATATATAGCAGTTCCTTTTTTGCAAAAGATAGAAATGAATGGCATAATGAAACAAAGCGTAATTTTATTGAGGAAATTATTGCAATAACTAAGAATTATTACATATGAGATTATTAGTAAATTTTACTTAACAATGGTAACCATAACCCAAGGGGTTAGCTCAACCAATAGTTGCCAAATTTTGGGGCATTTTACTATTTCCATGTTGGGGGGGATGCTTGGTTCAAATCCCCTTAAGTGCTGCATACTAGTCTATGCCAATAGGTTTACTAGGGATACCATCAACGAATGTGGGGAAGCATCCCTTTGGTTTCACTATGAGGTTTTCCTTAGTGAAAAATTGAATCTCAACCAGCACTAACTCGTTATTCCCACCTTCCTTTTCACTAGCGATATCCACATTTGCATGTTCTATAATTCAAGTATGATGTTGTCAAAGGTACCTAAAGGTGAGATCTTTGTTAAAATTAAAACACTCCACTGACTTAATGAGGAGCTATTACATCAATCACAACTCCACAACAAATATAACACAAGTAACTTCTTGCATCATCATATGTTTCATCCCCTAATTCAGTTTGGCATTCCCATTCACCCATTAAATAGATATGCTAATAATAACCATTGAGTTACATGTAGAATTTTGAAATAGATGGTCCATTGTGCATCTTAACAAGTGTATATGTGAAAAAATAAATGTAGATTTGCATCCCTAATTGTGTGAAATTCCACAAGTGGAGATCACTTTAGCTTGAACAAACCTCACAATTTCACTCAAGAATTGCAGAGAAGAAGAGATAGAAGATGATCAAAATTCACACATTGAAACTCAAAGAATGTGGAAAATTGATGTTGTTACATTCATCAGCTGTAAGCTGGAAAAAAGTTGACAATACAATAATATGAATTCGATATCATCCAAGGTGATTCGAATTCTCCTCAAGGCATGGCTTGGACTGCTTTGGAACCATCACCCAAACAGTGGTAGTGGCCACTGATAGTCAAAGATCAGCCAATGTGAGTCTAAATGAGTCTAACTGATGCATGTGAGCATAAATCTAGGGAAGGAGACTCCAAGGAGGGCGCAGTATAGCTATCAGTGGTCAAGTAGAGCTACTTTAGTGTCTGTAGTAGTCAATCTAAGAGCTACAATCAGTTAACTGAGTAATCAGTCCTCAAAACAAGGAACTGATCCCCAAAACATGGAACTGACTGATAGATCTCCTAAATCAATGGAAGAGGGCGTAGTTGTACTCCAGTGATGGAAACAAGGGTGCATCAATGGCTAGGAGGGCTAATAATGAGCAGAAACAGGCTCCAGGGGGCTCAAAAATAAGGACTAGGTGCTGGGAGAATACCATACTGATGACTGGATGCATGCAAAATGCATGCAATTACAAATGATGATGGTGAGAATATTCCAATACCCCCCGCAAGCCGGACTATGAGGAAACACAGGAACTGAAAAATTAGTAGGGCCCTGGTAACTGAGACCAAAGGCCACCCCGTACAACAATATAAATAAAAATGTTAGGAAAGAGGGAAAACCTAGTGGGAAGAAATCCCCCCCTCAAGATAGACTGTAAAAATCTAATCAAGCATGTGCATCACTCACCCCAAGAAGGGATCGGGGGTAAGTGAACTTCTTCACTGAGAAAGACTTAGTGAAGATATCTGCAATCTACTCTTCCGTAGGACAGCAAAATGTCTCAGAATAGTCAATCCCATGAACTTGGGAGAAACCATTTGCAACCAATCGAGACTTGTACTTGCTTGTGACCCCATCTTAGTCCATATTTGTTCTGTATACCCACTTGCATTGAACAAGCTTCCTCCCAGGAGGGAGAGAAACAAGCTCCCAAGTCTCATTTCTTTGAAGAGATTGATACTCTTCATCCATAGCTGCTATCCATCTTGGATCTTGGGAGGCCTCAAAGAAGGTTTTTGGAACTGATCCAATCATAAGAAAGGATTTCTCAGCAAGAAATGGATCTGTGTGAGACAGTACAATCCTTGCATCTTTGAAATCAAATCTAGTTTTTCTTAGATCTAGTGAATCTCCAACAAGATCATTGGTGGATACAGGAGTGGTGGTATCCCATCTAGTAAGAGGAATTGGATCTTTAGGAGCTAGATATTCAGGTTCTTGTGGATATGGATCTAGCATTCACTCTTTACTGTGAGCCTTCCCTTTCTCAACCTTATGCTTTGGATGCTTGTCAATCAAACAACGTTTACAGGTGCCTCTAGCAAATTTGATGTTGGGTAGTCCTTCAACTATTTTCTGATTGTGCATGTCTTGCAAGTACTTGTAGTTAAGGTGCCCAAATCTCTCATTCCAAAGTCTACTCTCTTCATTTGCATGTGTGAGAAGAGCATTCTATTTTGAGTAAGGTAGGAAGTGAGAAAACTCATAGAGTTTCGAATGATGATCAACAACACCTTTTGCAATGATGTTTCTAGTTGAGATCTCTTGTATTTCGACTTCTTTAGGAGTGAAGATGACCTTCTTGGGTATTCCTGTATGAGTCATTTGGTAGACAGAAAGAAGATTTGTTGCAAGAGTAGGAACATAGAGTACATCACTGAAGTACCCATGCTCAATGTTGATCCTTCCAATCCCCTCAGAGGAGACTTTAGAATCATTTCCCATCAAGATTGAAGGGCCAGCTGTAGATTCGAAATGAGAGAAGAGATTCTTGCAAGCAGACATGTGCATGGATGCTCCAGAATCAATGATGAAGGAGGAATCATTTGAAGTGCCTGCCATGAGTGCATGACACCTCTCCTTGTCCTCATCTTTTGGATCAACTTTTCTTCTAGCATTCGCTGGTACTGGAAGGTTGTTCTTCTCCAGTAGTTGAGCCATTAGATCTATTGTATTCTTCAGACAAGCACTCTCAGGATGGAATCCTCTGTTACAGTAAGGACATTTGGACTTCTCCTTTTGAGATTGCTTGCCTCTCTTAGAATTGGAAGCCCCTTCTGAATGATAGGGAACCTCTCTTGGCTTCTGCTCATTCAACTTCTTTTCTTTGCCTTTCTACTTCCCTCTGCCATTCGCATTCTTCCCTTCTGCAGCTGCAAGAGCTGAATCCATCCTTGGTTTGATCACTCCCATTTGCACTAGCGTATCCTGCTCTTGTGAGAGAGACTAGATGAATGTTGCAAGAGTGGGAATTTTCCAATGTGGAATGGATAGTTTCACTAACTGGAAGAGGGAGACAAAAACTGAGTAACCAGGACCCAATTTTGATAGAATGGCAAGGATAAGCTACTTCTCTTATTTCTCTATTCCATTAGACTTTAGCTGTGAAACTAAATTTTTGAACTTCGTAAAGAACTCATTGATTGAGTCGAAACTGCTGGGGCTCAGAGAGATAAGCTCATTTTCCAATTGGTGACCTTTGAAATCCTCTTTCTGCCCAAACAGAGTTTCGAGCTTGGTCCAAACCTCCTTGGGAGTGGCGAGACCAATGAAATGAAAGTGTAGATCATCGGAAACAATGAGGAGTAGCAGTCCAACTGCTTCATCAAGTCTATCAAAATATTCGGATTTCTCAGTAGCACCAGTGGGTTCAACTGTTGTCCCATTCAACAATCTGGGAAGGCTTTTTCTCTTCATTAAGATTTCCATTTTGGCTTTCCATCCGAAATAGTTGAAGTAAGTGAGTTTGTGATCCATAGTAGCTACTGAATTCGAATCTAAAGATGCAATAAACCTCCAAAAAACAATGAAATTTGGTTGGAGGTTTGTTGCAGAATCTAAAGAACATTGCTTTAGGACAGTGAGCACTTTTATCTGGATCCTTCACACCTGGCTAGACCTCACTGGATTGCTCCAGTGAATTCAATGCAATGGCACCAGGATTTGTTGTGGAAATACATAGGCTTCTGGTGCTCTACTGAAAAACAATTGTTCAATAAACTGCTGCAACTGTTGCAATTCGAATAGTTATAACAAGCTTTGATACCATGTGAAATTCCACAGGTGGAGATCACTTTAGCTTGAACAAACCTCACAATTTCACTCAAGAATTGCATAGAAGAAGAGATAGAAGATGATCAAAATTCACACATTGAAACTCAAAGAATGTGGCAAACTGTTGTTGTTACATTCATCAGCTGTAAGCTGGCAAAAAGTTGACAATACAATAATATGAATTCGATATCATCCAAGGTGATTTGAATTCTCCTCAAGGCATGGCTTTTACTGCATTGGAACCATCACCCAAACAGTGGTAGTGGCCACCGATAGTCAAAGATCAGTCAATGTGAGTCTAACTGAGTCTAACTCATGCATGTGAGCACAAATCTAGGGAAGGAGACTCCAAGGAGGGCACAGTCTAGCTGTCAGTGGTCAAGTAGAGCTACTCTAGTCTCTGTAGCAGTCAATCTAAGAGCTACATCCACTTAACTGAGTAATCAGTCCTCAAAACAAGGAACTGATCCCCAAATCATGGAACTGACTGATAGATCTCCTAAATCAGTGGAAGAGGACGCAATTATACTCCAGTGATGGAAACAAGGGCGCATCAGTGGCTAGGAGGGCTAAGAATGAGCAGAAACAGGCTCTAGGGGGCTCAAAAATAAGGACTAGGTGCTGGGATACTACCATACTCATGACTGGATGCATGCATGCATGCAATTACAAATGATGATGGTGAGAATATTCCAACACCCCCCACAAGCCGGACTATGAGGAAACACAGGAACTGAAAAAATAGTAGGGCCCTAGTAATTGAGACCAAAGGTCACCTCGTACAACAATCTAAAGAAAAATGTCAGGAAAGAGGGAAAACCCAGTGGGAAGAAATCCCCCCCTCAAGATAGACTATAAAAATCTAATCAAGCATGTGCATCACTCACCCCAAGAAGGGATCGGGGGTAAGTGAACTTCTTCACCGAGAAAGACTTAGTGAAGATATCTGCAATCTGCTCTTCTGTAGGATAGTAGAGCAGTGTGATGGTACGATCATGCACCAATCCTCGGATGTAATGCATGTGTATCTCAATCTGTTTGGTTATTTGTTTCAGAACCAGATTTGTAGAAATCATGATAGCACTCTAATTGTCACCATAGATGACCGATGGAGTACTAAAGCGAATCCCAAACTCTAACAAGATATGCACTGTGTGGCTGCATTTACTGCACCTCTGTACTCGGACTCAACTAAACAAAGAGCTAAAGTAGTCTGCTTTTTGCTTGACCAACAGATAGGTCCAGAGACAATCATGAAAACAAAACCGGATGTAGACTTCCGATCTGAGCTGTCTCTAGCCCAATCTGAGTCTGTATAACCAACTACGTTCAAAGGAGACTCAAGTGAAGACCATGGGTCTTCGTCCCTTGCACATAATGCAAAATCCCCTTTGCTTCCTTCCAGTGAAGCTCATGAGGCTCATGCATGTATCTGGAGACAACACTGACTGCATAGGATAGATCAGGGTGAGTGTGTGTAAGAAACAACAGACTCCCAATCAACTGTCGATACAAAGTACTATCCACCAAAGGTGTGGAAGAACCATCCTCAAGGATCCCTAAAAGAAAAGGAAATGTTGTTGGTTTGCATTCGCTCATATGAAACCTGTCAAGTAGATCTGATGCATATTTGTATGTGCAACCTTGATTCCAGAGTCACTCTGAGTGACTTTAAGACCAAGAAACTGTTTTAGCAGACCCAGATCTGACATAGAGAAGGAGTTGTGCAAAGTTGTTTTGATAGATCTGATGCACGAAGAGTTTCTCCCTATAATCAGAAAATCATCAACATAAAGAAATATAAGGAGTAGAGAGTTACCATCATGTCTCATGTATACATTCAAATCAGATTTGCACCTTTGAAAATCTTGTGACAGTAAGAAGGAGTTCATCTTTGCATACCAAGCTCGGGGAGCTTGCTTGAGCCATACAAGGACTTCCTCAATCTTCACACAAGTGAAGGATCAGCTATATACCCTTCAAGTTGCTTCATGTAGATCTCCTCTTCTAGATATACATGAAGAAATGCACTCTTGAAATCCATGTGATGCACTTTCCAGTGCTTGGATGCAGCAAGAGCAAGAAAAAGACAGATGGAATCCATCTTAGAAACAAGAGCGAATGTCTCAGAATAGTCAATCCCATGAACTTGGGAGAAACCCTTTGCAACCAATCGAGCCTTGTACTTGCTTGTGACCCCATATCAGTCCATATTTTTTCTGTATACCCACTTGCATTGAACAAGCTTATAAGCTTCCTGCCAGGAGGGAGAGAAACAAGCTCCCAAGTCTCATTTCTTTGAAGAGATTGATACTCTTCATTCATAGCTGCTATCCATCTCAGATCTTGGGAGGCCTCAAAGAAGGTTTTTGGATCTGATCCAATCATAAGAAAGCATCTCTCAGCAAGAAATGGATCTATGTGAGAGAGTACAATCCTTTCATCTTGGAAATCAAATCTAATTTTTCTTAGATCTAATGAATCTCCAACAAGATCATTGGTGGATACAGGAGTGGTGGTATCCCATATAGCAAGAGGAATTGGATCTTTAGGTGCTAGATATTTAGGTTCTTGTGGATATGGATCTAGCATTCGCTCTTTACTGTGAGCCTTCCCTTTCTCAACCTTATGCTTTGGATGCTTTTCAATCAAGCAACTTTTATAGGTGCCTCTAGCAAATTTGATGTTGGGTAGTCCTTCAACCATTTTTTGATTGTGCATGTCTTGTAAGTACTTGTAGTTGAGGTGCCCAAATCTCTCATGCCAAAGTCTACTCTCTTCATTTGCATGTGTGAGAAGAGCACTCTGTTTTGAGTAAGGTAGGAAGTGAGAAAACTCATAGAGTTTCAAATGATGATCAACAGCACCTTTTGAAATGATGTTTCCATTTGAGATCTCTTGTATTTCGACTTCATTAGGAGTGAAGATGACCTTCTTGGGTACTCCTGTATGATTCACTTGGTAGACAGAAAGAAGATTTGCTGCAAGAGTAGGAACATAGAGTACATCACTGAAGTACCCATGCTCAATGTTGATCCTTCCAATCCCCTCAGAGGAGACTTCAGAATCATTTCCCATCAATATTGAAGGACCAATTATAGATTCAAAATCAGAGAAGAGATTCTTGCAAGCAGACATGTGCATGGATGCTCCAGAATCAATGATGAAGGAGGAATCATTTGAAGTGTCTGCCATGAGTGCATGACACCTCTCCTTGTCCTCATATTTTGGATCAACTTTTCTTCTAGCGTTGGCTGGTACTGGAAGGTTGTTCTTCTCCAGTAGCTGATCCATTAGATCTATTGTCTTCTTTAGACAAGCACTCTCAGGATGGAATCCTCTGTTACAGTAAGGACATTTGGACTTCTCCTTTTGAGATTGCTTGCCTCTCTTAGAATTCGAATCCCCTTCTGAATGATAGGGAGCCTCTCTTGGCTTCTGCTCATTCTACTTCTTTTCTTTTCCTTTCTACTTCCCTATGCCATTCGCATTCTTCCCTTCTGCAGCTGCAAGAGCTGAATCCATCCTTGGTTTGAGCACTCCCATTTGCAATAGCTTATCCTGATCTTGTGAGAGAGACTGGATGAATGTTGCAAGAGTGGGAATTTTCCAATTTGGAATGGATAGTTTCACTAACTGGAAGGTGGAGACAAAAACTCAGTAACCAGGACCCAATTTTGATAGAATGGAAAGGATAAGCTACTTCTCTTCTTTCTCTATTCCATAAGACTTTAGCTGTGAAACCAAATTTTTGAACTTCGTAAAGAAATCATTGATTGAGTCGAAATTGTTGGGGCTCAGAGAGATAAGCTCATTTTCCAATTAGTGACCAATCCTCAGATGTAATGAATGTGTATCTCAATGTGTTTGGTTATTTGTCTCAGAACCGAATCTGTATAAATCCTGATAGCACTCTAATTGTCACAATAGATGACCGGTGGAGTACTGAAGCAAATACCAAACTCTAACAAGATGCCCCGCAACCAAATGCACTGTGTGGCTGTATTTACTGCACCTCTGTACTCGGACTCAGTTGAAGAAAGAGCTAAAGCAGTCTGCTTTTTGCTCGACCAACAGATAGGTCCAGATACAATCATGAAAACAAAACCGGATGTAGACTTCCGATCTGAGCTGTCTCCAGCCCAATCTGAGTTTGTATAACCAACTAGGTTCAAACGAGACCCAGCCGCATAGTAAATACCATGGGTCTTCGTCCCTTGCACATAATGCAAGATCCTCTTTGCTTCCTTCCAGTGAAGTTCATGAGGCTCCTGCATGTATCTAGTGATAGAACTGACTACATAGGATAGATCAGGGCGAGTGTGTGTAAGAAACAACAAACTCCCAATCAACTTCCTATACAAAGTACTATCCACCAAAGGTGTGGAAGAACCATCGTCAAGCATCATCCCTGAAAGAAAAGGAAATGTTGTTGGTTTGCATTCACTCATATGAAACCTGTGAAGTAGATCTGATGCATATTTGTATGTGCAACCTTGATTCCTGAGTCACTATGAGTGACTTCAAGACCAAGAAACTGTTTTAGCAGTCCCAGATCTGACATAGAGAAGAAGTTGTGCAAATATGTTTTGATAGATCTGATGCATGAAGAGTTGCTCCCTGTAATCAACAAATCATCAACATACAGAAAAATAAGGAGTAGAGAGTTACCATCATGTCTCATGTAGGCATTCAAATCATATTTGTACCTCTGAAAATCTTGTGATAGTAAGAAGGAGTCCATCTTTGCATACCAAGCTCGGGGAGCTTGCTTGAGCCCATGCAAGGACTTCCTCAATCTTCACACAAGTGAAGGATCAACAATATACCATTCAGGTTGCTTCATGTAGATATCCTCTTCTATATCTCCATGAAGAAATGCACTCTTGAAATTCATGTGATGCACTTTCCAGTGCTTGGATGTAGCAAGAGCAAGAAAAAGACAGATGGAATCCAACTTAGCAACAAGAGCAAATGTCTCAGAATAGTCAATCCCATGAACTTGGGAGAAACCCTTTGCAACCAATCGAGCCTTGTACTTGCTTGTGACCCCATCTCAATCCATATTTGTTCTATATACCCACTTGCATTGAACAAGATTCCTCTCAAGAGGGAGAGAAACAAGCTCCTAAGTCTCGTTTCTTTGAAGAGATTGATACTCTTCATCCATAGCTGCTATCCATCTCGGATCTTAGGAGGCCTCAAAGAAGGTTTTTGGATCTGATCCAATCATAAGAAAGCATCTCTCAGAAAGAAATGGATCTGTGTGAGAGAGTACAATCCTTGCATCTTGGAAATCAAATCTAGTGAATCTCCAACAATATCATTGGTGGATACAGGAGTGGTGGTATCCCATCTAGCAAGAGGAATTGGATCTTTAGGTGCTAGATCTTCAGGTTCTTGTGGATATGGATCTAGCATTCGTTCTTTACTGTGAGCCTTCCCTTTCTCAACCTTATGCTTTGGATGCTTGTCAATCAAGCAACGTTTACAGGTGCCTCTAGCAAATTTGATGTTGGGTAGTCCTTCAACCATTTTCTGATTGTGCATGTCTTGCAAGTACTTGTAGTTGAGGTGCCCAAATCTCTCATGCCAAAGTATACTCTCTTCATTTGCATATGTGAGAAGAGCACTCTATTTTGAGTAAGGTAGGAAGTGAGAAAACTCATAGAGTTTCGAATGATGATCACAACACCTTTTGCAATGATGTTTCCAGTTGAGATCTCTTGTATTTTGAATTCATTGGGAGTGAAGATGACCTTCTTGGGTACTCCTGTATGAGTCATTTGGTAGACAGAAAGAAGATTTGCTGCAAGAGTAGGAACATAGAGTACATCATTGAAGTACCCATGCTCAATGTTGATCCTTCCAATCCCCTCAGAGGAGACTTCATAATAATTTCCCATCAAGATTGAAGGACCAACTATAGATTTGAAATCAGAGAAGAGATTCTTGCAAGCAGACATGTGCATGGATGCTCCAGAATCAATGACGAAGGAGGAATCATTTGAAGTGCCTGCCATGAGTGCATGACACCTCTCCTTGTCCTCATCTTTTGTATCAAATTTTCTTCTAGCATTCGCTGGTACTGGAAGGTTGTTCTTCTCCACTAGCTGAGCCATTAGATCTATTGTCTTCTTCATACAAGCACTCTCAGGATGGAATCCTCTGTTACAGTAAGGACATTTGGACTTCTCCTTTTGAGATTGCTTGCCTCTCTTAGAATTCGAAGCCCCTTCTAAATGATAGGGAGCCTCTCTTGGCTTCTGCTCACTCGAATTCTTTTCTTTTCCTTTCTGCTTCCCTCTGCCATTCGCATTCTTCCCTTCTGCAACTGCAAGAGCTGAATCCATCCTTGGTTTGATCACTCCCATTTGCACTAGATTATCCTGCTCTTGTGAGAGAGACTGGATGAATGTTGCAAGAGTGGGAATTTTCCAATTTGGAATGGATAGTTTCACTAATTTGAAGGTGGAGACAAAAATTGAGTAACCAGGACCCAATTTTGACAGAATGGCAACGATAAGCTACTTCTCTTCTTTCTCTATTCCATAAGACTTTAGTTGTGAAACCAAATTTTTGAACTTCATAAAGAAATCATTGATTGAGTCGAAACTACTAGGGCTCAGAGAGATAAGCTCATTTTCCAATTGGTGACCTTTGAAATCATCTTTCTTCCCAAACAAAGTTTCAAGCTTGGTCCAAACCTCCTTGGGAGTGGCGAGACCAATGACATGAAAGTGTAGATCATCGGAAATACTGAGGATTAGCAGTCCAACTGCTTCATCAAGTCTATCAAGATATTTGGATTTCTCAGTAGCACCAGTGGGTTCGACTGCTGTCCCATTCAACACTCTGGAAAGGATTTTTCTCTTCATGAAGATTTCCATTTTGGCTTTCCATTCGAAATAGTTGAAGGAGGTGAGTTTGAGATCCATAGTAGCTACTGAATTCGAATATGAAGATGGAATAAACCTACAAAAAACAATGAAATTTGTCTTGAGGTTTGTTACAGAATCTAAAGAACACTGCTTTAGGACGATGAACACCTTTATCCGGATCCTTCACACCTTGCTAGACCTTACTGGATTGCCCCACTGAATTCAATGCAATGGCACCAGGATTTGTTGTGGAAATACATAGGCTTCTGGTGCTCTACTGAAAAACAATTGTTCAATAAACTGTTGCAACTGTTGCAGCTCGAATAGTTGTAACAAGCTTTGATACCATGTGAAATTCCACAGGTGGAGATCACTTTAGCTTGACCAAACCTCACAATTTCACTCAAGAATTGCAGAGAAGAAGAGATAGAAGATGATCAAAATTCACACATTGAAACTCAAAGAATTTGGCAAACTGTTGTTGTTACAATCATCAGCTGTAAGCTAGAAAAAAGTTGACAATACAATAATATGAATTTGATATCATCCAAGGTGATTCGAATTCTCCTCAAGGCATGGCTTGTACTGTATTGGAACCATCACCCAAACAGTGGTAGTGGCCACTGATAGTGAAAGATCAGTCAATGTGAGTCTAACTGAGTCTAACTCCTGCTTGTGAGCACAAATCTAGGGAAGGAGACTCCAAGGAGGGCGCAGTCTAACTGTCAGTGGTCAAGTAGAGCTACTCTAGGCTCTGTAGCAGTCAATCTAAGAGCTACAGTCAGTTAACTAAGTAATCAGTCCTCAAAACAAGGAACTGATCCCCAAATCAATTAACTAACTGATATATCTCCTAAATCATTGGAAGAGGGCACAATTGTACTCCAGTGATGGAAACAAGGGTGCATCGATGGCTAGGAGGGATAATAATGAGCAAAAACATTCTCCAGGGGGGTAAAAAATAAGGACTAGGTGCTAGGAGACTACCATACTGATGACTGGATGCATGCAGTATGCATGCATGCGTGCAGAATGCATGCAATTATAAATGATGATGGTGAGAATATTCCAACACCCCTCGCAAGTCGGACTATGAGGAAAAACAGTAACTGAAAAAATAGTAGGGCCCTGGTAACTGAGACCAAAGGTCACCCCGTACAACAATCTAAATAAAAATGTCAGGAAAGAGGGAAAACCCAGTGGGAAGAAATCCCCCTCAAGATAGACTGTAAAAGGCTAATCAAGCATGTGCATCACTCACCCCAAGAAGGGATCGGGGGTAAGTGAACTTCTTCACCGAGAAAGACTTAGTGAAGATATCTGCAATCTACTCTTCCGCATGACAGTAGAGCAGTGTGATGCTACGATCATTCACCAATCCTCGGATCTAATGCATGTGTATCTCAATATGTTTGGTTATTTGTCTCAGAATCAGATCTGTAGAAATCCCGATAGCACTATAATTGTCACAATAGATGACCGGTGGAGTACTAAAGCGAATCCCAAACTCTAACAAGATGCCCCGCAACCAAATGCACTGCGTGGATGCATTTATTGCACCTCTGTACTCGGACTCAGCTGAAGAAAGTGACAAAGCAGTCTGCTTTTTGCTCGACCAACAGATAGGTCCAGAGATAATCATGAAAACAAAACCAGATGTAGAATTCCAATCTGAGCTATCTCCAGCCCAATCTGAGTCTTTATAACCAACTAGGTTCAAAGGAGACCCAGTTGCATAGTGAAGACCATGGGTCTTCATCCCTTGCACATAATGTAAGATCCTCTTTGTTTCCTTCCAGTGAAGCTCATGAGGATCCTGCATGTATCTGGAGACAACAATGACTGCATAGGATAGATCAGAGCGAGTGTGTGTAAGAAACAACAGACTCCCAATCAACTGTCGATACAAAGTACTATCCACCAAAGGTGTGGAAAAACCATCCTCAAGGATAATCCTTGAAAGAAAAGGAAATGTTGTTGGTTTGCATTTGCTCATCTGAAACCTATCAAGTAGATCTGATGCATATTTGGATGTGAAACCTTGATTCTTGAGTCACTTTGAGTGACTTCAAAACCAAGAAATTGTTTTAGCAGTCCTAGATCTGACATAGAGAAGGAGTTGTGCAAAGCATTTTTGATAGATCCGATGCATGAAGAGTTGCTCCCTGTAATCAACAAATCATCAACATAAAGAAAAATAAGGAGTAGAAAGTTACCATCATGTCTCATGTAGACAT
The DNA here is from genome assembly GCA_027924585.1 of Larix kaempferi. Classification (NCBI taxonomy): domain Eukaryota; kingdom Viridiplantae; phylum Streptophyta; class Pinopsida; order Pinales; family Pinaceae; genus Larix; species Larix kaempferi. The sequence goes on along the minus strand of BSBM01001504.1, from coordinate 1,893,151 downwards.
TCGAATCATATTTGCACCTCTGAAAATATTGTGACAGCAAGAAGGAGTCCATCTTTGCATTCCAAGCTCGGGGAGCTTGCTTGAGCCCATACAAGGACTTCCTCAATATTCACACAAGTGAAGGATCAACAATATACCCTTCAGGTTGCTTCATGTGGATCTCCCCTTCTAGATCTCCATGAAGAAATGCACTCTTGACATCCATGTGATGCACTTTCCAGTGCTTGGATTCAGCAAGAGCAAGAAAAAGACAGATGGAATCCATCTTAGCAACACGAGAGAATGTCTCAGAATAGTCAATCCCATGAACTTGGGAGAAACCCTTTGCAACCAATCGAGCCTTGTACTTGCTTGTGACCCCATCTCAGTCCATATTTTTTCTGTATACCCACTTGCATTGAACAAGCTTCCTCCTAGGAGGGAGAGAAACAAGCTCCCAAGTCTCATTTCTTTGAAGAGATTGATACTCTTCTTTCATAGCTGCTATCCATCCCGGATTTTGGGAGGCCTCAAAGAAGGTTTTTGGATCTGATCCAATCATAAGAAAGCATCTCTCAGCAAGAAATGGATCTGTATGAGAGATTACAATCCTTGCATCTTGGAAATCAGATCTAGTTTTTCTTAGATATAGTGAATCTCCAACAAGATCATTGGTGGATACAGGAGTTGTGGTATCCCATCTAGCAAGAGGAATTGGATCTTTAGGTGCTAGATCTCTAGGTTCTTGTGGATCTGGATCTAGCATTCGCTCTTTACTGTGAGCCTTCCCTTTCTCAACCTTATGCTTTGGATGCTTGTCAATCAAGCAACTTTTACAGGTGCCTCTAGCAAATTTGATGTTGGGTAGTCCTTCAACCATTTTCTGATTGTGCATGTCTTGCAAGTACTTGTAGTTGAGGTGCCCAAATCTCTCATGCCAAAGTCTACTCTCTTCATTTGCATGTGTGAGAAGAGCACTCTGTTTTTAGTAAGGTAGGAAGTGAGAAAACTCATAGAGTTTCGAATGATGATCAACAACACCTTTTGCAATGATATTTCCAGTTGATATCTCTTGTATTTTGACTTCATTAGGAGTGAAGATGAACTTCTTGGGTACTCCTGTATGAGTCATTTGGTAGACAGAAAGAAGATTTGCTGCAAGAGTAGGAACGTAGAGTACATCACTGAAGTACCCATGCTCAATGTTGATCATTCCAATCCCCTTAGAGGAGACTTCAGAATCGTTTCCCATCAAGATTGAAGGACCAGCTATAGATTCGAAATCAGAGAAGAGATTCTTGCAAGCAGGCATGTTCCTGGATCCTCCATAATCAATGATGAAGGAGGAATCATTTGAAGTGCCTTCCATGAGTGCATGACACCTCTCCTTGTCCTCATCTTTTGGATCAAATTTTCATCTAGCATTCGTTGGTACTGGAAGGTTGTTCTTCTCCAATAGCTGAGCCGTTAGATCTATTGTCTTCTTCATACAAGAACTCTCAGGATGGAATCCTTTGTTACAGTAAGGACATTTGGACTTATCCTTTTGAGATTGCTTCCCTCTCTTAGAATTCGAAGCCCCTTCTGACTGATAGGGAGCCTCTCTTGGATTCTGCTCGTTCGACTTCTTTTCTTTGCCTTTCTGCTTCCCTCTGCCATTCACATTCTTCCCTTCTACAGCTGCAAGAGCTGAATCCATCCTTGGTTTGATCACTCCCATTTGCACTAGCTTCCTGCTCTTGTGAGAGAGACTAGATGAATGTTGCAAGAGTGGGCATTTTCCAATTTGGAATGGATAGTCTCACTAACTGGAAGGTGGAGACAAAAACTAAGTAATGAGGACCCAATTTTGACAGAATGGAAAGGATAAGGTACTTCTCTTCTTTTTCTATTCCATAAGACTTTAGCTGTGAAACCAAATTTTTGAACTTCGTAAATAAATCATTGATTGAGTAGAAACTGTTGGGGCTCAGAGAGATAAGCTCATTTTCCAATTGGTGACCTTTCAAATCATCTTTCTTCCTAAAAAGAGTTTCTAGCTTGGCCCAAACCTCCTTGGGAGTGTCGAGACCAATGACATGAAAGTGTAGATCATCGAAAATACCGATGAGTAGTAGTCTAACTGCTTCATCAAGTCTATCAAGATATTTTGATTTCTTAATAGCACCAGTGGGTTCGACTTCTGTCCCATGCAATACTCTGGAAAGGCTTTTTCTCTTCATGAAGATGTCTATTTTGGGTTTCCATTCGAAATAGTTGAAGGAGGTGAGTTTGAGATCCATAGTAGCTATTGAATTCGAATCTAAAGATGGAATAAACCTGCAAAAAACAATGAAATTTGGCTGGAGGGTTGTTGCAGAATCTAAAGAACACTGCTTTAGGACAGTGAGCACTTTTATCCAGATCCTTCACACCTGGCTAGACCTCACTGGATTGCTCCAGTGAATTCAATGCAATGGCACTAGGATTTGCTGTGGTAATCCAGAGGCTTCTGGTGCTCTACTGGAAAACAGATGTTGAATAAACTGCTGCAACTCGAATAGCTATAACAAGCTCCGATACCATGTGAAATTACACAGGTGGAGATCAATTTAGCTTGAACAAACCTCACAATTTTACTCAAGAATTGCAGAGAAGAATAGATAGAAGATGATCAAAATTCACACATTGAAACTCAAAGAATGTGGTAAACTGTTGTTGTTACATTCATCAGCTGTAAGCTGGAAAAAATTTGACAATATAATAATATGAATTTGATATCATCCAAGGTGATTCAAATTCTTCTCAAGGCATGGCTTGGACTGCATTGGAACCATCACCCAAACAGTTGTAGTGGCCACCGATAGTCAAAGATCATTCAATGTGAGTCTAACTGAGTATAACTCATGCATGTGAGCACAAATCTAGGGAAGGAGACTCCAAGGAGGGCGCATTCTAGCTGTCAGTGGTCAAGTAGAGCTACTATAGTCTTTGTAGCAATCAATCTAAGAGCTACAGTCAGTTAACTGAGTAATCAGTCCTTAAAACAAGGAACTGGTCCCCAAATCATGGAACTGAATGATAGATCTCCTAAATCAGTGGAAGAGGGCGCAGTTGTACTCCAGTGATGGAAACAAGGGCGCATCAGTGGCTAGGAGGGATAATACTGAGCAAAAATAGGCTCCAGGTGGCTCAAAAATAAGGATTAGGTGCTGGGAGACTACCATATGGATGACTGGATGTATGCATGCATGCAAATACAAATGATGATGGTGAGAATATTCCAACAAATTGAACTGGTTATAATGGTGATCATGGTTGGTGAGAATATTCCTTATTACATAGGTGTTCAAGTTCCCTTAAGGGACAAATTTCTATTTCCATACTTGTGATGATGAAATTGTTTTATTTGTTTTTTTTATATGATTGCTATTTAGTATGTTTCATGGGATTGCACTATGTAATCTAGATCATTCATCCTAAATGAATATGTGTCTTTTAGATTTAATTTGATGAGATGGGAAAGAGGAGATAAAAGAACCTTATAGGGAAATTATCCATCCAATCTAATTTGATTGCAAGAACGTTAGCTATATGATCTAATTTATAAGATGATAGCTCCTATAGATTGTTGGGAGTGTTATATTCTTTGCATGGAAATTGATGGTTTAAGTCGATGGTCGACTAGTTGAACACAATCAACAAATGGTTGAAGTGTTCTCAACAAGTCGATGAGAGTAATGGTTGATCGACTCTGTACAGTCGATGGTATAGTTAATGTGCAAGTAGTTGATGGGAAAAAAAACACACAGGATCTCGACAAGCAATCTCAATGAACGGTTTACTAAAGTTGACTCAGTCAAGTCGACTATAATAAAATGTGTGAAAGTCGTTAGGAAGTTATGGATCACCATTAATGAAGTAGATAGTTGTAACTAATTTGGTTATCATGAATTATAGTATTGCATTTACAAATAGGATGTGATGGAAAGCTAAAATGTAAGAGAAGGAAAGGAATATATGATTGAAATGCATGTATGTATGGTCAATGAGCGTGTAATAGAAATCCTTGCTAATAGATGAGTGGTTAAGATCACTAGTTTGTTGGTTTTCCTGGTATAGGGTTTTTAGGGTAATTTATGTGTATTGTGTGGCGTGTTGTATGCCATTGCCTAATATTGTTTAACTATATGAATCATTATGCATAATCACTATAATAGGTACTAGAACGTAATAGCTAGTATTAGGGCCATTTTTGGCTTCAAGGAGATTCCCTTGTTGCTGAAGGTTTGGCTTGGTCCTGGATCTGGAGTATACCTAGTTTTAGTGGTATTTCCATAACATTGATTCATAGTTAAAAATGGTCAGCATTTCAAGGTTATAAATTGAAAAGTTTAATGGATGGAATTTTTAGCTTTGAAAGTGTTAACACCAAAAGTTTGTCCACTTTGCTTATCCACTAGCCACACCATATCATACATCATGTCCAATTTCAATTTCCACCACTTTGACCTTCACATGTCAAAAATATCATAAATGGCCCATCATTGTTATTTCCTCTTTCCATAAAAGAAGGAAGTTGGCACATTCCTAAAAAATGGGAAAAAGGGAAAATCCCCCCAAAAATAGGAAATTCCCACAAACGAGAAAAAATCCATAAAAGGGGGGAAATAAGTTGGATCTAACCCATCCATAATGTTTATCCAAATACCATTTTCCAATCCCATGGACCACCTAAAACCATGGGCCACAAATCATGTGTCATAATATTTATATATACATGTGAAGGCCCCTCATTTTTTATAGATCTAGACATTCTCCACATTTTACATGTCTTCACTCTGCCAAAATTCCATTGAGTCCTTATTACCAATATGTTGAGCTTTGGCACCTCTTGTGACATGTAGCTGGAGATTGTGGAGTTGTTAGAATACCAAGGAAACACTTCTTTGGAAGGCTACAAGGGCCCCCATTTCCAAGTATTCTTATGGTCCTAGATTGCGCTCTCATAATATAAAATCATTTTATGTTGTTTGTTCCATTGTTAAATTAATATTAGCTCAATGCATGTTTAGTGTAGATTTATTTTATTGTTGTTTATTTTGTTTGCATATCCATATTGAAACTGCTACTAAGGATCCTCTAATCCATAGTAGGTGCATTTTGGCACATGCTAGCGGGAAAAATATAGCAATAGTTTTTGGCGACTATGCTGGGGAGTCCCATAGTTTTTGGCAACTACGCTGGGGAGTTGACAGTTTTTGGTGACTCCGCTGGGGATTCCCACAGTTTTTTGGCGACTCCCACCGGGTCCTATCTATGCAGATTTGTGGTTCCATTTGAACATCCTTAGTTGTTGGTTTTCCTTTCAATTTTGATTGAGTTACTTTGTTTTTAGCCAATCTATGGATACGGGCAGTGGTTCGCATCATATCTGATAGTTTTGGGTCAGATTTGTATCTTTTTCATCACCATCTATCCAATATCGATCTGCAATTGCACGATCGCACCTCCTCAATTACATACAGTGCGATCGAGCCTCTTCAGTCGCATTTTTGTTGTTCATCGAAGTGCGTTTGACCCTTTTGCTCGCAGTTTCTTTGTTTATGGCTTGCAACTGAGCGGTTTTGTTGTTTACCTTTTGTGACACTACCTCCCCGATCGCACTTTTTATATGTAAAATTCATGATCCAAACCCTTGAACATAACTTGTCCGTCCAAGCAGTTGTGACTCAACTCTGCAAACTCCGACCCTACCTTTCTGATCGCACTCTATTCTGCAGGTGCGATCATACTTTTATGAGCCCCCTGAACCCTCTGTCCGGTCTCTTCCCCTTGCCACATGCTCATATTTTTCCATACTTGACTATTTGCGGTACCCCTAGTGTTCTGCTTGTACCTATTTGCTTGTTGTAGCTGCCTGTCGGTCTGCCTTTGTTGAGCCCCCTAGTGAAGAACAACATTTTTTAGTGTCTTTGCTACACCTCTTGATTCCATTCATATCTGTTTGACGTTCATCATTTTTATTTCAGTTAGTTGTATGGTAATAAATCATTGCTTATAGTTAGTTCTGAAGAGAAGTGATTGCATTTAGTTGAAATGATGAATGAAAGACTGGTTTTTACATAGCATCGTTTATTATTTACTTTCAACATTTCTTTTGTTAACTATCTCTCTGGGTTATACACACCACTTATGCACACAAATCACACCTTAAAGTCAAACACTTAGTTCCTAACCCCAAGCAGAGCCTTAAAAATTAACCTTAACTAAACCAACATTAACCTCACTTGAGGACCAAAAAAATATGGTAGTTAGGTTAGGACACTGGGGATAGGCATCCAAATAATTCCCCTTTGTCACCTACATCTGAGACATAGTAGTTGTCCAATTAGGGGACCAAAATCCTCTTGTATTTAATGGCATAATTGAGACTGATTTGTTGGGGGGGCTCTCCTCTGGGAGGGCAAGTGGCAAGACTGGTTCCGGAGCTCTGGGTGGAATGTCTCTCTCCACTCTATACTGAAGGACACATAATTGTTGTCTACGGACTGAAGCTGTAGGAAACCTTTCCTAATGTGCCTTGAATGAGGCAGCCTAGTTTCTGTTTTTCTAGGGATCATTTACCTGGGATCCCCTTCGGTAGGGGGATATCCCTTGGCCATATTTGGTTTTCCATTTCACTTTGTTTGATGGGACTTGAGACCCCCGTAGAGAAAGCGATTTGAGAAGGCCTTCCATATTTTAGTTAGGTAGTTGCTTGCTCCCATACCTCATAGTTTAGTGGGTCATTTTTCTTTTGATAGGTAGTGCTACTTGTTGGCTCCGTGGACATTTTGTTGTAGCTCACCTGATGTGACACACAATTGCAATGGGTTTTTCATGCATGTTTGTTGGCCTAAGTGCCTCTTTGTTGTGCTCTCCTCTTGCACACTCGACTGCATTGGGATTTTTTAGCCTTTTTTCTCGATGATTGAGCTTATACCCATAGCACATTCTCGTCACCATAGCTCCTCTGACGTACTCTTGTAGACTTCGAGGGCAGTCGCATCAATATAGTTTGTTAGACCACACACATAGGACCCCAATTCGGTGCACTTCCCCATCTCTAGAACCTTTTCCCCGGGAACCTGAGTTCACTTCTGACTCTTCCTGGTCATAGTCACCCACACACTCACCTACACGTGGCCCTATGGATGGCATGAATCCTAACCCATTTTTTGGAGGGATCCTTGGTGGTGGGTGTGGAAGTGGCCCTATAGTCACTACCACAACAACTCTAGTTGTTGGTCCCATGGGAACCACTATTCCCGGTAGCATTGGACCTATTCCCACCACTACATCTAACATGGTTACCGGCTCTATGCCCTCTAGCAGCGGACCCACCCCCATGACCACATTCCATACAACCACTAGATCTATTCCTGGGGGCAGTGGCTCCTCCACTACAATCAACCTGACCCTTGTCGTTGGTTCTACGTTCCTCGTGGGTTCTACGGTCCCCCTCATGACGACCACCATCATTGGCCCTATTATCACTCCACCACCTAGTGGAGGTGCCCCCATACTTACCTCTATGGCTAGCACCCATGTTGGCCCCACCACGTCATATCCTACTACTAGCTTGCCATTTATGTCCAGTCTAAAATTTCCTCGAATTGGCCAGACTGGTAAACTATCCTATTAAGCATGATCCTACATGGCCCCCAATGCCTACCAAAATCCCCTTGGACATCCCCAAGTTTGAAGGGAAGGATGGGGAAGACCCCTAGAACCATATTATGTCCTTCCACTTATGGTGTTCCTCTAATAGCATAGTGGATGATTCCATTACATTGTGGTTGTTTCAGTGCACCCTTACCCATGTCACAACCAAGTCGTATATTGAACTACCTCATGGGGCACACTTTGACTTTGTGTCCTTAGCTTCCAATTTCCTGCAGTTCTTCCAATTACCTATATGATATGACGAGGGAGTTGAGATTCTCCTATCTTGTCGCCATAATACCGTTACCCACATTACGGACCACATCCATGAGTGGCATTGAGGTCGAATCTTTTGTAAAATCAAGCTCAACGACTAGATATTCTTAGATTGGTTCCTTAAGTCCTTACTTCTTCCCATCGCCAAGGATGTAGACTTTGAGCGCCTGCAATATGAGGAATAAGAAATCCTCAAGTCCCAACAATTCGGCTTGATCTATGCATAGTCTGGCTACTTATACACCATTATTGTTGATGCCCATGGAAACTCCTCCCGGAAATATGCCCTGGGGGCATCCCATGTCACCGATGATGTTATTGACATGGTCGCATCACAACCTAGGTTGTATGCTCCTTTCACCTCTGCACGAACCAACCTCGCATATGGAAATGCCCCTAGCATTGCACAACTTTTGATAGGTTCCTTTCCCACATAAATTTATGGACCTGATATATCTCATGCCTCATCCCAGTTAGAATCAATGCCCTCTTATGTCCCTTGTACCCCACATGTTCATGGGCCTTCCTATTCTAGATCTGCATGTGCGGTAATCCACAAGGATATGCAACCCCTCATGCACAGGTTTTTTACTATCCTTATCCTAGAAAACCTATGGCAGCTCCAATGCCATCTCCTTCCCCGTTTCACCTTCTCCTCAAGGGCAAGTTTAGGCACAACAGAACCTACCTGATCAACCCACCCCCAATAACCAACAAGGGCAAGGTAACTATCGAAGAGGTAAGAACTATAGAAACAATCAACGTCAAGATGGGAGTGGCCAACCTACACAACCCTCTGAAAAAAACGAAGCTAATCCTACACCTTAGAACCCCAATAAACCACCCAAGCAAGGAAAGAACCCACAACTTCGAACAAATAATCTGTGTTGTTTTTGTGGTGTTTATGGCCATTATACGCATCACTACCCCCACTTGTCTAAATCCAAACAACTTTGGGATGAGGCTAACCAACAGAAAGGGACTACTACCCCTTAGGCGCAGCCCAACCCCCCACCTCAACCAAGTCAACCACCTATCATGTTGCAGAATCCTTTTTCTACTCAAGGGGTTGTTGCCACACAAACCATGGTCTCATACCCCGTAGCACCTACTTCATCAAGTTAACCCCCTGATTCAAGCATTCAACACCTTTTGATGTGTTCGTCTAATGTCAACCTTTATACCAGACGCAACCAATATGGTTCAGTTACCAAAACCATCCCCATAGATAAGGTGGTTGCATTCACCCATGTGGACCAATATTTGTGCCTACCTCCACCACCAACCGATGGGGCTCCCAAAGTCCCAAAATTTCCTTTGCATCGCGTTGCAAACAATCCCAATGCTCAAGCTACAGTTAACTATAGCATTGTGGACAATTTGGCCCAATCTCCCGCCACCATGTCGACCTTGGAGGTTCTCAAGAACTGCCCCCACGCAATGCAAATCCTTACTATCGGATTTAGGTTCTATAGACCCATCTGATTCACGTTTGATCACTTTCAACCTGGATCAGTCAGAAACCTGCATGCCTTCATCTATCGTGTTCTAGATTCTCATGTCAATATAGAACCTCATCATCTATCGATGTATCATCGATGAAAACACCTCTACTTTGTCATGTCAACCTTTGTTTGGCAGAATATTGGGTCATCCCCCTTGCAAACCTCTACTACCGCATTATGTGCCTATGATGGTCACGGTTCCCAACCCCAGGGACTTCTCGTGAATGTTCCTGTGGAGCTAGTCAATAAAATGGTACTCATTGACACTGAGGTTGTCAACGCCCAACTTGATTACAACCTCCTCCTGGGACGTAGTTACATGTATTCCATGAAATTCGTTGCTTCATCAATATTTCTACTGACGATGTTCCCTCGTGAAGGGTGTAAAATTAGTCACAGCAGATCTAATGAACAAGTAAATCAATCACAACAGATGAACATAGAAAATATGGTGCAAAACTGTGCAAAACATGCAGCAGTGCTCTCTATCCCAGAAAGGGTGAATGAATTACAATACAAACTGTCACAATGAACAGAGCAATTCGAATTGCCTAAGGAGGTCATTCGAATCACTGAATGGAGTAGCTTGACTCTATCTAGGAGTCCTCATCAATCATCGGTGTTGCTCATCAATCACAACAACCAGTCATCCAGGTGTCAAGCTGAGTCTAACTGATCATAATAAATGTAACTGAAGTGTGTAGCACTGATATAGGATCTGGAGGCTCAGTGGGGGCGCATGGGAGGCTAACTGGAGTCAGAACAAGTCACCTAGTCGAACTGGAGGTCAATCGGAGGTGAAACAGTCAGTCAGGAGTGAAATCAATCAGAATCGGAGCTAACTGAATGTAACTGGAGTGAATCTGCAGTGGTAGGTGAACAAGTGTGCCCTTCTCTGTCAGTAGGTGAGAAGAGGGTGCCTTTCAGCTTGGGAGGGATAAAACTCTGTGGTAAGTGGCTCCCGGGTGCTAGAAGAAGGTGGATAAGGTGTTGGAGGCATCAAACTGGTGACTGGACTGCATATCCTGAAATAGATCATGCAAGATCCTGAAGTAGATATGTATCCTGAAATAGATGATCCTGAAATAGATATGTATCCTGAAATAGATGATGGATATCCGAACACCCCCCCTCAAGCTAGACTATGATGTGCCAACTAAAAAAAATAATGTGGGGCCCTGGTAACTAAGACCAAAGGTCACCCCAATACAATAATCCAAAAAATGCTGAAAATAAACTAAGTGAGGAAAGAGGGAAAACCCAGTGGGAAGAAAGCCCCCCCTCAAGTCTAAAGCATAATAATGAATCAATCTGTCTCCACCATGATGGAACTCACCCCCAACAGTGAACGGAGGTAAGAGAACTTCTTCTCAGTGAAGCTCTTGGTGAAGATGTCTGCAATTTGCTCATCAGTAGGGCAATATTGCAGAATGATGGTGCGGTCGTGCACCAACTGTCGAATGTAATGCATATGAATCTCAATGTGCTTGGTCCTCTGCCGCTGAACTGGATCTGTGGAGATCTTGATAGCACTTTGATTGTCACAAAATAGGACAGTCGAAGTAGTGCCACCAAAACCAAACTCGGAAAGAATACCCTGCAACCAAACTGCCTGAATGCAGGCATTGACTGCCCCTCGATACTCTGCCTCTGCTGAAGAAAGTGCAATGGCTGCTTGCTTTTTGCTGGACCAGCAAATAGCACCATGACCAATCATGAAAACATAACCGGAAGTGGACTTCCGATCAATGCTATCACCTGCCCAATCTGAATCAGTAAAACCAATGAAATCTAGCTCAGAATCTGCAGCATAATGTATGCCAAACTGTCTCGTACCTTGCACATACTGCAAGATCCGCTTGGCTACTCGCCAATGAAGCTCATGTGGCTGCTGCATATATCTTGACACGGCACTCACGGCATATGAGATATCAGGCCGTGAATGTGTCAAATAAAGTAGTGAACCAATCAACTGTCGATACATACTGCAATCTGCAAGCGGTGTGGAATCTCCCTCCTCAAGACTGATTCCTGAGAGGAATGGGAACGGGGCTGCCTTACATTCAGCCATATTAAACTTCAATAACAGGTCGGAAGCATATTTTTGCTGAGATATAGTGATCCCATCGAAATTTTGAGCTATCTCCAAGCCCAAAAAGTGACTCAGCAAGCCCAAATCGCTCATGTCAAAAGCTAGATTTAAGGCAGTTTTTAGCTTGTTTATTGAAGTAAGTGTGCTACCAGTAATAAGCAGATCATCAACATAAAGTACAATAACCAACAAATTACCTTTAACTCGTTGAAGATAGACATTCGGATCAGATTTGCATCTTTGGAAATTCTGAGAAAGAAGGAAGGAGTCCATCTTTCCGTACCAAGCTCTTGGGGCCTGTTTTAACCCGTACAAAGACTTCTTCAATCTACAAACCAATGATGGATCTGATGTATAACCCTCTGGCTGCTGCATATAGACCTCTTCAGCAAGGTCTCCATGTAAAAATGCACTCTTCACATCCATGTGATGCACCTCCCAGTGCTTGGATGCGGCAATAGCTAAAACAAGGCGGATGGAATCCATCTTTGCAACCGGTGCAAAGGTCTCTGTGTAGTCCACTCCTTGGACTTGGGAAAAACCTTTTGCCACCAACCTTGATTTATATTTTCTGATAGTGCCATCAGCAGCAACTTTAGTACGGTAGACCCATTTACACTTCACTAATTTTCTTCCAGGTGGAAGAGAAACTAGCTCCCATGTATTGTTCTTTTGAAGAGAACTGTACTCTTCATCCATGGCATCTTTCCATCTCGGATCTCGATGGGCTGAATAGTATGATTGGGGATCTGAACCAGCCATCAAATAACAAATCTCAGGAAGAAATGGATCAGCAATAGAAAGAGCCATACCTTCCCTTTGAAAGTCTCCTCTTGTTCGTCTCAGATCAGCAGGATTTCCAAGACTAGAACCAGCAGATTGTAGAGTATTTTGGGCCCACTTTGGTAACTGAGGGAGATCTGAATGGTCGGATTCCGAACCTGATATGTCATGATCATCATATGCTGCTACAATATCAGAAATATCAGAACTCATACCTTCATTATCGCTGCTCGAATCTTCTTCTGGTGAAGGCGGTGAATCGGCAGTTTTCTCCTCAACTAGTTGCAATTCTTGAAGCGGTTCTTCAAACTGCACACTGCGCTCTATGAATATCTTTTTAGATCTGATATCCATGAGTTTATATGCTTTTGATTCTTCCCCATATCCTATCAATATGCACTCGATACTTTGTGGATCCAAAGCTCGTCTCTTCTCAGAAGGAATTCTAGCCCATGCAGTAGAGCCAAAAACTCTCAAATTTGACACATCCGGTTTGTGACCAAAGAATGCTTCGAAAGGAGTCATACCTTTCACGGATGAATGTGGAACTCGGTTCTGTATATATGCAGCAACATTGATTGCTTCAGCCCAAATATTTGTAGCCAAACCTTTTGATTCAATCATGCATGTAGCCATCTCTTTCAGTGACCGGTTTTTCCTTTCCGCTACACCGTTCTGCTGGGGTGTGTAGGGAACTGTATGTTGGATCTTGATTCCGCTTTGGGCACAAAGTTGCAGCAACTCGGACTTGATATATTCCCCACCATTATCATATCTAAGAGCTTTGATCTTGCTCTCAGTGGTGGTCTCAACAGAAGCCTTAAAATCCTTGAATTTTCCAAGCACTTCTGACTTGTTTTTGAGAAAGAATACCCATGTAAAGCGAGAATAATCATCAATAAATGTCAAAACATACCTTGAACCATTTAATGACATATGGGGCAGCGGACCGCTGATATCAGAATGGATCAATCCCAAAATAGTAGAGGCTCTGCTAGCCTTGCCGCGGTCGAATCTGTGCTCGGGGTGCTTCCCAATAATGCAACCGGTGCATATTCCCTTCGAGGAACGGAGTTGTGGAATCCCATCAACCATGGATTTATTTGATAGCAGCAGCAAATACTTATAATTTAGATGTCCAAATCTTTCATGCCAAAGCCTACTAACCTCATTACCATGTGTGCGAAGAGCAGTGGGCTTTGCAAGCGGAATAAAGTGCGAAAACTCATAACATTTAGCAGTGTGGTTTGCCTTTCCAACCGCAACTAGTCTTCCACTTTTGATATCAGAAATTTCAACTGTATTAGGGCTGAATGTGACTTTCTTTGGATCACCAGTATGTGTCATTTGATACACAGAAAGGAGATTCGAAGCTAAGGAAGGCACATAGAGAACATTCTGAAAGCATCCATGATCTACATGAATCGTACCTTTGCCCTTTGAAGAAATTTTTGAGTCATCTCCCAAATGGATGGGGATGGAGCTTTTTGGATCGAATGAGGAAAAAGAATCAATATTTGCAGCCATATGATTTGATGCACCTGAATCTATCAAGAGAGTGGGCTTCGAAACCGTTGCCATGAGTGCTTGTCCTCTTTCATGATCATCATTCCGATCTTTCTTCCTTGCACCGTCAGGAAGGGTTATGTTGTTCTTTTCCAAAAGGAGGGCCATTTGATCTATAGTCTTCTTCATACATGAACTTTCGGGATGAAAGCCACGGTTACAATAAGTACATTTAGATTTTTGGTTACCTTCTTTTCCCTTTTGCTTGGATTTCGAACTGGATGGTGCATCCGTTTGCTTGCCTTTGTCTTTTTGCTTGTGAGGCTCGAATTTGGGCTTCTCCTTCTTTAGCTTTCCTTTACCATTCGAGATCTTGGGTCCTTGAACAAATAGGGCTGAATATTTGGAGCTTATGGACCCCATTTGAATCAACTTGTCATGCTCTTTCGTAACGGACTCAATGAAGGCATTCAAGGTAGGCATCTTCCAATTCGGGGTAGTTAGCCGACCGGAATTGAAAGTGGAGACAAATACCGAATAATCTTTCCCAAGCTTGCTTAGAATGGAGAGGATCAACTGTTTATCCTCTTTGATAACACCACTGTTCTTCAATTGCAAGTTCAAGTTCTTGAATTTTGTGAAGAATTCATTGATGGTCTCGAAATTTTCAGGATTAAGGCCAATCAATTCATTCTCTAATTGAAAAGCCCTAAGCTCATCCTGCTTGCCGAATAGTGTCTCAAGTTGCTCCCATATGGCTTTTGGAGTCTTCAATCCGCTGAGATGGAAGTGAAGATCCTTGGAGATGGAGAGACAAAGAAGACCGTAAGCTTCATCAAGCTTGTTGTAGTGTTTAGTTCTTTCTGCTACATTGTTTGGCTCCAATTCAAGACCAAGAGTGACTCGGTAGTAACCTTTTGAACGTAATATGATCTCCATATCATCTTTCCAATCAAAATAATTGAATGGGGTGAGGATAGGCTTTGAAGAAGAGTATTCCATTGCAAGGATTGAGTCAACTGATGAAGAGGAAGCTTGCATGCAGACTAGAGCGAATGGAATTGCTGTAGAAATGCTTGCATGCAGAAGGTAGCGAATGCAATTGGAGGAGACAATAAACCTGCAAATCACATAAAAACAACCACAATAAGGTCGAACAATCCACCCTTTGAGAGTTGCATCACACCTGGGATTGGATTTCAAGCAATGTTGAATAGGTCCAATGTATCAGATCCAGGAATTATGTGGTAACTCAAGCTTCTGGAGTGGTATTGGAGTATTTTTCAAGCTTTGCATGCACAGGAGCGAATGCCCTTGAGATATCTCATGCCAAACTTTTTGCAATTTTTAGCAATTCAGTCAAATCTTCTTGTATAAACACCTGTAGAAAAGAGATCTTGTCCCTCAATGGCTCTGATACCATGTAAAATTAGTCACAGCAGATCTAATGAACAAGTAAATCAATCACAACAGATGAACATAGAAAATATGGTGCAAAACTGTGCAAAACATGCAGCAGTGCTCTCTATCCCAGAAAGGGTGAATGAATTACAATACAAACTGTCACAATGAACAGAGCAATTCGAATTGCCTAAGGAGGTCATTCGAATCACTGAATGGAGTAGCTTGACTCTATCTAGGAGTCCTCATCAATCATCGGTGTTGCTCATCAATCACAACAACCAGTCATCCAGGTGTCAAGCTGAGTCTAACTGATCATAATAAATGTAACTGAAGTGTGTAGCACTGATATAGGATCTGGAGGCTCAGTGGGGGCGCATGGGAGGCTAACTGGAGTCAGAACAAGTCACCTAATCGAACTGGAGGTCAATCGGAGGTGAAACAGTCAGTCAGGAGTGAAATCAATCAGAATCGGAGCTAACTGAATGTAACTGGAGTGAATCTGCAGTGGTAGGTGAACAAGTGCGCCCTTCTCTGTCAGTAGGTGAGAAGAGGGCGCCTTTCAGCTTGGGAGGGCTAAAACTCTGTGGTAAGTGGCTCCCGGGTGCTAGAAGAAGGTGGATAAGGTGTTGGAGGCATCAAACTGGTGACTGGACTGCATATCCTGAAATAGATCATGCAAGATCCTGAAGTAGATATGTATCCTGAAATAGATGATCCTGAAATAGATATGTATCCCGAAATAGATGATGGATATCCGAACAAAGGGAAGATTGTCGAGATTGGCAAATTGGCTTAATACGATCCCAAGGGACCAGCTACTCTTGAAAATTTTCTCCCCACCATTGACACCGCTATTGAAAAAGGCTCCATACCCTTGCTCTTTTCCATTGGGCTAGGCCTCTTCCGGGACACCACATTGACCGATACTTTTGAGGCCTTGCCCCCACCCCCTCCGATTGTTGAGATATCGTATTTGTGCACCATTTCGTCTGGTAAAACTCCGGTCCCATTGCAAATGCACTTGCAACCTCAACACCCACTGCAAACTCAACCGCAACCGGCATCAATACCTATCATGGTGGTGTAACGTCACCCTCACCCAATACGACCATCGGGAGGGGACGCTAGCTAAATGGGGGTCTCTCAAATTTCGCCCCAATTACATAAAACGAATTTCAACAAATACAATGTGTATAGAAACGTAAATAAACATGCACAACAGAATTAAAATATATCCACACACATCTAGCATGCAAATAAAAGCATAAACATTATAGGCATCAAATAAAAACATTGCAAATTCAAATGCATGAGAATACTTATCTTTATCCAATGTAGATCCAAGCAACTGGTTGTGTAAGAGGGATTTTCCACCCAACCATAGGCACTTTGTCCAGCATATAATATTTCTGCTGAGAGGCCACCAGGGTGAAGGAAATACCTACGGGCTTCTATCTCTCAACCCACAACCCATTATGCTCTCTATGCTTATCCAAATGCTCATACATATCTCTACATGGGTCTCACTCAACCCTCGCAGCCTTGGCTTCCACAATACCTTCCCCACACAACACCCTTCTAGCTCAGGCATCCCCTTAACCGATACACGGTTCTTTTGGGTGATCCATCTTGCTGGGTGCTTCCAGTGTGTGCATAGAATAAGTCCAATCTGATATGTGTTGCTATAGAACCACATGTAACCTCAATTCGTGGCTTCTCAAGCACCTACGAGCAGTAGAATTCATGGGTAAGGGTTCCTAGCTTGCCCAACCTCTTTGCTCACCTACAACCATCATTTTTCCCTTCCAAATATGTATCATGGTCTCCAAATTCGAATTTTTGGGTTACGGACAGTCTGGTATGTTCATGGACAACAATGGAGAGCTCTTCCTAGTGCATATCAGCATGCAAGAATGAGAGAATGAGGGTTGACTCCAAGGGATATGAGAAAATGGTGAAAATACAATTGACATAACTTCTAACAGTAGAAGAAAGGACTCCTGGAAGTTGCAAACTGACTTCTGTTATGATAGAACTGTCACAAAAGTGCAGTCAGTCCCATATTGCTTCAATAACTGCATGAGGTGACTTTTCCCACCAACCTCACACATGCATTAATGATTGGAAAATAGTCAAAAAATGAGATAATTGGCTTATTCAAGGCACATGACAGAATTTTGGGTGAGTTCTAAGGTTGACACTTGGCATAAAGGATTTAGTTTCCCATAGACCCCCTTTCCTCTTCACCTCTGGTGAAATCATAGCCCCTTTCGTGCTCTTTACACAACCATTCTTGGACCATTTTATTATTTATGCACATAATATTTACATATTTTCTAAATCAACATAACAAGCCAACTAAATAGTCCAAATAAAATATATACATCATACATGCCTAGCATTCACTAGTTGGGCCTTGGACTTGAGCTTCACACTAGCATATTTACACCATTTACATAATTTTGGATAAATACATTCCAAGTCAAAACTAGGGGTATTGCAGGTGGGAGATACACCTATCCATACGATATCGTTCTTGTTTCCTCCATCAAATTTCGTGAGCACGCTAGTGATGGCTACTCTCAGCCTTCCGGGATTGACATTAGGCCTTCCCGTGTGGTATCTACCCGCACTTAGCCCACCCCATACCCCACAAGTTGTTTTGAAACTGGTCCAACCGATCAAGATTCCCCAAAACCTGCCTCCTGATGTGTCCAATGCGGTACCCCCCTGCCCCTTCTCTCACATCAACTAAGAAATCTAGGGTCAAGACCTCAAAGCTAACCACAACTGCAACAACAAACAAAGTTGTGACACTAGCTTCCCTAGCTGCAGCGCGAGAACCTCCGCCTTTCACTTTATGTGATGTTCCCACTCACGCCACCCATAATTGTCCAAAGTTTCCCATCCTACGTACTCACATGTAGACGTTGGATGACGGTGAAAACATTCTTGTGGTCCAAGTACCTGACCCTCCCCAAGTACACAACAAGTCTTTACACACTAACCATTCTTGTGTGATTTGTGGCACCTATGGCCACTACTCCCACCACTATCATGATCTAGCCGAATATTGATTTTCCCTACTGAGTTACATCGGTTCTATCTAGAATCTCAAGTTACCGTCATCGAAGAAGTCCACCCCCCAAAATCGTATTCAAGCGAGATGAACACAATTTTTTTCATCTCATCCTTTGATGAACCTTCATCATCAACCCATAACACTACGATTATGTCGACAAAGACGGGTCCCTTAGACCTTTCTAGTTGATCCTTTCGAACCGATGAGGAAATACCATGTCCACAGCATGGGGGCGGACCCCGAAACTTGCCTACTCATCATCATCATCATTCTCATTGGTGATACTGGGGGCATCCACCCTGTAGGGGGAATCCCCATCATTGTATCACCAATTCAATCTGCCACCATGGCAAGTAACCTCATGGTACAACCCCCTTCTAGCAGTTGATCAATGCCTTGTTGATACCTCTCCAAGAGAGCATCCACACCACATTGACACCTCTAGGATGAGGGACATAATAGACTACCTCAACCCTGGGATAGGGGGCATGCTTAGTCATTTTTACCCTTCCCCATCACATCTATCTATGTACGTTAGTGAGTCCATAGCTCAATCTAACACACATGTGATCCATAATCACAAACCCCATGCCCATAGCATGGGGGAAGGACCTTAACCATGCTCACTTTTTCACATGCATGATCTCAACCATTTTTTAGGTCACATGTCACTTGTATATTTGGTTTGATTTCCACATGCACATTTTATGATTGGGCATCGTTTCCATGTGTAGAGGTCCAAGTTACGTTGAACTCCACTTGTTTCAATTGATAGTCGATCCTTCCAGGTATAACATCTTTACTAGCATATAGGTCATATTCTCCCTCCGGGTATCTTATGCATTGAAACAGTTTCACCTTTACGACTATAGGAACCCCCCTGTTCAATTAAGTGGCCCAGCCCATCCACCATTACATTCTCCCTTGTTTTGCAGTAGAGCCTACCTTACATGGGTGACCATTTGAGTACCCCTTGCATTTGTAACCCATGTCATTCCAATCCCCATAGGTTCGGGAGTCCTTGTATTTTGACATCCAATGATGAAGCCGCATGCATTCCATTCACATTGTCACTCATTGGCCAATCCCTATAAACAAAATCCTGACAAGGAGTTTCTTTTAAGCTCTTTTCTGACTCCTTAAAGAATGAAAATATCATCGAGCAAACGTGCTTCCTTTCATGCTCGTTAAAGTATTTGAAATGGTTTCCATTCACTATGCATGTTACCCCTTTTTTGGATCGAATGGACTAATTATGAAAAATGAATACTCTAGTCCCTTTGGCTAGAAGAGTTCTCACCTACTTACTTTTATTCTTTTTCGGGCTTGGGAGACTAAATTTATGACAAAGAACCTCAATGGAGTTTTCTTCATGTTTTTAGACTCCCTAAAATTGAAAACACCAACGAGCACTCACTAACTCGGGCTTGATCAAAATCCATGGGTAAGTACATTATTGAGCACCCTTTTATCCCTTCTTTAAGCTCATTAAAAAATGACGGCCCAAATGGTGCCTTTCGGCACCCTTGCATATTGCATATAGACTCATATCACGACAACATTCTCCAGTATGGTCGCCTTTGTTTAGAGTATTATGTGATGATTCCTCCTTGGAGTCTCTATGATGTCATGTATCAGTCCCCCCTCTCCAAGCATCAACCATTGCAGTCATCCCCACGAGGTCACCCTAGCTATGTTCCCCTTCCCCAAGATCAGTTTCATATGCTTCCAGGTCATCCCTGCCATCATACTCTGAACAAAGGAAGTTTGAGTCCCCTTACTCCATTTCCGTTGTATCCCCAATCAGTGTCTTAGTCCCATGTCTAGTTCCATTTCCTCTATGATTGCATCCATATCGCTCCTATCAAGAAAACCTCATTGCCTTGGTAGTTGCGGGTCTCCCTTTGTTGTCATTAGCACATCTATTCCATAGGATAGACCTAGAGGTCCATGTACCTTGGTTTCATATGCCTCATTAATGAGTTGCTTGGACCACTTGAGGGGAGCCCTTAGTTCCCCTTAGACCAGTTGTGTCTCACGTGCTTGACTTTAGCTAGATCATTACACCATTGAGATTCGTACAAGGTATTGGTTCTTTCATTGTTTGGTTGAAGACCTCGAATATTCTCTTACTCTAACATATTGGGGAGTCTCCCTAGAACCCTAATAATCTTATGTTCCTTGCAATATATGGGATGCGTTGGCAACAGTGTTTGGGAATCCCCTCAGTTCCATGCTTCCTAGTGTATCCAATTTCAGATGTAGTTCATTGTACCTCCGATATTCTGACTCTCAGTTGTTGAGTCCATACAGTTGTTGGACCCCTTCAGATCCAACAAAGCATTAGTTATTGTGATCTTTCCTTCTTGGTGAATGTCATTATTTCCATGTATCAATTCTTTAGATCATCCATGGTTGTACCATGATTACAGTCCATTGTGTTCAATATCTTATGGGACACCTATAATGTACACAACAATTATCTATGTATTGATCGGCCCCCTTTTGGGACTTGATCCATTTTGTATATTTTTGAGACATTGATACGAGCATGGGTATGCGCGCCTCATCCATATATTTGAGATTATATGTACCTCATCCATTTTGAGTGATTATATATGTAGATATAGGCACTTATTGTTGTGATGAAGGGTATGTTCTACCCTCCGACATAATTTTAGGTCTTTATACTACTGTCACAGTTCTCCCTTGGAAAAAATAAATATCCTATGGTGTATGTCGGCCATACGATGAGCTCCTGACCTCACACATCAAGGGGAAATCTATCAACACCAAAAGTTTGTCCACTTTGCTTATCCACTAACCACGCCATATCATACATCATGTCCCCTTTCCATTTCCACCACTTTGACCTTTACATGTCAAAAATATCATAAATGGCCCATCATTATTATTTCCTCTCTCCACAAAAGAGGGAAGTTGGCACATTCCTAAAAATGGGAAAAAGGGAAAATCCCCCAAAAATAGGAAATTCCCACAAATGATAAATTTACATAAAAAGGGGGGAAAATAAGTTGGATCTAACCCACTCATAATACTTATCCAAATACCGTCAATTGAGTGTAGATCGGGTGGTTGGGAGGAATGTTGTTATCCTCTCCACCCAAGTTCAAATCTATTTTTCTAACACTTGCTCCAAGGGAGTCGGCTTTGACTATGTAATGATTGTAATTATGGCCATACCTTGATTCTTCGGAATAGAAGGTGTTGGTATTTCTCCCGGTGGATGTATCCCTCTAACAAACGATGAACCACAATTTAAAAAAATGTTTATCCAAATATCATTTTCCAATCCCATGGACAACCTAATACCATGGGCCACAAACCATGTGTCATATATCTATATATACATGTGAAGGTCCCTCATTTTTTATAGATCCATACATTCTCCACCTTTTGCATGTTGTCACTCTACCAAAATTCCATTGAGTCCTTTACCCATATGCTGAGATTTGGCACCTCTTGTGACGTGTAGCTAGAGATTATGGAGCTGCTAGGATACAAGGACACACTACTTTGGAAGGCTACAAGGGCCCCCATTTCCAAGTATTCTTATGGTCCTAGATTGTGCTCTTATAATATAAAATCATTTTGTGTTGTTTGTTCCAATGTTAAATTAATATTATCTCAATGCATGTTTAGTGTATATTTATTTTATTGTTGTTTATTTTGTTTGCATATCCATCTTTGAAACTGCTACTAGGGATCCTCTAATCCTTAGTAGGTTCCTTTTGGCACATGCTAGAGGGAAAAATCTTGCAACATGAAGCTTAAAATGGAGAATCTCCTTGTAGATCGAGAGCGATGGGTTGTTTTCGACCCCAGAACAAATCTGACGGGTATGTCAAGAAATATTAGGGAAAAGAAATAGGAAAGCAAGAAATAATATCTAACTTTCCTTAGCAGATTCTATAATTTGTTGAATGTCTTGGGAGAAGACACTACAAAGGAACTATGGGATATTTTGGGGAACTTGCACTAGTTGAAATCCTTGGTTAACAAGTTGTTTCTTCAGAAGAAACTATATCTTCTAAGGATGAATGGGAGTGACTTAGTTACAAAGCACCTGATTGCATTCAATACTGTGATCATTCAGTTTTTCTCTGTGGAGATTAAAATCACTAAGGAGGAGAAACGTATTAGTTTGTTATGTTATTTTCCAGACTCATGGGATGTCCTAGTCAGGACTATTGGAAGCAATAATACTACATTGAATATTGATGATGTGGTTGCATCTATGTTGTCAAAGGAGTTGAGACAGAAGAACATGGGAGGATTGACCCATGACGCCTTGATGGTGAGAGGTCAACCGCTCAACAGAGGAAAAGGTAAATCCTTCAGTAGAAAATCAAAGTTAAGGGGTAGAAGGTCTAGATCACCAAGTCAGACAATGAGAAAATGTTGTCATTGTGGTAAAGTCGGGCATTATAAAAGAGACTGCAAGTCGATACGAATCGAGAGAGCAAAGGATATGAGGAAACACAAATGTTAGAAGTTAAGTCCTCCAAAGAAGAAAAAGGGGATGTGTATTTGGCCTCGACAAGTACACAGTCAAGTCATGACTCTTGGTTGATCAACTCTAGTGCATCATGGTATATGACACCACACATAGAGTGGTTATGTGAATATGAGAAATACGATGGTGGTGATGTTCTTCTAGGAGATGATTCACCAACCAATATTGTCGGGCAAGGTAAAAATCAACAAATACTAAAAGATGGAAGGAGAGGAGCCCTTCTAGGGGTGTTGCATATTCCAGGTTTGGATTGAAACCTTATATATGTCAATAAGATGGGAAATGCAGGTTTGCAGACTGTATTTGAGGAAGATTCATGCAAAATGGTGTGAGGAGCATTGGTATTGATGAGAGGATTCTAGAGTGTAACATTGTACAAGTTATCAGAAGAACATATATCGATGGATGTGTGAATGCGGTCTTTATCGAATCTAATGGTGTATCTTCTTGTCTAGTCGACTAGACCATGTTTTGGTATCAACAGATGGGACACATTCGTGAGAAAGGTATCCGTACTATGTACACCAAAGGTATGGTTGAATATCTCCCTGATTGTTCTTTAGAAATGGACTTATGTGCACATTGTATTTATGGTAAACAGAGTCATGTAAGATTCCCATCTGGGGCCACTAGGGCTAAGGAAAAACTGGAGTTAATTGTGTTTGGACCAATACTATTCATATCACTAGGAGGATCCCAGTATTATGTTTATTTCATAGATGATTTCTTCATAATGACACGGCTATAATTTATGAGGAAGAAATATGAGGTTTTTGAGAAGTTTCAAGAGTTCAAAACTCTTATAGAAAACCAGAATGGCAGAAAGATTAAAGTGTCGAGAACTGATAAAGGAGGAGAATTTTGGAGTAAATATTTCAACCAGTTCTATAGACATTGTGGTATAGCTTGACAAAACACAAATCCATACATGTATCAATGGAACAGAGTTGTTGAAAGAATGAATAGAACGTTGATGGAGAAAGTAAGGAGCATGCTCAATGGTGCAGGTATCGCACAAGAATTCTAGGTAGCAGGAGTTGACACAGCATGCTATCTGGTAAATAGTTCGTCGTCGATGGCTCTCATCGATAAGACTCTATATAAGGCATGGGATGGTAAGATTCTCTCTCTTGCACATATCAGAGTCTTTGGGTATGATGTCGTTGTGCATCTACCTAAGGAGAAAAGAAACAAACTTGACATCAATTATGAGAAATGCATCTTAGTCGGGTACAAGGATAGAGTGAAAGGGTATAAGATGTGGAATCCAGCCAAAATGAAGGAAGTTTATAGTAGATATGTGATCTTCATAGAAGTTGGAGATACTTCCACGATTGAAGAGGTTAGAAGAGAAAAATAACCATAAAAGAAAGAGTTTGAAATGAATGATGAAAAGCATGAATCAAATGAGTCAACTGAATTTGAAAAAGAGGTGGAATAGCAGAATCTAATCGTTAGGAGGTCTGGTCGAGCAAAGAAAAAACCAGAACGATATAGTCCACTTGTATTTTTCTATGATTTTGCATTATCTAATAGAAAAAGGTGATCCCGAGTCAGTAAAAGAGGCACTCGACAGAGAGTGAACTTTGGAGAAAGTCCATGAAAGAGAAAATAGAATCCTTGAGGAAGGATGAAACGTGGGATCTGGTTATGTTTCCAAATGGAAGGAAAACCATAGTCAATAAGTGGGTGTTTAATAAAAAGATGAATGCAACAGGATAGGTCGAGAAGTGCAAGGCTTGACTGGTAGTAAAGGGACATTACCAAGTCGAGAGAGTCGACTTTGGTGAGATGTTTTCTCTTGTTACAAAGTTAACTTCCATTAGGATACTAATGTATTTAGCTACAGCATTTGATCTTGAGATAGAATAGATGGACGTAAAGATAACATTTCATCTTGGTGACCTTGAAGAAGAAATTTATATGAAGCATCCTGAGGAATTTACTATGAAAGGGGAAGAGGAGTTGATCTCCAAGCTCAAGAAGTATCTCTATGGTTTAAAGCAATCACCCAGGATGTGGTACTAGAAGTTTGATATGTATATCCAACAACTATGTTTTTTGAGAACTCGTGTTGATCACTATGTGTACATAAATAAATTCAGTGATAATTTTATATATGTAATTTGATATGTCGATGATATGTTGACGTGGATTTGATTAAGGAGGTGTAGTTGCAATTTTCCTCCAAGTTCGACATGAAGGATATCGGTGCAGCCAATTTTATTCTTGGAATGGAAATAAAAAGGGATCGAGCAGATAGAAGGCTCTGGTTAAATCAAATAAATATGATGAAACAATTCTAAAATGCTTCAACATGCAAGAATGCAAACTGATTAAGGTCCCTATTCTTGTAGGAGTTAAATTATCCGTTGAAGAGTGTCCTAAGACATAGGAATAAATAGAGTACATGGCACATGTTCCCCATGCTAATGTAGGAGGTAGTTTGATTTATACTATGGTATGTACTCAACTTGGTATTTCCCATGCAATGGGAGTATTGAATAGGTATATGTCAACACCGGGGAAGGAGAACTAGACTGTGATCAAGAGAGTATTTAGGTATTTATGTGGCACAACGGATTATGCAATCGGTTGTCAAGGAAAATATGAAACCAAAAAGGAAATCAATGTACATGGTTATGTTGACTCCATTTACACTGGAGATTATGATAGTAGATAGTTTACCAGTGGATACGTTTTCAATTTATTCGGTGGAGAATTCAGTTGGATGAGTATGAGGCAGTCAGTTGTTACATTGTATACTACTAAGTTTGAATACATGGCATCCACCCATGTAAGCAAAGGGGCAGTTTGGTTGCAGAGATTGTGTTCAAATATTGGGTTCAAACAACATGTTGTTAAGTTGGATTGTGGCAATCAAAGTGCAATATTCTTGACTAAGAACCCAACATACCATTCAAAGACAAAGCATAGTGATGTACAATACCATTTTGTGAGAGGCATGGTGTAAAACCATAAAGTATTGTTGGAATGGTAGGCAAATTGAAAAATGTCGCAAACTAATTAACAAAGTTTGTGAGCACTGAGAATTTTACTTGGTGTAGAGAATCAATGGGCCCGTTGGCCTTGGTTAAATAAACTGAAGTTTGAATCTCATGTTTATGCAAAGAAAAAAACAAGTGGGATAATGTTGGTAGTGTTATATTCTTTGCATGGAAATCAATGGTCTAAGTCGATGGTCGACTAGTTGAACATAGTCGATGGGATTTAAAGTTGATAGACAGTTGAAGTCTGGTCAACTAGTCGATAAGAGTCACATGTGGTTGACTCACTACAATCGATGGTATAGCCGAATGTGTAGGAATTCAATGGGGATAAAAACACATAGGATCTCAACAAGCAAGCTCAATGGGAAGTCGATTAAAGTTGACTCAGTCAAGTCGTTGTAATAGAATAAGTGAAATTTGTTAGGAAGTTATAGATCACAATTAAGGAAGCAGTTAGTCGTAACTAATTCGTTTATCATGAATTAGAGTACTTCATCTATAAATAGGATGTGATGGAAAGATGAAATGCAAGAGAAGGAAATGAATGTATGACTGAAACACATGTATGTATGGCCGATGAGAGTGTAAGAGAAATAGTTTCTAATAGATGAGCAATTAATCTCACTATTTTGTTGGTTTTCTTGGTATAGGGTTTCTAGGGTAATTTTTGTTGACTATGTGATGTGTTGTATGACATTGTCTAATATTGTTTAACTATAAGAATAATTATGCATAATCACTGTAATAGGTATTAGAATTTAATGTATATTGCAAAGTATTTAAGGGGTTTTCATGAGAACTTTTTCAATTTCCAAAATTACTCAAGTTTAACAGTTGTCGAAAGAATGTCCACTATTGAATTCTCTTTGACCTTGTCAAAGTGCCTTTCACATTACCACACCCCATGTGGTAATGAATCGTAGCTATATTATGGACCCATTTGAAGAGAATAACGACACGTTAGCACCAATATTTAAATTTGGCATTCACCTTTTGTCACAGACCCCAAAATGCCCATATAAAAAAAATTAAAAAGGATAAATGCATGTATACTTTTGTACTTCTAGTATTATTGAATCGAATTACTTTACTTGATTTACATACTGGACTCTAAACCAAAGTTAGCAACATGTCAAGGTTTTGTTCTTGAATAACATCCAAGGTCTAGGACTCAGTCCTAAATACATTTGTTACATTTGTATGCTAGGGTATAGGCTCTAAACCTTACTTCTTTTATGAGCATACTAGTTAAGGATTATAAGCATAATTACCTAAGTATTTAACCTAGCACATTTAGCATGATGAGGGTTTAAACCCTACAAAATCCTTGCATGGACTTAATTTATATTTCTAACATGTATTAGTGTTTGATGAACAATCTAACTATAACTTCCGCATTCTCCAAATTATAAATTCTTTGTTAATATTAAGAAATGTGGATTGCGTATCTCCATAATTTTAATGGTTAAATATTAAGGTTTATGCATTCCTGACTTCCGCATTACGGAGTGTGGGTTGCGGGTCCTTTAGTTATAAAGGTGAATTTTGACCGCTTCCGCATTCCCGACTTCCGCATCGCGGATTACATTTTGTGGAATCCTTAGTTATAAAGTTGAGTTTTTAACCGCTTCTGCATTCCTGACTTCCGCATCGCGGATTGTGGGTTGAGGGACTTCCACTTTTCAAATTTTTAATTTAGCGATTCCACATTCCACCTTTCCGATTGCGGATTCGGTGGACTGTGGAATGCGGGTTGCGGAAATTCCACTTTTCAATGTTTTAATTCAGCGATTCCGCATTCCGACTTTCTGATTGCGGATTCGACGTATTGCAAAATGCTGGATTGCGAAACTTCAATTTTTCAAGGTTTTAAATTAGCGATTCCGCATTCTGACTTTCCGATTGCGAATTCGACGGATTGCGGAATGCGGGATTGTGGAACTTCAACTTTTCTTTGATTAATTTTAGCGATTCCAACTTTCTGATTGCCGATGCGGGATGTAGGTTGAGGCAGATTTCGATGGCTTACGAAAACGTTTAACGGGTGAAACCAGATCTTAGAAAATGGTTTGAACTTGTAAATATTTATTGTTTATTTCAAGATCAAGGGTTTGAAAGCTGTAAAATTATATTTCCGATCTATTATGATTATTCTAACTATCTATATAACAGAAATAGATCAAATGCCAACTCTATAACAGAAATAAACCCTATACATTATTTTGCTTATAACTGTAAGGGAATAAACAGACATTGATACATGATATGATGCATAACTATAAATTATGCATATAAACTGAATGAAGGATGTTACAGTAATGTACAGTAATTTCATAATAGAAAGAATAATTAGTTATGTGCCTGCTAGAACAATACTCTTACTGATATAAACAATAACTTAAAACAGTGTTTGAATATCTTGCCTACAAATCTAGAAACAATATACACATATGGACTCTGAATAAGTATATTACAGTTAAACAACAGTCGATAGCATGCCTAACATTGTAATAATTCTGGATGACAATTTAAGAATCATTTACAATAAAATTGTAGAATGATAAAAGATAGTTGATAACATACATAAGTCATATAATCATTCTGAATAACAATTTAGGAATCATTTACCGTACACAGACATTCAGAATAGTAAAACAATAAAATAAATAGAACCTGAACCAACAGAGGCAAATCAAAACTGAAGGTCGGCGTTCCTCCCAACCAATCTTCCAGAACAACCAAACTACTTGTTATGAAACCCCCGAGCATGTTTGTTGAACCACAAGGACAAAGACTTGTCACAGAGTTCCTCTTGCATAAGCTAGGTCACAATCTCACTTCATCGTAAGCCTCCTGCTCATTGGATGAACTAAATACTTATCATATTCCCCCCTTCATCATAATCCTCCTGCTCATTGGATGAAATCAATACTTAAGTTTCCCCACATCACGAGCCTCCTGCTCAATTCGATGGGATCATACTTATAGTATTTTCCTAGGACTTAGGCCATTTATGAGTCACCTGCTCGTAAATGCTCCAAAAGGAGTCTTGACCTTATTTTTAGGAAGGATGCCTCCTGCACCATTGCGCCTTTATTAGGCAATCTTGCCATACTGGGTTTTCCTCTTGACACTTGTCATTTCTCCTTGTGGGTCAGCAAACACTCTTCGACAACTATTTCAATTTTGATTCCCTCAGTTATTTAATAATTTAAAAATAATAATTCATTTACAAATGTCTTGACCTCACTTGGTCAATCATGTCAAATCAAATAATAACATAAGGTCTTATAAAATAATAATCATTCGGGTTCCTTGGTGTATTACACCTTGACCTATGAAACACAAAATTTGTGATAGTAAAATTTTTTTACAACCCTTCGGCCTTCAATTAATGTTCTCGCAAATTAATGATGTCCATTTTAAGTTCAAGGAAATTTATAGTGTTAATTTCAAATTCATAAATATTCATAAAGTGTCCATTTTTTAAAATAAGAGATTAATAATTGTTTTCTAAGATTCAAAGAAATAGAACCAAACAATCAAAAGCATATATTAAATATAAATGCAAATCCAAAGTAACATAACGTATAAAAGAATATCTAATAATAAAATTTTAATATAAATTATATAATGCATATAACTAAATAAAACATTAGGGGAAGAAGAGGACAAAATAGTTTAGGTCAAAAATAGTTCTTTTAGGAAATAATATGCATAGTTAGGATACTAAGGCCAATTCTCAAAAAGAGGAAGGAGGAGAAAAAAAAAGGTGGTGGAAATTTATATGGAAAATAAAAGCTCCTCCTAAACAAGATTGTTATCTACTTGTACATATCTAATAAGGTCTTTGTTGTTAGGGAAAGTGTTCCTATGGATGGGGTGATGCCACCGACGTACTGGGGTGAAAGACATACATCCAGAATTCTGCAAATAAAATATTTAAGCAAAAGTTTAGGGTTTAAGAGGATCTGTACCTTACAATAGAAGGTTGATCCAAGCCTCTCCTTGAGTCCTCCTCTTGATCTCCGATCAAGGAAACTGCAGAATCACTTCAAACCTTCCTCAAACCAATTTGACTACACATAAAACATTAATATTCAAAAGAGCATAAAGAATTGATCTCATAAACATCAATAAGTAATCAAATCTGAGATATATATGCACACAGTGATTTGGAAAGGGAAGAATGTCTAATCGTTATTAATGAATGAAGAAAGTACATGATTATACCTTTCTTCAAACATGGCACTTCATGAAATATTCAATTCTGAATCTCCTGCTTCTCTCCTCCAAGAATCCCGACCTCCAAGCAATGAATTAGGGTTAGATGGAAACTAGGGAACAAGTGAGGGGGATGTGAATCCAAATTCCTCCAACATAACACTACAATGGGCTAAGTGTGTTTTCATGGTTCGGTCTCCCTCTTTTATATAGTGATTGAAGAAGATAGGGTCGAGGAGGAAGTAGTTATAACCGAAGAGATGGTTAACAAAACCAACAAAACCACCAATTTTTTGGGATTTATATATTGTTTTGGTATTTTTGAGGTACACACTAGTGGAAAAGGGACAACAAGTGAGTAACATGCATGTTCACCATGTACAACCTGCGTTTTTGTGGAAAAATGAGGAAAAAAAAACCTTTTTCTAGGGCTTTTCAGGAGAAGTTTTGGTCTCCAAAACTGTTCCTAAGATTCCTAACTATCAAATGGACCATGAATTAAGTAAGGCCATCTTACTAAAGTCCCAAATATGGCTCTTCCATCCCAAATGTCCTTTTGTGTGACTCAAATTAACCTCATGAAATGTCAGCATGCGACCAAAAGGTGTAAGTGTCATCACGGACGGAGAAGTGCCAAATTTGGCTATAATGGATGCCCCCTAATGTATGAGGTCAAAAGGGAAGACGATGGCCGAAATACATTATAAATAATAAAGTACTGGGTCATGGATTCGAAGAAACCAGAGAAACTAAGAATCGTAGGCTCAAACGAAGTACATGAAAGAAAGGAAAATGTCATACAATCTCATCCCTAGGATAAATGTCCATGTTCAAATAGTGGAACATGACCTCCAGGAGGATACAATGATGATCCAATAAATAATTATAACTGATGCATATATCATGGCCACTAGAATACAAGCATGGATCCATTAGAAACAGAAGTATGAACATAGCCACATAAATACAAAGGTGGATCTATGCCAAAACTAGAGATCATAACCATAGTGAACAAACTAGATCCATGTCTCATCAAGAGCCAAAATAGGCGTGTTTCAGTCTTGCACAGCTTGGGAAATAAAAAAATATGATGATGTTATTATAGGTCCAAGGTCTTCAATCCAAATTGTCTCAAGGTACGAATCCTAACCATGTGAATAAATGAGTTGATGTCGAACATGGAGGACACTGTTTGATTATCGGCCATTAATGTATATTGTTAACAAAGGCGAGGGAACCCACCAATGATGAAAATGGGCCCCAAGGTACCTAATACATTCTAACAGGTGTGAATAAGAGGTTGTGAAGTCAAACACCCGAAGAATTCGTCGAGTATGAGACATTGAGGTATTCCCACTACCCAATAGCGAGGGAAATTGCCAGTGATTACTGCAATCCCCAAGGTACTACCGAAAACTCTAAACTTCATTCCCAGAGAAATATGAGTTGAATTCGATGGGAAGAAGTTCGTTGGAAGGGAGTCCTTAAGGCATCCTCCATCATCCAACACGAGGGACAATCAAAGGTTGATCTGATTTGGAGTAGGAATGAATATATGATGAAACATACTAACACCAAGGAATGGCCGACACATGAGGTCAAGGCAACTGCAGAATGGTCGGCTCAGGTTTTATCCTTGAACAATGAACACGACATAATAGTGACTTAGGCATCTTTGAACACAACGGGACCATGATATAAATATGTAATGTAGGAGGTCCATAACATATTATTAATATGATTGGAAGAGTAACCAACCATAGGAGTAAAAACTTTGAGATTGGGTTTATCCTAAGGCCAAAACTTTGAGATTGGGTTTATCCTAAGACCAACTTGTTTGGGAGACTCAAAATAGGTGCTTTGTTCAAGGACATAGTTGACTTGCTGCCCTTATGTTGAAAGACATTTGACACTCTTACCTTCCTTTTTCTCTTTTTAGGTACATTTTTTCATATTTTAACAAGCTTGAAAGAGAACTAAAGCATGCTCAATAAGGATCCAACCATGTGTAATTTTATGAGTCCATGGAAGGGGAACTCAACACTTTCTTCTTTGTTTTTTGAGTTTGAAGACAAGGTATAAGATTACTCGATAAAATATTTATTTGTGGATTTTAATATCAAGCCCAGATCTGTTCGTGCTCACCGATGTTTTCATATTTAAAGAGTTTGGAAAACTTAAACAAGAACTCTATACACCATCTCTTGGATTTTATATTGATCCTGATTTGGTAGATACTCGCAGGGTTTTCATATTTAGAGAGTTTGAAAATCCTAAAGAAGGCTCCAAGGGATACTTTTTCATAAAGTTAGTCTCATCTCCCTAAAAGGGATAAAACAATGTGAGAGAGAACTCTTCTAGCCAAGTATGACTAGAGTACTCATTTTTTGTACATAGTCTAAATGGTCCGAAAAAGGGTTAAACTTATACCGTAGAGACAGCCTTTCAAGTACTTTAAGGGGTATGAAAGAGACAAGCTAGCTAGGTGATCTTTTCCTATTTAAGGAATCTGAAAATATCTTGAAGAGGACTCCATAAAAGTCTTTTCCATAAAGGTTTAATGAACCCGAAAAAAACAAACTCGTGACCTCCTTACTGTTTTTAACAAGCTCGAAGGAGATATGGAAGAATGCTCGTGGCCTCCTTACTGTTTTTAATGAGCTCGAAGGAAATATGGAAGAATGCTTGTAATGGGAAGATACGAGTGTCAAGGGCATGTGAGACTAGTTCCAAGCGCATGGAACAAACTTATGCATAATGCGAGGAACATGAGAAAGATAAGAACACTTAGGGTGTGTCTCCTATGGGTAAAAGGTGTCAAATTACAACAGAAAAATGATACATGGCTTAACGAAAATTAGATTAGATATGGAGGCTTATATAACGAGCTCAAAGCATGGAAGCCAACATCAAGCTCATTAGCACAAGCGGGATCAAAGTAAATGAATATGTGACTTAAACAAAAAATTGGGAACCTTATAAGGAATGGCTAGAAATATATGAGGAAGAAAGATATGAGGCTTCTTCTCAAATTCATGGTGAATCTAGAAAGGCTCCCGAGCCTATGATAAAAAAATTAGCATGGGCACCAAAATGGCATAAGGGTGTTGAATACGGTGACCCATGTTAGGTAGGCTATGTTGCTGGACTGGTGCATAATGCATATAGAGATGGTTAACACACCAAGATCCAACAGGTTCGAGCCTATGGTGAATTCGGATGGAAAAAGGTTCAAATGCATCATAACAGCGAGGATACCTAAACCTATATGCAAGGTTCCAAATATATCTGACATGGTCAAACAAAGTGGCGCAAAGTACCAGTAAGAAATCATGAGTCCAGCTAAAAATATTGTCTCCAAGAAACAACAGTACCAGGATCATATCTAAAAAATGTGTAAAGAAATATCCAATACAGGTCACTATGGTAGAAATACTTTCAACTTCACTATTATCGACAACATGCATAATGCAGGTAGAGCTAACAAAAGGAGGCTCTATAGTACCAAATCTTGAAGACCTACAATCAACATCATCAACTTCGGGATGAAGATCAAATTCCAAGGATGTGATGGAATCTGCAGGAACAAATTCATCATCATGGGAGTTGAAAATTCTAGAAGCAGAATCGAACTCAGCAGGAACACCGATTTGCGGGTCTATGAGAGAGTCCAAAGACTCAGCAATGGTAAGATCAGACTCCAAAGTCAAACTGGGGCTAGACATAACTGCAACTAGATCAACATCCAAATGAATGGCAGACTGCATTATAGACTCTACGAAAACTTCATCAGAAGGAAGTATATCATCCCATATAAAACACATATCCAAACATTCAAATGGAGGTATCACCTAGTCAACTTTCGGGACCAAGTCCCGAGAAGGTAAGAATGAAATTAGAGGCTTCTTCTCAGTAGCAATTGTACCCAAGGGATATCAAGGTTGGTTGAACTGAGTGCACTCAACTTCTGAGGCTGGACACTTCCAAGGGTTCAAAAAGTTCAAAGACTTAAATTGAGACTCCTTATTTATGAAAGGTGTGGAAACTATTGAAATTGTGTGCACTGGCGATGCATTATCTTCCAACTCGGGTGGGGGAAGATTAAAATTTCCCATTAATGAAGGGTACATCCCCACACTAATGTTTTCACAACTCCTCGTGGAATGGGAAACTAAAGGAATATTGGATCTATGATCCCGATTGAACTCATTATTGTTTAAGGGTAGTTGGTTAATTGTTACAATATTTCCTTCATGTGGAAACTTGATGACGTGAAAGATCGAAGAGACTGCTGCCATCATAGCTAAAGTGGAATTTCTCCCTAGTAAAAAATTATAATCAACCACTTCCACATCCAATTTGAATACTTTGCCCCCCATCTCTATTGGAAATTCCAAAATAATTCCATGAGGTTTAAAAAGATGGTCGTCGAAATCTTTTAACATGGTGACCGGAGAAACTATGTCAGGTTATCCTAAATCCTTCTAGCATAATAAAGACATAACACAAATGGAGGCACCCTCCTCTACAAACATCCTATGAATATTAGTATTTCCAGATATGTCTTGGATATGAAAAGCAACATGGTAGGATAAACGAGGCTTCCAATTATCAAAATCAAAAGTAATCACTTGACTATCTATAGGATCTAGGGCCCCTAAAGATGAAAGTAAGGTCTTCCTTTGAGTTGGACAACTCTACAATACCTCAAGTGTAGACATCGTACATGGATCATGCGTCAAATCTTCAACTATGCTATAATTCTATGCAACACGCACATTAGGATTGAATGTTGCTTTCTTAAGAACATCTTTCGGTATTTGAGCCATAGTGTCGTTGGGAGGCTTATCTATATGCAAAGAATTATCACTATCACTATTAATAGGTTCCTTACCTTTTGATCCAGAAAAATTAGTTTCATAATTCTTCTTTCTAGTCTGGAGATACAAATCATGTTCACACATGAAAACTTCTCCTGAGCCTAAATGACCCCCTTGAGAGGAGTCTCCTTGGTTTCCCCTTTGAGAGGCTACAGGGTTTGAATGAACACCAACAATCATCTGTTGTTGATGTTAAGGAAATGGATTGGACAAAACAATAGGTTGGGAGGACCTTTCCTACCAAGCCAACAGTTTTTGTGCCATTTCCATCTAAGGGCATTTATAAGTTAGATGATCCTTCCCACATAACAAGCAAAGGAATTTTGTCTTAGCTTTTCATTAGCCCCACTAGCATTATTGTTGTTATTATATGCCTTGTTTGTCCCCATATTCCCATTTTTCTTATTCTTGTTTTCTTCCCTCTGGGATGTTGGTTTCCTTGAGAGTTATGTACTAACAGAATGTCAAAAGGAGGGTTGGGTTTAAGGTTTTGTGTGTTAATCTTACCAGTTGCCGGTGAATTTTGACTTGAAAAGTTAGTACCTGGGCTAACTAGATTGTTCTCAACTGCACCGATCACTTTATCAGCATGAGGTGTCGGTATAGGTTTTGTTAGGTCAACTTTTTCTCTAGGAGCACTAGGCATATTTTCATCCAGTATTATGGATTGGGAATAAACCAAATCCAACTACTAGGCCTTAAAAATAGCTCGCTCCTAGGTTTTGTGATAATATGCAGTAGGATCTGACAGCTGTAACAAGCCTCACACAATACTCACTCAAGAAGTGCAGAGAAGAAGAGAAGAATGTAGTCAATAATCACTCATGAACACAGAAAATGGAGAATAGCAGTCAAATCATACATCAGCTGTGAGTTGGCACTGTGAATAATGAATACAATACAATAACTGTCAAATAGAATTTGAATTAACCAAGGAGGTCATTCGAATCATGCTCAAAGTCTAGCTTGGATAACATTGGAGACATCATCCAATCACCAGTATCAGTCATAAATGGTCAAAGGTCAGTCAAATGAGTCTAACTGAGTCTTACAGAACGATCTAGGCATGAATCAAGGGATGGAGACTCCAAGGAGGTCGCATGAGGTTGTCAGAAGGTCAAGTGGCACTCCAGAACTAGCTAACTAGGAGCTACATGCAGTTAGGAT
Source organism: Larix kaempferi (assembly GCA_027924585.1). NCBI lineage: Eukaryota > Viridiplantae > Streptophyta > Pinopsida > Pinales > Pinaceae > Larix > Larix kaempferi. The sequence goes on along the minus strand of BSBM01001504.1, from coordinate 1,857,019 downwards.
GAGCAATCAATGGAAGAATTGCTCAATCAATGCTCTAACTGACTGTCAGACTCCTGGTAGGTGAGATAAGGCGCTCTAACTGAATGATAACTCCTAGTAGGTGAGAAAATGTGCACATGTCATGCAGGTGAGTCAAACAGGGCGCATCAGGTTGGTAGGAGAGCTACTGGGGGTTGAAGACAAGATCTAGGGAGCTGAAATTAGGCTCCAGGTGCTGGGGAGACCACCAAAATGATGACTGGATGCATGCAAATGCATGCATGATGACTGGATGCATGCAAAATGCATGAAGGCATGTGTTGATGCCTCGGATATCGTAGCATCAATCAGAAAGGGATTCTCCCCGATAGATGATCCCAATTAGATTATCTACCGTTTGGTATAGGGAATCCGTCCGGTTAGCGGTTCCGGCAATCGTGGGTTTGGAGTTTTATTCCAATTGTACCGGTTATGGCCCGATCCACCTTTCTTTTGGATTTTATGTTTTATGATGAAATGCAAGTGCCTATTCTAAGTTTAATCTAAATGCAAAACTGGAAACACAGATCTAAATTTAAGATTGAAATAAATCTAACTATCCCTGCAAGGAGCGAATAAAAAGCATGAGCAACGAGCTGTAGGAGATATCTTAAAGACAAAACAGATAGCCATTAAATCTTACAGGTAACGCTACATCAAAGATGAGAAATATCAGAAGATAGCTTCTAATTTAATATGAAACACATTCATTACTCATGAAAAGGAGAATTCGTTTGCACAGAAAGGAGTGAAAATCATTTGTTACAAAGAAATAATTCAGACAGTAAGAAAGATATCACATTACAGTATGGAAGCCACCAGAATAATCCAATACACATCCATTCTTTATTCCCATGCAAAACGTCCTCTCCAGGATTTCATTAGAAGATTTTATTTTCTTATAACATGTGCAGGACAGCCCGTACAAGTCTAGAAAATTAATTCCCTGCCAAAAGTCCTCTCTAATCCTTCCTAACTTCTATTTATAGTTACAAAATTTGCCCTTTGGGCTGCCACCTGGCCTTTTACACTTGTCATCTACAGGAATTTCCTCTATAATAGACAAAATGTGACTCCTTCCTTTTACAAAAGAAAATATTTAAAAAAGAAAATGGACAGCTGTCCCATAGCTCACGCTTTACACATTTGGGAGCTCACAAATACAACATATCAGAAATAATGCTCTGAAATCAGCGATTTCACTCCTACACGTGTGCTTCAGTTGGAAGAGAGGCACTCGATCCAACGGTTGCTGCTTCTGTTGCCTTAGGAGAGGCACTCGAGCCCACTGGAGCTGCTGTTGCTGCTTGGGAAGAAGAAATCGAGCTAGCTGGAGTTTCTGTCACTGCTGGGAGAGAGGGAATCGAGCTAGCAGCCATAGCTGGGGCTGCTGGGAGAGAAGATTCTGGGTTTGTTGCTGCTCCTGCCACTGCTGCTGCTTTCTTCTCTTCCTCCGCTATGTAACTATACCAAATGCCAGTGTCCCTTATGACTATGTTTTCGTAAGCAGGGAGCAAGATTTTATGAGAAGTCACATTTTTTCTAAGTTCTGCTCCAATGCCTTGAACTTCCGCTACTGCAGCTTGATGCACTTCTTTAAGCAAATGGCTGTGGACTGATGAAATTCCAATATAATGTTGGAGGTCGTCAATTGCTAGGACATCAATTTTCTTCACATATTCAGTTTGGATGCCTAGTTCTTCCTTCAACTCAGCCAAGCGTTGTTCATCACCCGGGAAATCATCGAGGGATTGCGGGAAATTCAATTTGCACCTGTCATGCACTCCCTGGATTCTTTGATACAGACCGTTGATCCTATCCCTTGTCCCTTGTACACTGGCCATTATCTTACTGCCATAGTTTCTGCAGAAGTCCAAAAGGGCTATGTCTTCATTGAAACCCTCCACAGACTTGAATGGGAGATGTGTGGGGAAATCCACCTTTCCTTCTCGCCATTCTATCTGGCTCAGGATATTTGCCTTAACCCGAGTGTGCTTATCTTTAAGCCTATGGGCTTCTGCATTAACTTCCTTTAGTCTGATCACCATGGCCTTGAGCTTGCTAACTTCATTAGTGATTAGCTCCTGAGTGTCATATATTTGCTTCAGGATGCTGCAGGACAGGTCATGGAAGGGAGACATGTCCATCGCTCTGCTCTCAGCTTGATCTAATTGCTCGGCTAATGCCAGCTTGTCTGCTTCTAGCTGGGATGCTTTATCTTCCGCTTCATTTTTCTCTGCTTCCACAATCATCATCTGGAGTGTTAGTTGGTCCTTTTCCTCCTCCAGCTGGTTATACTTGTCCGACAGCTCTTTATGCTCGACAGATAGGTGATTATACTTGTTCACCACAAGATCCCTGTAGGCTTGCTCATTAGCCACAGTATGTTGTAGCATACGAGCTCTCCTCTTTGTCGATTCATTCTCTCTGACTATAACACCTACATTGTCCAGTGATGCTTTTGCTGTCTCTGCAACTGCGGATGCCATAGCTAAGGGATCCTTATCTGTATTCCGCATTACAGTGATCTCTCGGTGGGTAATAATATCCTCCTGGAAGAGTCTTTTGATCCTCTCTTCCGATTTAAGGACCATTGCTTTTCTTTTCTTGTCATAGACAAATTCATCCCACATGGATACCGTATGTTCTCCTGATGGAGTGTATGGGACAATTGGGAGGTCCATAATGTCTATTTCTACCTCCGCTGGTGGGGTCTGGACTACCTGAGCTTGATCTGTTCCCACATTTTGGGTACCAGAGCCACCTTCCTGTGCTGTGTCCGCCTCCACATTTTGAGTTCCAGAGACACTTGTTTGAGGTACGTCAATTTCCATGTCTTGTGCACCGGAGCCACTTGCTTGGGCATCTTCACCTGCTTTAAGCTCTTCTTCTGCTTTCTGCTCTACCTCAGCCTGCTGCCCCTTCTCTTCCTCCTGAGCTTTCTGCTGTCTTTCATCTTCAGCCTCTTGTTGCTGCTGGGCTTCCTCGGCTTCTTTCCGTAGTTTCTCACTTTCTGCTTCTTGCTGCAACCTGACAACTTCAACCTCTTGCAGCAACCTCGCTTCCTCAGCTTCTTGCTGTGCCCTGGCTTCTTCAGCTTCTCGTAGTAACCTTGCTTCCTCTTTTAATCTGAGCTCTTCCTGAGCCCGGGCCTCATTTGCTTCTTTGTCTTTCTGCTGGCTGGTTTCCTGGATTTTGGTGGAGCTAGAACTTGCTCCGCTACCTTGGCGAAAGGTTCGCAGCTCAGCCATGTTGCTGATGCCTCTGAATACCTCCTCCTCGGCATAATGATAATGAGAGTACTCGAAATGAGCATAAATATCCTTACAGTGCTCAGCAACTTTTCCCTTCCTGTCATTCCTGTGGAAGATTACCTCACCGAAGTGGAAGGCTTTCAGCTCTTGAACAAACTCTTCGGCTGAGGCAACCCCCGAGAACTTGTAAGCTCCTATGCAGAAAGGTAGAGGGGGAAAGGAGGCCTTATGCTGCTTGTTGAGCACGGCTCCAATTCCATCTAGAAAAATCTGTCTCACTGCCTCTTTAAGGACCACATAATCTGTAGCATATCTTGGCAAAATATATGGAGCTTTAGTTCCTCCAAACATTCTGAGATAGGTGCCTTGATCCGAGAAATAAAAATCTCCATAATTTTCGAGGACTTCCATGGCATTCTCCGACAGGCATTTGGGTTCTTCCTTGAATAGCTGCTCATATAGGGGCATGATGAACCCCTCACAGATGAGCTTATAGCTGGGCTTGTAATTCTGAGCCCACAACATCCTGAAAGCGGTATAAACCGGGGTGGTGGCCTTATCCCATGTGCAGCCCAGTTTGGGGAAAGATACCTTGGCCAAAACACAATCAATAAGATATGAGGACATGAAAAATTCTGCCTTCTTCAAGGCCAATCCTTCTCTTGCAGCAACTATCATTGAGGCTAAACTGTCTGACAGGAGAGTGGCCCAGTCAAACACAGTTCCTTTAAATGCCACGAAGTGGATGATAGGGACCCACTGAATCTTGTACACGGTGCCATCGGGCATGCCGAAGATTCTACACAACATCAAGGCGATCAACCTGAAAGGAGGTCTCAGATTCTGGACGTCGTATTCGTCATTACCTTTCTTTCTCAAATGCTTGCCTGCGACTAGTAGCTTTTTGGCCATCTCAACGTTGTTCATCTGGCCCAGCCATTCATCAGTCAGAGATTGCTGGGCGCGGGGGAATTTGTAGGCCACGACTAGGTATGCTGGGTGAAATGAGGCAATGGCTATCTTCCGGCTGTCATGAATTACTCTTCCTTCCGCATCGGCATGTTGGAGTATCCACCCGATTACTTCAGCACATGGGAATAGTTCAGGGCGGGTAGCAGCTCTAGCTATGCCTGAGGTTCTGATATTGAGATAGATCTGCCCCTCTTCTAGCAACATGTTCGGGACATCTTGGTCTCGGATCATCCTATAGATGTCACCCCATCGGATTTCAGGAGGAACACCGGTGGTGCACCTAGTATCCTGGAGTGTGGTCTCAGTTTTAAGTGGTGTAGGCTGTTTTTCTGTCATGTTAGCCTTGTTCCTACCACCTTTTGGCATTTTGACTTATCCCTGATAGCAACCAAATACAAGTCATTATAAAATTGAGCAACATACTGTGAGATCTTAACAGAGAGCATCACCATTTTAACATGTCAATGAGATAAATACAATGTGAAGCTGCATGTTAGGAAGCCAAAATACACCATTTCAACAGGAAACCTAGATTTAAACATCCTAATTCTTTTAAAGGGGCGGGTTTGGAATGCTCCTGAGAGGATAAGCATGTTGTGGAAGCAACCTGCTCTCGGTCCAGCTCTTGGAGGGATGATATCCTTCGCCATGGTGCTTTTAATGATTAGTGGCGGGCGAGTCTGGGGTTGAAACAAATTTAATACGAAACCAGGGATGATCCTCCGCGTTGACAAACAGGCGAGGGATTTCAGCCTAACCGCTATTGTTATTTATAATGTTTGACGAGGCGTCCTATGGATATCTGATGGCACTTGGCGAGGCGTTCTACGGTAGGTTTGGAAACTTGAGCAGGGGTTGACGACGCCGGGAATGTGGGTGATAAAAAAAATCGGGTGGCTATAGTTTTAGCTTTCGGCTGGGGACACGAAAAGTCCATGGGGCCTCGGTGATTTTAAAATAATGAAGTATGCAGCCAGTGTCCACAAGCCACGTCTGAGACGAAACGAAAACTTGAAAAGTAATCTACTGTGCAGATGAAGCAAATTTTACGGTTAGAATCCTACCTGGCAAACGATGAGGTGGCTGAAGTGAACGCGGACGTGGACGAGCGAGTTGAGCTGGAGCGGTTGCGCGGCGTTCCACGGCGTTTGCCAATCAAAAAATAACAATGTTTTGGCTCGAACCCCCACCGTTTATTTAAATAGATCGGGCACGTGCGGGGTCTTAATATGGTGGGTGGCGCATTAAAAATGTGGCTTTAATATTGGTACGTTGGGGTCATATCAAACATTCTCGATAAGTGCGCGCGATTGCCACCCGCGGGATGGACTCGCGAATTTCACCCGCCACTGCGGAAGGTTACGCTGAACTCCCTCGGTGTTTCGGGAGAGATTGACGAATCTTTCCGCAATTCAACGAAGATAAGTGGATCGCTTGCGGAACCATTCCGTGAAGCTTCCCGCCGTTTCGGAAGGAATTGGCGAATGGATTCCGCGAAATGAACGTGAACGTGAAATTCGTTCGGCGGCCCCTTATTTGGATGATAACGTGAAAGCTTCCGAAATTGCGGAAAGCTTTCGCAAATGGCTTCCGCAGTTTCAGAAGGATTCCGCGAATGCTTCCGCAAAAGGCTCTCGCAAACTTGAAAAAATTTCTAAGTCTCGGTCGGGCTTCGAGAGCGCTTCGGAAAGCTTTTTCCATTAGCCTCCGCTGTTTCGGAAGGAATTGGTGAATGGCGCCCGGCGTTTCGGAAGGATAAACTGAAAGCTCCCGCGGCTCCGGAAAGATAAAGTAAAGGCGCCCGCAACTCAAACAAAATTTCTAAGTCTCTGAGGGGTTTCGGAACGATAACCTGAAGATCTCCGCAAATGGCTTCCGCAATTGCGGGAAGGAAACTTGAATGGTTCCGCAAAAGCAGAAGAAATACTTAAGAGTTTTCAAAAGGAGCCCTTCGACGGCTTTTCGGGAGAACATGGCGAACGCCTCCGAAGTTTCGGAAGGATAGGTTGAACGTTTCCGCAGTTTCGGAAGGAAAAATTCCAACGGATTCCGCAAATTTCAAAGAAAACTTCTAAGTTCTTTTCAAGGTTTCGGGGAGATTTGGCAAATGGCGCCCGCCGTTTCGGGACGAAAACCCGAATGCTTCCGCAACTTTCCCATAATAATTTCGAAGACTTTTTCGAGAGGTTTATGTGATTGGCTTCCGCACCTGCGAGAGGATAGCCCGAAAGACTCCGCAACTTCGGGAGACTTTCCCAAATGATTTCCGCAACCGCGAGAAATGTCTAAGTCTTTTCGGGATGCTTATGTTAAAGGTTCCCGCCGTTTCGGGCTGAAAAGTTGAGTACTTCCGCGACTGCGGGGGATTTATAAAATCGTTCCGCGATTTCCAGGAAGACTTCATGAATTTTACTCTTAGAGGAAGGAAGACTTGAAGTGGTTCATAGCAAGATTTTCTGTTAAAGACAAAGTAAAAGTGGAAATGGCCTCTTAAGGCAGCCTTTCAAAAAAATTGAAGGAGGGGCCCCAATATGTACAAAATTTGGGGGGGGGATGTTGCTGCAACAACAGCATGCAAATCTGAAAAGTGATGGTGAGAATATTTCAACACCCCCCCTTAAGCTATACTATGAGGTGATAATTGAAAATTGAAAAATAGAGCCCTGGTGATGGAGACCAAAGGTCACCCCATACAACAATCTAAATAATAAATGAGGAAAGAGGGAAAACCCAGCGGGGAGAAAGCCCTCCCTCAAAATAGATTGAAGGATTCTAATGTAGCATGTCATCACTCACCCCAGAAGGATGCAAGTGTCCTTCTTTTACGAAGAAGGATCGATCGATCTGAAATGGATTAGTAATATGAGAAGGATGAAACTTTCCATTCTGAAAATATGATCTGGTTCTCCGTCGATCAGTTGGATCGCCAACCAAGTCACCGGCGGATCTAAGAGTAATGGCTGCATATCGAGGAAGAGGAGGATCATCATGTGAAATATCATCAGGTTCTTGTGGAACTAGATCTCCCATTCGCTCATCTTCATCATCAGTTGCTAGATCTTCATGTTCTGTGGATTTGGATCTAGCATTCGCTCTTCATCATCTCCATCTTCATATTCTGAATCTGAAATCTCATGTGATGATGCTTCGCTCTCTTGATCATCAATCAAAGGAGGAGTGGTAGGAAAGCTATCTTGCTCAACAGAAGGAGTATCATGGAGAGGCCATTCCTCAAACTGTACACTCCTTTCCAGGAATGTGGTCATGGTAGTAGGATCAAGAAGATTGTAGGCCTTTGCATCCAATGCATAGCCCACCATAATGCACTCTCTGCTTTGTGGATCTAGTGCTCTCCTTTTTTCAGTTGGAATCCTTGCCCATGCTCTGGATCCAAACACTCTAAGATGAGATACATCAGGTTTGTATCCCATCCATCCTTCGAAAGGAGTAATGTCATTGAGTCCTTTGTGAGGAACTCTGTTCTGAAGATAGGAGGCACAGTTAATGGCTTCTGACCAAAGACTAGGGTGCAACCCTTTCAACTTTAGCATGCAGGTGGCCATTTCTTTCAATGTTCTATTCTTTCTTTCAGCTACACCATTCTGCTATGGTGTATAGGGAACAGTGTGTTGCATCTCAATTCCCTCTTCAACACAAAAGGTTTGAAACTCACCCTTAATGTACTCACCACCATTGTCAGTGTGAATGGATTTTATCTTCCTATCTGAAAATTTCTCTACATAAGACTTGAAAAACTTGAAGAATCCAAATACTTCTGATTTCAATCTAAGGAAATATACCCAAGTGAATCCAGAATAATCATCAATAAAAGTGAGTACATACCTTGATTTGTTTAGAGACGGATCTGGAAATGGACCAGCCACATCACTATGGATGAGATATAGAGGATGAGAGGCTCTCCTTGCCTTCCCCTTCTCAAATTTCTTCTCAGGATGCTTCCCCATCAAACAACCATGACAGTTTCCCTTGGAAAACTTGATCTTGGGCATCCCATCAACCATCTCCTTTGTATGCATGTCATGCAAGTAATGATAGTTAAGATGCCCAAATCTTTCATGCCACAATCTACTTTCTTCATTGGCATGAGTATGGAGAGCTGATTTCTTTGAGAGAGGTAAGAAGTGTGAGAACTCATACAGTTTAGAGTTGTGATTTGCAACTCCTTTTGCAATGATTTCACCTGAAACCATGTTTTGTATTTCAAATTCATTTGGAGAGAAGATCACCTTCTTGGGCTCTCCAATATGAGTGATTTGGTACACTGAAAGTAGATTTGCTGTGAGAGAAGGAACATAAATCACATATGAGAAGTAGCCATGGTCAAGATTGATCCTTCCAATCCCCTCAGAGGAGACTTCAGAATCATTTCCCAACATGATGGAAGGGCCAACTGAGCATTTGAAGTTGGAGAAGAGATCTTTGGAGGAAGACATATGTCTTGATGCTCCTGAATCTATGATGAATGAGGATTCTTTTGATGCACTTGCCATGAGAGCATGGCATCTTTATTTGTCCTCATATTTAGAGGGTTCAGTATCTTGCTTCCTTGCACATGCAAGTATAGGGAGATTGTTCTTGTCAAGTAACTGAGCCATCAAATCTATGGTTTTCCTCATACAAGAACTCTCGGGATGAAATCCTCAATGACAATATGTGCACTTGGATCTCTCTTTATGAGATTGCTTGTTCTTCTTTGAATTCGAAGCCCCATCTGACTGATATGGAACATATTTTGGCTTTGTATCATTCCCTCTCTTTTCAAAAACCTTTTTCTTGCCCTTAGCATTCGCTCTTTTGGATTCAGCAGCTGTAAGGGCCGAATCCAACTTTGGTTTGATCATTCCTATGGAGATTAACTTCTCCTCCTCTTGTGTGAGAGATTGGATGAAGTCATCAAGTGTAGGAAACTTCCATTTTCGAATGGATATCTTAGCTGACTGAAATGTGGAGACAAAAACTTATAAATTTGGCCCCAATTTTGAGAGAATGGCAAGTATGAGTTGTTTGTATTCTTTCATTATCTCATTTCTCTTCAACCGTGAAATCAAGATTTTGAACTTGGTTAGGAAAGCATTGATGGATTTGAAGCTTTCAAGACTCAATGAGATGAGTTCATTCTCCAATTTATGACCTTTCAAATCATCTTTATGTCCAAAGAGGGATTCGAGCTTGTCCCAAACCTCTTTTGGAGATGTTAGATCGATGACATGGAAGTGAAGATCTTCAGAAATTGAGAGAAGAAGTAAGCCTACTGCTTCATCAAGCCTATCCAAGTACTTGTATTTCTATACTGCACTGAGGGGTTCGACCATTGTTCCATTTAGTATCCTGGTGAAGCTCTTGGACCTCATGAAGATGGTCATCTTGGCCTTCCATTCGACATAGTTGGAAGAATTGAGTTTTAGATCCATCTGAGCAGTGGAGGTCGAATTGAAGAGGAATTCAAATGGATGAATAAACCTGCAAAACAAGAAGAATTTTGTTGATGGAGATTTGATACACTTTGAATGAACATTGCCTTCGGACACTGAGCACATATGACTAAGTCGTTCACACCTGGCTAGACCTCATTGGATTGCTCCAGGGAATTCAAGGTAATAGCACTAGGATTTGTTGTGGAAACTCATAGTCTTCTGGTGCTCAAGTGAAAGACAGTTGCTCAATGAAATGTTGGTACTGCTGAAATGGCTGCAATTCGAATAGCTGCTGCAAGCTCTAATACCATGTGATAATATCTAGTAGGATCTGACAGCTATAACAAGCCTCACACAAAAATCAGTCAAGAAGTGCAAAGAAGAAGAGAAGAATGTAGTCAATAATCACTCATGAACACAGAAAATGGAGAATAGCGGTAAAATCATACATCGGCTGTGAGCTGGCACTGTGAATAATGAATACAATACAATAATTGTCAAATAGAATTCGAATTAACCAAGGAGGTCATTCGAATCATGCTCAAAGTCTAGCTTGGATAACATTGGAGACATCATCCAATCGACAGTATCAGTCGTAAATGGTCTGAAAGGTCAGTCAAATGAGTCTAACTGAGTCTAACAGAACCATCTAGGCATGAATCAGGGGATGGAGACTCCAAGGAGGGTGCATGAGGTTGTCAGAAGGTCAAGTGGCACTCCAGAACTAGCTAACTAGGAGCTACAGGTAGTTAGGATGAGCAATCAGTGGAAGAACTGCTCAATCAATGCTCTAACTGACTGTCAGACTCCTGGTAGGTGAGATAAGGCGCTCTAACTGAATGATAACTCTTGGTAGGTGAGAAAATGCACACATGTCATGCAGGTGAGTCAAACAGGGCGCATCAGGTAGGTAGGAGAGCTATTGGGGGCTGAAGACAGGATCTAGGGAGCTGAAATTAGGCTCTAGGTGTTGGGGAGACCACCAAAATGATGACTGAATGCATGCAATTGCATGCATGATGACGGGATGCATGCAAATTTGAAAAGTGATGGTGAGAATATCCCAACAGGTTTGAACCTCAAAAAGAGCCACATATTTTTCAATCACAGGTTGAAATGACTTAATGAACCAATCAGTAAGGAATTCATCAGGGATCTGAGCCTTGATCAAACTACGTCTCCTCCGCCATTCATGAATGTGGTTGGAGATATGGGTAGATTTGTCTTGATGAAAGGATGCTAACAGCTCAGTTCCAGTTTCATAACGGACCGGAAGCTGAAAGTGGCTAAGAAATACCATCGCAACTGAGTTAAAAGTTTGAAAAGATGCTCATGGTAACTCAATGTACCATTTCGTCGCTGACCTAGTTAAATTCCTTTGGAAAAGACGCAAACGAATAGAATAATCCATATAAGAGTTGGATGCACACCATAGATGAAAAGTCATCACATGGGTAGTTGGGTCTTCCTTGGGTTTACCTTCAAACTTAGGAATGTATGAAGGAATTTTGGTTGGTAGGGGTGGCCATCTCGGGTCATGTAAGACTGGATCATCAGTTAACTTTGTAACATCAGTCAAATTCAAAGTAGCCAAAAATGGCAGCTTCGTCTCAACCATTGAATTATAGGTTCTGGGAGCATTATCTGCCCAATTGTTGGTGTTGGCATGTGGTTGTCCTAGAATATATGAATTTCCAGGATTAGTGAAAGGTGGAATGGGTTGTGCAAAGTTCTGACGAAACTGGTGTTGAAATGAAGGATTAGATGTTCCAAAAGTCCCTCCCTTCCCTCCAAAAGCTTGTCTACCTTGTAATACAGTTGTCATGATAGGTTTATCCATATTAGAACCCCCCGTCTCATACAAGGGGATATTACCTTGAGTGGAAGGCTTCCCCCATGAAAATCCAGTGCTGGTGCCCCCTAGTACAATAGGATTACCTTGCGACACATTAAATCCAAAGGGGTGACCAGAACTCATACCTCCAACAAATTGGAAAGCTAAGCTTGACTTGGGTAGAGTGGCATTAGAAACAACAACAATGAAGGGTGGGTTAGACATGAACATTTATCCACTGAAGGGTGGGATAGTATGGGAAGAGATATATGAGCTGTTGATGTATTTGTAACTTCGGAAGATATTCTTCTATGTATTACACTTGTACTTTATTATATTCATGATGGAGATGTATTATTCCGCCAATCAGAAGTGTCATCATTTGTATTTGTAAGTGTCGCAAGTTATATTTGATGGGTTATTAGACCACCAGTGTGGGGTCGGCCCTGCATGTGTCATGTGGATGGGTTATTAGGCTTCCTTAGGAAGTCGGCCCAGCTAGAGTTAAAGGCGGGTTAAGTTGTGCATAAATAGAGAGTGAGTGTATCTCATTCTATTCATTCACTCACTCATCCAACTCGCATAGTTGAGAGAGAGGAGTGCGCACAAGTGGAGGAGGAGTAGCTGCTGGAGTTATCTATCTTTTGGGGATTGATCATTGTGATCTTTGTATTGGGGCTTATTCTATCTCTGAGGAAATTGCGGGGTTTTTCACCTTCTTGGTTTTCCCCGAGGAAACTCTATGTCTCTTATGTTTATGATTGTTATGTTGTGCTTGTTATTCTCTTAGTAGGATCCTAGATAATGTTTGAATGCAATTATCGAAAAATTAACATGGTATCAGAGCCGTGCTAAGAAGAAGACACTGTGTAGCTGCGGAAGCTAGGGCTTCTCAATTTTTGGGTTTCTCTCCACATATCATCAAAGGTAGGAGGCTAGGGTGACTCTCCTTGCAAGGGCGCATCTTTATGTCGAGACAAAATTCAATTATGAGCACTTTTAGTTTTTGGCCCGTCACTGCGGCGGGAAATTAGGGTTTCGGAGAAAGTTAGAATCTTTGGAATCTGAGACCACGGCTGAATGCTCATCAAGAAAATTGAAATTTGGAGACCAAGATCAAACTTTTTGGTTGGGCAGAACCCTAGGCTCCATCAAAACCTAGTTCAGGATTTTGATCGGAAAGGTGGAAAATTAGGGTTTCTGCAAAAGTTGGAATTTTTTAAATATGAGACCACAGCTGGTTGTTCCTCAAAAAAATCAAAGTTTAGAGCACAAGATTGAACTTTTTTGCTGGGCATAACCCTAGGCATTTTCAAACCCTAGTTAGGGATTTTGACCAGAAAACCAGAAATTGCAGATCCGAAAGTTTCAATGGCAATTTTGAGGGGTCAAATTTTGTAGATTTCAAATTTGAAGTATACCAGCTTGATCAAATCAACAAGGCGCATCTTTCCATCCATTCGGAAGTTTGGAATTCAAAGTTTGAATTTTTAGGGTTTCTCTAACAAACCCTAATCCAACTCTAGATCCAGTTTCAACAAATCAAGTGGTAAGAACTAAATATTTTATTTCCATTTGAGTTTCTCATTAAGATGTCTCACCACACCAAGCTTGAGGATAAGCTTGAAGGGGCTGATAATTTCCGAGCATGGAAGTATAGGATTGGGTTAATCCTTGAAGAGAATGAATTGGACACCTACATAAGAGAAGAGGTTCCAGTTCCAGAGGGAGATGATGCTAAGGCCTTACACAAGAAGAACTTGGTCAAAGCCAATAGAATCATTGCTGATTCTATAAAAGACCATCTCATACCCCGTGTGTCTTCCCTAAAGACACCTAAGGAGATGTTTGACTCCTTGACCAAGTTGTTTGAAGGAAAGAATATAAATCGGAAGATGACTTTGCGGAATCAATTGAAAGGGGTTAAGTTCCAGAATGGAGAGACCATCCAATCCTACTTTACTAAGGTCTCTCAAATCAAAGAACAGCTTGAAGCTGTGGATGAAGTAGTGGAGAATGGAGAAATTGTCATGACCACATTAAATGGCCTACCTAGGTCATGGGACTCCTTCATCCAAGGTATTTGTGCAAGAAAGAAATTGATCTCCTTCAGTAGATTATGGGAGGAATTCTCGCAAGAAGAAGCTAGGCTTGTGGCCCGAGAAGAGAAGATGGGAAGTGAAGACCAATCTCTCACAGCACACACCAAGAAAGGTAAGTTCAAGAGGGAGAAATCTCATCAAAAGAAATCTCCTCATTTCTATCAAAAGAAGAAAGATCGCTCTCGCGTTAGATGCTTCTCTTGTAATGAAAAGGGACACTTTGCCTCAGACTGTCCCAAGAATAATCAAGACCTCAACAAGAATAAGAACAACAACAAGAAGAGGTATCATGCTCATGCTGCTGAGGATGATGAACCTCCCAGAACAGTGAAGACTCTTCAAGTGACGATGAATATGTCCTAATCTCTGCTATCATAGTGGGGATTCTAAACATATGACGGGATTCAAAGAATCTCTTTTAGACCTATTTGAACATGAGTCACCTCACAAGGTGAAACTTGGGGATGGCTATCAATATCCTATAAAAGGAAGTGGTGAAGCCTCCTACAAACTAGACTCTGGGAAGTCTTTAAAGATGAAAGATGTTCTATATGTACCTGGACTCAAGAAGAATCTTCTCTCCATATCATCTTTGGATGCAAAGGGAATGAGAGCTACATTTGTGGATGGCCAAGTACTCATGTGGCCAAAAGGCAAGACCATAGATGATGCAGTAATGATTGGAGAGCAAGAGGGAGGATTGTACAAATTGAAGGGACAACCTAAACATGCCATGGTACATGAATCCATGGAGCCAAGTGAACTTTGGCATAGAGGGATTTCACATGTACACTATAGAGCACTACCAATTGCAAGCAAAGTAGTAGAAGGTCTTCCTGAAATCCAGTCAAAGCATGAAGGTGTTTGCAAAGGATGTGCAAAAGGAAAGAACACAAAGAAGGCATTTCCAAGCAGTGAAAGCAAGGCATAAGGAATCTTGGAAATTATCCACTCTGATGTATGCGGTCCAATGTCATCCAGTTCTCTAAGTGGGTATGTATATTATGTTTCTTTCATTGATCATTTCTATAGGAAGACTTGGATTTGTTTCTTGAAGAACAAAGATGAAGTATTCAACAAATTCAAGGAATTCAAGGCCTTGATGGAAAACCACACTGAAAAGGAGATCAAGACTTTTAGATCCGACAATGGTGGAGAATTCACTTCAGAAGAATTCAAGAAGTTATGCAGTGATTCAGGGATTAAGAGGGAGTTGACCACTCCTTACAATCCACAATAGAATGGAGTTGCAGAAAGGAAGAACCTCTTATCCATTTTCAGCATTGGTTAAGGTGCACACTATCAAAGAATCCAGTAGCTCCTGCAAGGAAGCAAAGATTGAGAGGGAGTCCACCCAACAAACAAACAAAGATAAGTATTTGAATTGTCATTTATTGTATATCTGATTGTTTAAATAATATTGTTCAATGATTTTGTTTAGTCATGTACATACTTATGATGTATACTATGCATATTAGAAAAGTTGCATTAATGAACAAGATACTACTGATGTGCAAGTAATGGGAAAGATTGTGTACAATCACCTACAAAAGAAGGACTACAACATTTGTTCCAACAACGAAGTTCAAGAAAACTATCTGTTGAAGATATTGAAGAATCTGAAGTTCCAAGGATCCGGGATGTAGTAATGGAAGGATGCCATGATCGAGGAATACCAATTGATCATGAAGAATGATGTTTGGGATGTGGTCTTGAGACCATAAGGGAAGTCTATTGTGACTTCAAAGTGGATATACAAGATCAAGCATGCTGCAGATGGTAGCATATAGAAATACAAGGCAAGGTTTGTGGCTCATGGCTTCTCCCAGAAGGAAGGGATAGATTATGAAGAAACTTTTGCACCTGTAGCCATATACACTTCCATCAAAACAGTACTTGCTCTGGCTGCAGTAATGAAGTGGAAGATACACCAGATGGATGTCAAGACAGCTTTCTTGAATGGTGTAGTCGAAGAGGAAGTGTATGTGGAGCAGCCACTTGGTTTTGAGACACATGACAGGGATTCATATGTGTGCAGATTGAAGAAATCCTTGTATGGCTTGAAGTAAGCACCTAGGACATGGTACGGAAGGATAGACAGCTTCCTGTCCAGTTTGGGCTTTACCAAGAGTAAAGCGGATTCCAACCTTTACTACAAGGTTGAGGAACGCAATCCAGTGATACTCCTATTGTATGTGGATAACCTGTTTGTGACAGGTGAGGATAGATTGATTGCCGACACGAAGAGGAAGTTTGCTGCTGATTTCGAGATGAAGGACTTGGGAATGATGCATTACTTTCTAGGTATGGAGGTGTGGCAGAGTATAGATGGAATATTCCTTGGACAAGGGAAGTATGCAGTAGAGATCCTGAAGCGGTTCGGGATGATGGACTGCAAGGCCATGGCCACACCTATGGCATCAAACCTGAAACTATTGAGTGATGCTTCATCAGAGTCGGTTGATGTCACAGTGTATCGTCAGATGATTGGGTCCTTGATGTACCTGATGAACATGAGACTAGATATTTGCTTTGCAGTGAACACCTTGAGCCAGTTTCTGACAGATCCTAGACATGTTCACCTGATTGCTGTAAAGCATATTTTGAGGTACCTGAAGGGTACGATTGATTATGGGCTCAAGTATGATGCGAATCAAAAGTTTAACCTGGAGGGTTATGTTGATTTAGATTGGGCAGGCAGTGCTACAGATAGGAAGAGCACTTCGGGGTGCTGCTTCAGTATGGGATCAGGTGTGATCTCTTAGTTTAGCAGGAAGCAATCCTGCGTAGCATTGAGTACAACCGAAGCAGAGTATGTTGCATCTTGTTCGGCTAGTTGTGAGGCAGTATGGCTAAGGAAGCTACTGTCTGATTTATTTGATCTCCAGTTGGATGCTACCTGTATCTATTGTGACAACCAGAGTTGTGTGAATTTGTCAGAGAACCCGGTGTTCCATGACAGGTCGAAGAACATCGAGATCAAATATCACTATATCAGGGATATGGTGTAGAGAGGAGCAGTGAAGCTCTAGTATGTTGTGACAGATGAGCAGATTGCAAATGTGTTGACCAAACCACTAGCCAGAGTGAAGTTCGAGTACTTCAGAGAGAGGCTTGGTGTTCTTCAGATAGAAGATACTTCGAGGAAGAAGTGACA
Source organism: Larix kaempferi (assembly GCA_027924585.1). NCBI lineage: Eukaryota > Viridiplantae > Streptophyta > Pinopsida > Pinales > Pinaceae > Larix > Larix kaempferi. The sequence goes on along the minus strand of BSBM01001504.1, from coordinate 1,840,247 downwards.
GGACACATTTGCAGGAGCCATTCCAAGCATGGTGGTAGGAGGATCCTTCCCATGGCTGTGGATGTAAGTGTTGTGTGATGAGAATCAAGATGATGCTCTAGATGATGTTCTACATGATGATGATCAGGATTATCATATGTGATGATATGCATCAGGATGATGCTATGATGATCAGGATGATCACATGTGATGATATGCACCAGGACGATTCCTTGACAATGATCATGCGATGATGATATGCATCAGGATGATGCTGTGACAATGATCAGGATGATCATGCGATGATGATGTGCATCAGGATGATGTATTGTATGATGATGATCAGTATGATCATGAGCATCAGGATGATGCTTCGTGCGAGGATGATCAGGTGGATCATGAGTATCAAGATGATACTCCGTGGCCGTGGACAGGTTGTGCGATAAGCATATAATCTTGCCCTGGGAGATTTGCAGATACTCTTGCGAGGTTTTTCCTATGGCATATAATAGCTCTCTGGGAGATCTGGCAAATGCTCTTTCGAGGTTTTGCTTGGGAGGACATATAATCTTTCCCTGGGAGATTTGAAGATACTCTTGCGAGGTTTTGCCTATGGCATATAATAGCTCCCTGGGAGATCTGGAAAATGCTCTTTCGAGGTTTTAACTTGTGGCATATAATATTTCCCTGGGAGATTCGATAGGTTGAGCAGTAAGCTCGTAATCAGTCCTGGGATGATCTTGCGAGGTTTTTCCAAACCACATGTAATCAGTCCTGGAGATCCGATAGGTTGTGCTAGGCATGTAAAAGTCCTGGGATGCTCTTTAGAGTTCTTTCCGGTCGTGCTATGCACATAAACGATCCTGGGACACTCTTTTAAGGTTTTGTGGTGGTCACATGTAATAGCTCCCTGGGAGATCCGATAGGTTGATCAGTAAGCTCGTAATCAGTCCTGGGATGCTCTTTCGAGGTTTTGTTGATGCACGTAATCAGTCCTGAGGATTCCACAAGATGGCTAGCTCGCAGAGATGATGAATACCTACAGGAGGCTAGGCCTACAACCAACATGAAAAAGGGCTAGCTCTGTAGAACTTCCTATGACGAGAAGAATTGAGAGATAGCCCAGTGATCGAGATGACGAGTACAACAACAGTGATGATGATGCTCTGTGATCCAGTGACGATGATCCAGCTCCAGAATTGAAGACTTGTGCCAATATGTATTGATGACATGTGTCTAGAGAATACCTTCCTAGTTAAGACGGAGTGTTGATGTATTTGTAACTTCGGAAGATATTCTTCTATGTATTACACTTGTACTTTATTATATTCATGATGGAGATGTATGATTCCTCCAATTAGAAGTGTCATCATTTGTATTTGTAAGTGTCGCAAGTGTTGCAAGTGTCGCAACTTATATTTGATGGGTTATTAGACCACCAATGTGGGGTTGGCCTTGCATGTGTCATGTGGATGGGTTATTAGCCTTCCTTAGTAAGTCATCCCAGCTAGAATTAAAGGCAGGTTAAGTTGTGTATAAATAGAGAGTGAGTGTCTCTCATTCTATTCATTCACTCACTCATCCAACTCGCATAGTTGAGAGACAGGAGTGTGCACAAGTGGAGGAGGAGTAGTTGCTGGAGTTATCTATCTTTTGGGGATTGATCATTGTGATATTTGTATTGGGTCTTATTCTATCTCTGAGGAAGTTGCGGGGTTTTTCACCTTCTTGGTTTTCCTCGAGGAAACTCCGTGTCTCTTGTGTTTATGATTTTTATGCTATGCTTATTATTCTCTTAGTAGGATCCTAGATAATGTTTGAATGCAATTATCAAAAAATTAACATGAGCAGCTACCTAAAGTAATGGTCAAATTTGAACTATGAGGAATAGTGGCAGTCATAGATTGAAAACCTGAAAAAGGGAATCCAAAAGAGAAAGGGTTAGAACTCACTTGAGTTAATGAACTAGTACCAGTAAGCACCATTGAGGTCGGGGGAAACCAACCCGATCCTATTGTGGATTGTGTATTAAAATTGACTCCTCCTACAAGGAAATTACTAACTGGAGTAGACATGTCCCCTGAAGTAAATACTTGTTCTCTATTTTCCATATTAAACTGGCTAGACAATGGATTAGGAACGTTGATACCAGCTAATTGGGAAAAACTAGGAGTTTGTGGTGGGTTCAGAAGTCTAGATGGATATGAGAGGTCCTCAATTTCAATGGAACCTAAATTCTCTTCAAGTTGAGGAGAATAGACTCTACGGGATTTATATAACTATTCCTCAGTATTTATAAACTGTCCTTCATCAGAAGGTCTCTCAAACTCACCTAACCTATAACTGTTTTCTTCTATTGGTTGTTCTGTTTGATGTTCCTAGTTTTCCTCTTTTGTCCCCCGAGGGGGTGGATCAGGATAATCTAGTATTCACCTTGGTGCAAGGACTTCTCTCCTCTCATGATATTTTCCTTGAATCCTTTTGAATCTACGTGGAGTTGATCAACCATGGTGGCTCGGAGAAGACACTAAGAAGAAAATATGCAAAAAATAAAAATCAAACATCATACACTAAAAAGTCCCTAAAAGATGTCAAACAAGCAAATAGTTTCCTTCCAAAGGAACATATGGGATGATGAGGGCCCAAAATAAACTAGTGAAGGGATCAAGAATAGTTACCCGAGGTCCACAACATAGACACTTTGGGGCCAAGCGTTTGAATCATAAAACACCTTCCCAAAGAGCCGCAGGGGGTTTACTCCCATGTCTGTCCTAGGTACAGTATAAATAACCTTCTACCGTCACTTGTGTATGAGCTCTAAAGTCAAGATATTAAGGTTACCAACCTTGTAGAGAGGGTTTGGGGGGACAACCGCAGGTCGAGTTAATACATATTTGTAGGGTAAAAAATCCCAAAACTCAACAACACTGATGGTACTGATAAGTCCTCGTACGCGCACCAACCCTGGGATATGCTCAATTGAATATTGGAGGGATATCTCCTCTACTCAGTCTCACACGACCTCGTTCTTGACTGCGGTGTAAGTGGAGCTTCCTGGTTCACCTTCTACAAAATTGGGTTTTCTCCCTAACGAATGATAACTATGTTTTGACAGGTCTGAGTGATCGTGAAGGAGTTGACTCGCAACTCCCTACCTCCACAATCATAGTTAAGCTATTAGGTGTGTTTCTAAACTAGAGGAAAACCAAAGATCCTATCCAAGTTATTGATTGCTTGTTTAAAATGTACTTTCAAAACTTTTCAAGAGAATTAAAACAAGTGAAACTTATCCAAATGGATATAGGTGGCCACCCACCTATTCCATTGGCTCAATTCTTTTTTCCATTGTAACAATTTTCTAGTAATTTTTATACAGTTTTGAGGCCCTAAATGATGTTTTTTTGGGTTCAAAACGACCCACACGATAATTTTAGGCTCTCATGTGAGTCTATTTCACTTTTTTACTCCTCGAATAGATCTTTATAATGGTCTACCGAATGCCCCAAACGGAGATCGTATGCAAAATTTATGATCCCGAGAAGTTTACTGTTCAACTAACTAATTTGGGGCCGCAAAATTTGTGACGGTTCATCTCCTATGGTTAGGTTTTTGGATGTTTAGGGTTCTTTCCCTTGTGTTTATGATAAATAGGCCCCTTCGGCCTCATTTTATATTCAGCTTGTTACAGATGAACAAAGCCGCCACATCTCTTCTCAAAGATACAGCTACCACCATTCTAGTTGCTTTTATTTTACAATTTGTTCTATTTCATTCATTTAATAGAATATGAGTTTATTGTATCACTGTGTTTCTTTCCATGTGAATATATATATGCTCCTTCATTTCATTCTCACATAATATGAATCAGTGGTATCAGAGCCGTCTCCTCTTGTGTTTTCTCAATGCATGTCCCTGACGAGATCTGAATATCGAGAGTTGGGTCTTAAACTAGTTGAGCCTAGGGAAAACCCTCATCGTTGGCCCAATCAGACTCCCATAGCGGGAGAAGAAAAGAGATATGATGGAGCAGGAGATGATATTAATCTATTGCTCTAGGAATCCCTCTCGTGACAGAGGAATGAGATGATGGATAATTTCGCACAGATCCTTCGAAGGATGCCGACGATGGTGGATGCACCTTCAACGAGCAGTCATTTCGGGGGTGCGACTCCCTTCAAGGTACAAGTTAAATTTGACATTCCCCTATTTGAAGGAAATATAGATTCAAACTCTTTAGAGAAATGGTTAAATCTATTAGAGGGTTACTTCTCTGTTCAAAAAAATTTCGATAGTGAAAAGATCACATTCGTGCTCCTTAAGTCCCTCCCCCATATAGAAGACTGTTGGGACGAGTACTATGGGATGCATGCAAGAGATGAATCTCAACTATTCAGGACAGACCCCACTTGGGGGTCTTTTGTCGATGTTATCAAGGAAGGGTTCTACCCTGTCGGAAACTATGATGACTAGTACACCAGTTGGATGACTTTGCGCCAAGAGAGAGACCAAACAGTGCCAGAGTTTACCAATATGTTCCATACACTGCCCTCCAAAATGGGTATTCGAGACTTTGACTGGCACTTGGTCCTAAAGTACCGCAGTGGCCTGCATAGGTACATTCAGAAAGAGATGGATTTCTTGGACATAGCCTCACTAGGAGCAGCTTATCAATACATCGTCAAGATCAAGCAGAAGTTTAAGCAAAAGAATAAGCGGGATTTTGGGTCTGCAAATCAACAGCAGAATCCTGGGAAAGTTGGCCCTAAGTCACAAAGCAAAGGATAGAGCAAGGACATCCAAATCCCCGACAACCATCCCAAGCCGTAGGCAAAGAAGGGTAATGGGAAATCAAAGGACACTGGAAGGTGGTGTGAATTCCACAAGACCCCTTGGCACAACACTGATGAATGCTTCTGAAAACAATCCTTTTTAGAAGAGACAAAATCCCCGCATCCATACTCTAACTCAGAACCTGATGGAGAGAAAGAAAATGCAAAGCAAATCATTGGCATGGAACCTAGTGCCATCGTCGCAACTGTAAATATTCAACCAGAATAGTTAGAGGATCCAGAGGAAGGGGATCACCTCTTCCATTCACAACTGTGGGTGAAGGGGACTCCGCTACACTTCATTGTTGATAATGGTAGTCAGAAAAACCTCATCTTGGTTCAGGTCATCAAGATATTGAAGCTTCCGACAGTTCCACATCCCAACCATACAACATCAGTTGGCTAGGTCACGGACGAGACATCCGCATTAGTCAACAGTGTCGCCTTTCCTATGGGATCAATCCCTTCAAAGATGAGGTAATGTGTGATGTTGCCCCACTCGAATTTTGTGATGTTCTTTTAGCAAAACCATATATGTGGAAACGTCATGCTGTGTATGAGTCTAGACCTCGTAGTGTCATTATTAATTTGGGAAAGAAACTCTAGAGGATACAAGAGACACTTCCCACCACTAAAGTGTACCTCATCATAGCTAAGTAGTGCAAGAATGTAATCTCCCAAACAGGGAAACTCGTCCTCTTCATGGTTCGTTATGAAGGTGACCGAAAGATTTCAGCAACATCCACCACCTCCACGCGAAACCCCTCTATGCAGCAGAAACAGGTGGACAAGATCTTGGAAGAATACAAAGACATCTTCACCACACCCACCTGGGTGCCAGTACATTTCCCGGTCAAGCATTCCATTGATTTGATACTTGGTGCGCCTTTACCCAATAGGCCAGTATACAGGAATTCCCTCATGGAAAATGAAGAAATCAAACACGGTATTCAATATTTGATCCAAAAAGGGCACATTCAACCCATCTCCTCACCTTGTGGAAGCCTAATTGTGTTGGCACAAAAGAAAGATGGGACATGACGACTCTGCATTGACTATCGATCTCTAAACAAGATCACAGTTTGGAATTACTATCCCATTCCCCATATCGACGACCTTCTGGATCAGCTCAAGGGTGCCAAATATTTCAGCAAGATTGATCTAAAGTCTGGCTATCATCAAGTGTCAATTGAGCAAAGCGATGTTTGGAAGGTTGCCTTCAAATCTCGGGAAGGCCTTTTTGAGTGTTAGGTCATACTATTCGGCTTGATTAATGCTCCAGCAAATTTCATGAGGATGATGGATGATATCCTACAGCCATTCACCAATTATTTTTTGGTCATATATATGGATGATATCCTCATCTACAAAAAAACATGGGCAGATCATTTGCAGCATATCCACCAGGTCCTCGGCACCTTGCGACAACACAAGTTATACGTTAATCTATAGAAGTGCTCATTTGGCATGGAGAGGGTTCAATGTCTGAGATACATTGTGGACGAACGTGGTTTTCATGCGGATCCAACCAAGATCCAAGCCATCCATGATTGGACAACCCCGACAACTCTCACAGAGCTTCGCAGCTTCCTAGGCCTTGCCAAATTCTATTGCAGATTTGTGTTGGGATTCTCTAATATTGCTTGGTCCCTTAGCCAGGTGACCAGAAGGGGATCTAAGGCCAAGTTCAACTGGTCCAAGCCACAACAAAAACCATTTGAGGAGTTTAAGCAACACTTATGCTCGGCACTTGTCCTTGCCTTACTATATTTGCAACAACCCTTTGAGATTGAGATAGATGCTCCAGACTATACTGTTGGTGCAGTCCCCACTTAGCATGGCCATCTAGTGGCATATCATAGTGAGACACTTTCAGATACAATCCAAAAATACCCCACCTAGGACAAGGAAATGCATTCCATTTTCCAAGCCTGCCACCAATGGAAGCATTACATACTTGGAAAATAGACAATCATCCACACAGATCACAAGCACCTGCAGTTCATGCAAACCCAAGGGAATTTATAGAATGGCCGCCACCAGAAGTGGTCCACTTACTTGCAGCAATTCCACCTGAATATTAAATATAAGAAGGGAAACACCAACAGAGTCATTGATTTCCTTAGTTAGCCTACAGCAGCAGCACTTACCACAGTGCTCCACGCTTGTGGCCATGATACCTCCGGGTGGCCTCAATTATATAGCAGTGATCCCGATTTTTCTCCCATCTATCAAGCCCTATGTGCAGACACATCCATGGTAGACTTTCATCTTCAAGAAGGCTTGCTATGCCACCTAGGACATCTCTGTGTTCCTTCAAGCAAGCGTGCGAAGATGATTTGGGAACCTCATTACAATCAGGTGGAAACGCACTTCGACACTGAGAAGAAAGTGGCCATATTGCAGAAGTATTTTTATTGGCCTAAGCTCTGACCTGACATCGGCTGATACATCATATCTTGCACTGCCTGCACTATCGCAAAACCTGCCATCAAATAGCAGGGGTTGTACACCCCTCTTCCCACTCCTAATGGGCCATGGGAATCCATCTCCATGGATTGCATGTCTGGACTACCTTCGAGTAAGCATGGAAATGACTCTGTGTTTGTGGTTGTGGATCAATTCTCCAAGATTGCCACTCTGATAGCTTACAAGAAGAACATCTCTACTGAAGCCACTGGAAAGCTCTTCTTCAAATGTGTTTGGGTTCATTTCAGGCTCCACAGACTATTATTTCCCATCGGGACAACAATTTACTCAACACTTTCTGCTCCAACCTATGGTTATTGATGGATACCAAGCTCACCAAATTGACTACCTTCCACCCCGAGACCGATGGACAAAAAGAGGTAGTAAACAGGATGATTGTACATATTCTAGGAATGTACAGTTCTAAACATCCTCGCACATGGGATGAGAGAAGCATATCTATAACCGATCCTTTCATAGCTATACCGGCCACCACCCTTTTCAAATATTCTTGGGGTTCCAACCACTGGCCCCAATTAATGTAGCTCTACTTATTGCATCCACACAGGAGGAATATTCCCATGCTCAGAGTTAGGCCGATAAGGCCACCAATTTTTTTGAACGAATCCAGCACATCCGCCAGCATGTCCATGACATTTTGGAAAAGGCCAACACTAAGTACAAGCAGTGACATGACCAACATCGGGTTCCACACAAGTTCCAAGTGGGTGATAAGGTTTGGTTGAATTTGCAGAAAGAGAGACTCACGGGACCCCATCGCAAGCTTCGTTCACTTAGATATGGGTTCTACACCATCACCAAGGCAGTTGGTGACAATTCCTTCAAATTAAACATTCCCCCATTCCTTGGTCTACACCCGGTATTTAATGTGGAGCTCCTTCGCGCATATTTTCCTCCATTGTTGAACACCTCGGAGGTGGCAAAGAAATTGACAACTCCCGAGCTTAATCTTAACTGCATGGAACATGAAACTATTGATTAGATTGTGAACACATAGGTTAAGGGAACCCACCGACAGAAGATCCAACTATATCTTGTTGTACAAGCAGGGGAACTACTCCACCAAGGCAAGTGGCTCACTAGGAGTCAAGTTCAGTAGAATTTTCCCCATTTAATGGGGGCACTCAAAAAAATGGATACTATTGATTCCTTAGGGGGAGGACTGATCCAGATGAATTTAGGTGGCCGCCCACCTATTCCAATGGCTCACAAATTTTTTCCATTGTAACAATTTTCTAGTAATTTTTCTACAGTTTTTCGGGTCATGAACTTCCAAGGCCGTTTTGAGGCCCTAAATGATGTTTTTTTGGGTTTGCAGGGACCCACATGACTATTGTAGTCTCTTGTGTGGGATTATTTCACTTTTGTGATCCTCGTATAGATCTTTTCGACGGTCTACCAAATGCCCCAAATGGATATTGTATGCAAAAGTTATGACCCCGGGAAGTTGACTGTTCAACTAACCAATTTGGGGCCGCAAACTTTATGACAGTTCATCTACTCGGGTTAGGTTTTTGGATGTTTAGGGTTATTTCCCTCAATTTTATGATAAATATGCCCCTTTGGCCTCATTTTGTATTCATCTTGTCACGAATGAGTGTAGCCGCCACATCTCTTCTTAGAGATATAGCTACCACCATTCTAGCTGCTTTTATTTTACAGATTGTTCCATTTCATTCATTTAATAGAATCTGAGTTTACGGTATCACTGTTTTTCTTTGCATGTGAATATATATATTGTTGATGTATATGTCACTTCGGAATGTATTGCATATATGTATATTTTACTCCTATAGAGATGGTATTATTCCTCTATACGGAAGTGTCATCATTTATATTGTAAGTGTCTTAACTTATACTTGATGGGTTATTAGACCACCTTATTGGGGTCGGCCCTGTATAAGTCATGTGGGTCGAAGGGTTATTAGACCACCCTACTGGGGGTCGTCCATGTGGGTCAAAGGGTTATTAGACCACCCTATTGGGTGTCGGCCTAGTCAGCATTATGTTATGTGGTTAAGTTAAGGCCGACCTAGTAAAGGTTATTAGGCAAGTCAAGTCAAGTATAAATAGAGTGCGGGAGGCACTCTATTTCATCATTCTATTCTCTCTCACACTCTCGGGAGAGTGGCACACTTGTGGAGGAGGAGAAGCTGCTGCTAGGAGATGTCTATCTCTTATGCTTGGGTTGTATCATTGCTCTATCTATCTCTGAGGAAGTTATTGGGGTTTTTCACCTTTATGGTTTTCCCCAAATAAACTCTGTGTTTCTTGTGTGCTTGCATTATTGTGTCCATGATTGATATGCTGTAAATATGCTGTACATGTTGTTCTCTCAGTTAATATCCTAGATCAGAATGAAGTAAATTCTGAAAAACTTACATGTTATCAGAGCTAGCCTGAAAGAAGGCATGGTATGGCACTTGTTGCACTTACGATGCTAGGGCTTGATATAGAAAAAACTAGTCATCGTAGAACTTTCACTATAAATAAATTTTGGCGAGGTTTCAGGATCTGAAAATCATACAAGGCGAAGATAAGATCCCCACGTACCTTGTGTCCAAAGGAAAATGTCTAATTCGTTGTACTTTGTCATTTATGATCTATACAATATAGGGTTTCTGCCTCTTCCAGATCTCAGTCATAAATAGGTGACCTTGGAAAAAAGGTCATAACTTGGGCTAGGAAGCTCCAAATGAAATTTCATAAAAATTGACAGGTAGTGCACGGACTGTAATTTCGCAGGTAACTTTTTTAGAGGCCGAAATGGAACCAGTGACACATGGCATGCCGTACAAGTTCGCTCTCCTATTTTATCCCATAAATAGGTCATGTTGCGACACTTGGCATAAATATCTCTCAGAGAATCCATTTGAGGTCAAAACTGTGGGGTTGGAAATATTACAGGTCGGGATATAACAAGAAATATTTTCAGACCCTGTGGATTGAAAAGTTCGGAGTTACACCAGAAACAATCAGGTACATATTTCTGTCAAAACAGAATTATTTTTTAGCACCTTCATTCATGGCTTCCGGAATTTAGGGTTTCAGAGAAAGTTGGAATTTTTGTAATCGGAGACTACGGCTGAATGAAACTCATCAAAATCGAAATTTAGAGACTAAGATCATAATTTTGGTTGGGAAGAAGGTTGGGCTTGATCAGACCCTAGTTTGGGACTTTGATCGGAAAAGTGGAAAATTAGGATTCTGCAAAAATGGGAATTTTTGAAATCTGTGACCACGGCTGGAAGATCCTCAGAAAAATAGAAGCTTAGAGATTTGGATAGAACCTTTTGATTGGGAAAAAGGGTGGGCTTTATCAAACCCTAGTTCGGGGTCATGTCCAGTGAATCCGGAAGTTTCAAAAGCAAAATTGAGGGGTGAAACTTTGCAGTTTTCAAATTCTGAATATACCGGCTTGATCAGCTCATCAAGGCGCATCTTTCTATCCTTTCAGAAGTTTGAAATTCAAAGTTTGAATTTTTAGGGTTTCTCTAACAAACCCTAATCCAGCTCCAGATCCAGTTCCTAGAAATCAAGTGGATTGGGTTAATCCTCTGCATAAGTGAAGAAGTTCCTGTTTCAGAGGGAGATGAGGCTAAGGCCTTACATAAGAAGATTACAAGCAATCTCGACAGGTATGACTCATCCAGGTATGTTTCAAAATTTGTTCATGATTAAGTTTATGGTATGTTTGTCTTCATGTTATTATGGTTAGTACAATCTTGATTAAATTTAGACTTGTCGTATCACCTTAATAAAATTATGAATGCATATTAATTGATTAGGGTGTTGACACTTATGATTGTACTAATGCATTATGGTGTTGTATGAGGTTTATGTTGTCCGCTAACATGAAAGGTACACCAAGAAAGACAAATCATGCTCTAGTTCAAGAACATATGATCATGATGACATGAGGACAAAGATTCATCCATTGTCATGAATCACTTAGAAGATCTATTTGCGAGGTATGTATAACTTGGTTCTATAATGGCTAACCTATGAGATATGCAGGTTACTAGCACAAGTCATTGAAGAGAACAAGAAGACATCATGTGGGTATGTCAGACAATAACCAACTAACATATTAATCCAGGTATGTTTTTCCTATATCAAGTTAGAATCCTACCTTGTGTTAGAATCTCTTATATAACTATACATGGCATGATTGATAATGATTATTCATAGGTTTGAATAATCATGGGTGTATGCATATTATGTTTCTTACCTTAATTGATGATATGACTAACCAAAAGAGTCATGAAAGTATAGGTTTGAGTAATCACAGGTGTAGGCATATTATGTTTCTTACTTTAATTTATGATATGACTAACCATAAGAGTCCTTGAATAGTAATGCTTATTATTTCTGTTTGAAATGATCATGACTATACATGCCTAAGATTATTGTGTTTTGATAATATTGAGAATATAGTAATAAATGTATGATTATGTATGAGATTTCGAGGATATCACAATAATGATACTTGTAAGCATGCATAGTGATCGAGGATGGATATAAGTTCAAGGACAGGTAATCCAGGAAACAAAGATCAAGAGGGAGCACACTTCAGTAGTTTCTGCAAGGATTCAGATATTCAGAGGGAGTTGACCACTTCTCAAAATCCACATCGGAATGGAGTTGCAAAAAAGAAGCAAAGACTGAGAGGGAGTCAACCCAACAAACAAACAAAGATAAGAAAGATCGTATACCATCACCTACAAAAGAAGGACTACAACATTTGTTCAACAACAAAGTTATCTATTGAAAATATTGAAGATATTGAAGTTCCCAGGATCTAGGAAGAATGTCGTGATCAAGGAGTACCAGTCGATCATGAAGATGTTTGGGATGTAGTCCCAAGACCTGAAGGGGAGTCTGTAGTGACTTCCAAGAGGATCTATGAGATCAAGCATGCTGCAGGTGGTGGCATAGAGACTTTTGCTCCTATAGCCAGATACACTTCCATTAGATCCGTACTTGCTCTGGCTGCAGTGATGAAATGGAAGATACACCAGATGAATTTCAAGATAGCTTTCTTGAATGTTGTAGTTGAACAAGAAGTGTATGTGGAGCAACCACTTGGTTTTGAGACACATGACAGGGAGTCATATATGTGCAGAACTTGGTATGGTAGGATAGACAGCTTCCTATCTAGTTTGGGATTTACCAAGAGTAAAGCGGATTCCAACCTTTACTACAAGGTTGAGGAAGGCAATCCAGTGATACTACTTTTGTATATGGATGACTTGTTTATTACAGGTGAAGATAGATTGATTGCCGACATGCAGCGGAAGCTTGCTGCCGAGTTCGAGATGAAGAACTTGTGGATGATGCACTATTTTCTAGGTATGAAGGTGTGGCAGAGTGCAGATGGAATCTTCCTTGGACAAGGGAAGTATGCAGTAGAGATCCTGAAGAGGTTCGGGATGATGGACTGCAAGGCCATGGCCACACCTATGGCATCGAACCTGAAGCATTCTATGTGATTCTTCATCTGAGCCGGTTGATGTCTCTATGTATCGTCAGATGATTGGGTGCTTGATGTACCTGACGAACACGAGACCAGATATTTGCTTTGCGGTGAACACATTGAGCCAGTTCCTGACGGATCTGAGAGGTGTTCACCTGGTTGCTGTAAAGCATATTCTAGGGTACTTGAAGGGTACGGTTTATTATGGGCTCAAGTATGATGCGAATCAAAAGTTTAACCTACAGGGTTATGTTGATTCAGATTGGGCAGGCAGTGCTGCAGATAGGAAGAGCACTTTTGGGTGTTGCTTCATTATGGGATCAGGTGTGATCTCTTGGTTTAGCAGGAAGCAGTCCTGCGTAGCACTGAGTACATCCGAAGCAGAGTATGTTGCAGCTTGTTCGGCTAGTTGTGAGGCAGTATGGATTCGGAAGCTACTGTCTGAGTTATTTGATCTACCGCTGGAGGCTACTGGTATCTTTTGTGACAACCAGAGTTATGTGAAGTTGTCTGAGAACCCAGTGTTTCATGACAGGTTGAAACACATAGAGATCAAATATCACTATATTAGGGATATGGTGCAGAGAGGAGCAATGAAGCTCCTGTATGTTGCGACGAATGAGCAGATTGCAGATGTATTGAGGAAGCCACTAGCTAGAGTGAAGTTCGAGTACTTCAGAGAAAGGCTTGGTGTTCTTCAAATCGATGATAGTTCGAGGAAGAAGTGATGGAGACATTTGTTGTAGCCATTCCTAGCATGGTGGAAGGGGGATCCTTCACATGGCTATGGATGTAAGCGCTGGATGATGAGCATCAGGACGATGCTCCAGTTACTGCTCTGTATATGCATCAGGATGATGCTGGATATGATCAGTTGGATCACTTATATGTATATGCATCATGTTGGATGCTGGATATGATCAGTTGGATCATTTATATGTATTTGTATATGCATCATGTTGGATGCTTGGACCATGTATCTGTATATGTATCAGGTGGATACTGTGTATGATCAAGTGGATACATTGTATGATCAGGTGGATCATGTATGGTGATATGTATCAGGTAGATACTTGGTATGCATCAGGTAGATGCATTGTATGATCAGGATGATCATGGATGACGAGCTTCAGGATGTTGCTCCAGATGACTTGCATCAGGACGATGCAGTGATGATGATCAGCATGATCATGTGTACATCAGGATGATGTATGGTGAGTATCAGGTTGATACTCTGTGGCTGTGGACAGGTTGTGCAAAGGAAATCCTAGATTTGTTCTAGGTCACATCCAGTATGAAAAAGGACTGGCATTGTGTATCACGTGTAAGACCTGGGAGATCCGATAGGTTGGGATGTGTGCCCGTAATAAGTCCTGGGATGCTCTTTCGAGGGTTTGTGATAGTGGGCCACATGTAAGACCTGGGAGATCCGATAGGTTGGGATGCATGCCCGTAATAAGTCCTGGGATGCTCTTTCGAGGGTTTGTGGTGGGCTGCTACATGTAAGACCTGGGAGATCTGATAGGTTGGGCTGTGTGCCCGTAATAAGTCCTGGGATGCTCTTTCGAGGGTTTGTAGCAGAGGTCACATGTAATTAGTCCTGGAGATATTACCAGTCGTGCTTAGGCACATAAATGTTCCTGGGATTATCTTTAGAGTTCTTGCCGGTCGTGTTATTCACATAAACGTTCCTGGGACACTCTTTTAAGGTTTTGTGATAGTCACATGTAATAAGTCTTGGAGATCTGGACATGATGAAAAAGGCCTCAGATGCTCTTTAGGGTTCTTGCTAGTCAAGAGACTCTTTTAAGGTTTTGTGATGCACGTAATAAGTCCTGAGGATTCCATAGTATGGCCAGTGATGATGAAGACCTGCAGGTGGTGGGCCTACATCCAGTATGAAAAAGGACTGGCTCTGTAGAACTTCCTATGACGAGTAGATTCAGAGATTGATTAAGATAGCAACAGCTGTGATGATGACGATGACTCGATGATGATTATCCAGTGACAATGATCCAGAGAAGAAGACTTGTGCTAGAAGACCTGTGTCGAGAAATACCTTCCTATTTAAGAGGGAGTGTTGATGTATATGTAACTTCGGAATGTATTTCATATATGTATATTGTACTCCTATAGAGATGGTATTATTCCTCTATACGGAAGTGTCGTCATTTATATTGTAAATGCCATAACTTATACTTGATGGGTTATTAGACCACCTTATTGGGGTCGGCCATGTATAAGTCATGTGGGTCGAAGGGTTATTAGACCACCCTATTGGGGGTTGGCCATGTGGGTCAAAGGGTTATTAGACCACCCTATTGGGTGTCGGCCTAGTCAGCATTATGTTATGTGGTTAAGTTAAGACCGACCTAGTAAAGGTTATTAGGCAAGTCAAGTCAAGCATAAATAGAGTGCGGGAGGCACTCTATTTCATCATTCTATTCTCTCTCACACTCTCGGGAGAGTGGCGCACTTGTGGAGGAGGAGAAGCTGCTGCTAGGAGATGTCTGTCTCTTATGCTTGGGTTGTATCATTGCTCTATCTATCTCTGAGGAAGTTATTGGGGTTTTTCACCTTTATGGTTTTCCCCAAATAAACTCCGTGTCTCTTGTGTGCTTGCATTATTGTGTCCATGATTGATATGTTGTAAATATGTTGTACATGTTGTTCTCTCAGTTAAGATCCTAGATCAGATTGAAGTAAATTCTGAAAAACTTAAATATATATTCTCTTTCATTTCGTTCTCACATAAATCTGGATCAGTGGTATTAGAGCCTTCTTCTCTTGTGGTTTCTCAGTGCATGTCCCCGACGAGATCTGAATACTGAAGTTGGGTCTCAATCTAGTTGAGCTTGGGAAAAACCCTCCTCGTCATCCCAAGAAGAATCCCATGGTGCGAGAAGAAAAGAGAGATGACGGAGTAGGATATCCTATTAAGTTGTTGCTCGAGGAATACCTCGCGCGACAAAGGAACGAGATGATGGATAATTTCACACAGATCCTTCGAAGGATGCCGACAACGGTGGATGCACCTTCAACGAGCAGTCGTTTCAGGGGTGCGACTTCCTTCAAGGTACAAGTTAACTTTGACATTCCCCTATTTGAAGGAAAGATAGATGCGGATGTTTTAGAGAAATGGTTAAATCTATTACAGGTTTACGTCTTCGTTCAAAAAAAATTCGATGGAGAAAAGATCACATTCGTGCTCCTTATGTCCCTCCCCCATATCAAATACTAATGAATCTGAACTATTCAAGACTGACCACACTTGGGCAGCTTTTGTCAATGCTATCAAGGAAGATTTATACCCTATCGGAAACTAAGATGACCAGTACACCAGGTGGACAACTTTGCACCAGTAGAGAGACCAAACAATGCCATGGTTTACCAACATGTTCCATACCTTGCGTTCCAAACTGGGAATTTGAGACTCTAAATGGCACTTGGTCCTAAAGTACCATAGTGGCCTGCACGGGTACATTCAGAAAGATATGGATTTCCTAGACATATCCTCACTATGAGTATCTTATAGATATGCCATCAAGATCGAGTAGAAGATTAAGCAAAAGAATAAGCGGGATTTTGGGTCTGCAATCAGCAACATAAGCCTAACAAAGGTGGCCCTAATTCACAAAGCAAATCATAGAGCAAGGATGGCCAAAGACCTAAGAAACATCCCAAGCCACAGGCAAAGAAGGGTAATGGGAAATCAAAGAAGGATACTGGCGTGTGGTGTGAATTCCATAAGATCCCTTGCCACAACACTGATGAATGCCGCTCAAAACAATCCTTGTTGGCAGAGACAAAATCTCCGGATCTAGACTCTGACTTAGAACCTAATGGAGAGAAATAAAAGGGAAATCATATCATTGACGCGGAAGCTAGTGCCACCATCGCAACTGCAAAGATTCAACCAAAAGAGTCAAAGGAGCCAGAGGAAGGGGAGCGCCTCTTCCATTCACAACTATGGGTGTAGGGGAATCCGCTACACTTCATTGTTGATAGTGGTAACAAAAAAAAATCATCTCGGTTGAGGTCATCAAAATATTTAATCTTCCAATGGTTCCACATCCCCAATCATACAACATCGGTTGGCTGACCCAGGGATGAGACATCTGCGTTAGTCAACAGTGTCGCCTTTCCTACGGAATCAAGCCTTCAAATATGAGGTAATGTGTGATGTTTCCCTGCATGAAGTTTGTGATGTTCTTTTAGGAAAACCATATATGTGGAAACGTCATGTTGTGTATGAGTTTAGACCTCGTAGTTTCATTATTACTTTGGGAAAGAAACTCAATAAGGTTTCGATCAAGCTTTCCATTGATTTGATCCCTGGTGCGTCTTTACCCAACTGGTCAGTATACATGTGTTCCCTCATGGAAAATGAAGAAATCAAATGCCAAATTCAAGATTTGATCCAAAAGGGGCACATTCGACCTAGCTCCTCACCTTGTGGAAGCCCAATTGTGTTGGTACAAAAGCAAGATGGGACATGGAGAATCTGCATTGACTACTGAGCTCTAAACAAGATCACAGCCCGGTATCGGTATCCCATTCCCCATATTGACAACCTTTTGGACCATCTCAAGGGTGCCAAATATTTCAGCAAGATCTATCTAAAGTCTGGCTATCATCAAGTAGCAATTGAGAAACCCGATGTCTGGAAGGCCTTTTTGAGTGGTTGGTCATGCCTTTCCACTTGACTAATGCTCCAACAACTTTCGTGAGGATGATGGATGATATCCTACGTCCGTTCACTAATTATTTTTTGGTTGTATATCTGGATGGTATCCTCATATACAACAGAACATGGGCAAGAGCATTTGCAACATATACACCAGGTCATCAATACCTTGCGACAACACAAGTTATACGCTAATCTAGATATGTGCTCATTTGGAATGGATAGGGTTCAATATATGGGGAGCATTGTGGAAGAGCGTGGTGTTCATGTGGATCCATCCAAGATCCAAGCCATCCATGTTTGGCCAACCCCAAAAATTCTCACAGAGCTTCACATCTTCCTAGGCCTTTCCAACTTCTATCGCAGATTTATCTTGGTCTTCTCTAATATTGCTTGGTCCCTTAGCTAGGTGACCAAAAGGGGATATTAGGCCAAGTTCAGCCAGTCCAAGCCACAACAACAAGCATTTGAGGAGTTGAAGCAAAGCTTATGTTCGACACTTGTCCTTTCCTTACCAGATCTGCAAAAACCCTTTGAGATAGAGACAGATGCTTCAGACTATATTGTTGGTGTAGTCCTCACTCAGCATCACCATCCAATGGCATATTACAGTGAGACACATTCAGATACAGTCTACAAGTACCTCACCCATGACAAGGAAATCTATTCCATTGTCCAATTCTGCCGCCAATGGAAGCATTACATCCTTGGAAAAGAGACAGTCATCTGCACGGATCACAAGCCCCTGCAATTCACGAAAACACAAGGGAAGTTACAGAATGAACACCACCAGAAGTGGTCCACTTACTTGTAGCAATTCCACCTGAATATTAAATATAAGAAGGGAACCACCAACCAAGTCATCGATTGCCTCAGTCGGCCTCCAATATCAGCACTTACCATGGTGCTGCACTCATGTGGAAATGATACCTCCGGGTGGCCTCAATTATAAAGCAGTGATCCCGAGTTTTCTTTCATCTATCAAGCCCTATGTGCAAACACATCCATGGAAGACTTTCATCTTCAAGAAGGCTTGCTATTCCACCTAGACCATCTCTGTGTTCCTTCAAGCGAGCATGCAAAGATGATTTGGGAAGCTCATTACAGTCGGGTGGCAGGGAAATTCGGCACTGAGAAGACAATGGCCATATTGCAGAAGTATTTTTATTGGCCTAATCTCCAACAAGACGTCGACTGATACATCAGATCCTGCACTGCATGCACCATCGCGAAACCTGCCATAAAATATCATGGGTTGTACACCCCTCTTCCCACTCCTAATGGGCCATGGGAATCCATATCCATGGAGTACATGTCTAGACTACCTTCAACCAAGCATGGAAATGACTATGTTTTTGTGGTTGTGGATCACTTCTCCAAGATGGCCATTCTGATAGCTTGCACGAAGAACATATCTATTGAAGCCACTGCCAAGCTCTTCTTCGAATGTGTTTGGGTTCATTTCGGGGTGCCACGGACTATCATTTCTGATAGGGAGAGCAAGTTCCTCAACACTTTCGGGTCCAACCTATGGTTATTGATGGATACCAACCTCACCAAATCGACTGCCTTCCACCCCCAGAACAATGGACAGACAAAGGTAGTCAACACGATGATTGTACATATTATGAGAATGTACAATTCTAAACATCCCCGCATATGGGATGAGATCTTTCCTTATGTTCATCATAGCTATAACCGAGCCCTTTATATCTCTATCGTCCACAACCCTTTTCAAGTATGCATGGGGTTCCAACCACTAGCCCCAATTGATGTAGCTCTGCCTATTGCATCCACATGGGAGGAATATTCCCATGCTCAGAGTGGGGCTGATAAGGCCACCAGATTTGTTGAACGGATCCAGCACATCTTCCAACAGGTCCATGACATTTTGGAAAAGGACAACATTAAGTATAAGCAACGACATGACCAACATCAAGTTCCACACAAGTTCCAGGTGGGTGATAAGGTTTGGTTGCATTTGCAGAAAGAGAGGCTCACAGGACCCCATCGCAAGCTTCGTCCACTTCGATATGAGTTGCACACCATCACCAAGGAAGTTGGTGACAATGCCTTTGAATTAAGCATTCCCCCATTCCTGGTCTGCACCGAGTATTTAATGTGGAGTGCATTCGCCCATATTTTCCACCATTGTTGGACACCTCGGAGGTGGCAGAACAATTGAAACCTACTGAGACTAATCCCAATTGCATGGAACATGCAACTATTGATCATATCACAGACACACAGGTTAAGAGCACCTGCTAGCAGAATATCCAACTATATCGGGTTGCAAAAGCAGGGAAACTACTCCCCCAAGGCAAGTGGATCACCAGTAGTCAAGTTCAGCAGAAGTTTCCCCATTTGATGGGGGCACTCAACGACAATGGGTACCATTGCTTCCTAAGGGGTGAGGACTGATATAGATGGATATAGGTGGCCACCCACCTATTCTAGTGGCTCACAAATATTTTCCATTGTAACAATTTTCTAGTAATTTTTCTACAGTTTTTTGGGTCCTAAACTTCTGGGGTCGTAATGCCATTTTTTTGGGTTCACAACGAACCACACAATATTCATAGGCTTTCTTGTGGGTCTGTTTCACCTTTTTACTCCTCGGATAGATCTTTCCAATGGTCTACCAAATGCCCCAAACTAAGATCGTATGCAAAAGTTATGACCCCGGGAAGTTGACTGTTTAACTAACCAATTTGGGGCCGCAAACTTTATGACGGTTCATCTCCTAGGGTTAGTTTTTTGGATGTTTAGGTTTCTTACCCTCATGTTTATGATAAATAGGCCCATTCGACCTCATTTTGTATTCATCTTGTCATGAATGAGCGTAGCCGCCACATCTCTTCTCAATGATATAGCTACCACCATTCTAGTTGCTTTTATTTTACAGTTTGTTCTATTTCATTCATTTAATAGAATCTGAGTTTACTATATCACTTTGTTTCTTTCCATGTGAATATATATATTCTCTTTCATTTCATTGTCACATAAATATGGATCAATGGTATTAGATCCTTCTTCTTTTGTGGTTTCTCAGGGCATTTCCCCGACGAGATGTCAATATCGAGACTTGGGTCTCAAACTAGTGGAGATTGGGGAAAACCCTCCTCATCGGCCCAAGAAGAATCCCATGGCATGAGAAGAAAAGAGAGATGACAGAGCAGGAGATCCTATTAAGTTGTTGCTCGAGGAATCCCTCATGCGATAGAGGAACGAGACGATGAATAATTTCACACAGATCCTTCAAAGGATGCCGACAGGGGGATGCATCTTCAACGAGCATCTGTTTCGGGGGTGCGACTCCCTTCAAGGTACAAGTTAACTTTGACATTACCCTATTTGAAGGAAATATAGATGTAAACGCTTTAGATAAATGGTTAAATCTATTAGAGGGTTACTTCTTCATTCAAAATTTTTCTGATGGCGAAAAGATCACATTCGCGCTCCTTAAGTCCCTACTCCATATCAAATACTAGTGGGACGGGTACTGCGAGAGGCATGCAAGAGATGAATCTGAACTATTCAGGACAGACCCCACTTGGGCCTATTTTGTCGATGATGTCAAGGAAGAGTTCTACCCTATCAGAAACTAAGATGACCAGTACACCAAGTGGACGTCTTTGAGCCAGGAGAGAGACCAAACAATCCCATAGTTTACCAACATGTTCCATACCCTGCGCTCCAAACTGGGTATTCGAGACTCTGAAAGGAACTTGGTCCTAAAGTACCGCAGTGGCTTGCACAGGTACATTAAAAAATAGATGGATTTCTTGGAAATATCCTCACTAGGAGTAGCTTATCGATACGTCGTCAAGATCAAGCAGAAGTTTAATCAAAAGAATAAGTGGGATTTTGGGTCTGCAAATCAGTAGCGGAAGACTAGAAAAGGTGGCCATAATTCACAAAGCAAAGGATAGAGCAAGGATGGACAAAGCACTAACAACCATCGCAAGCTGTGGACAAAGAAGGGTAATGGGAAATCAATGAAGGACACTGGAAAGTGGCGTGAATTCCATAAGATCCCTTGACACAACACTAATGAATGCCGCTCAAAATAATCCTTGTTGGAAAAGACAAAATCCTCTGATCTAGACTCTGACTCAGAACCTAATGGAGACAAAGAAAAGGGAAATCATATAATTGACGTGGAACCTAGTGCCACCATCACAACTACAAAGATTCAACCAGAAGATTCAGAGGAGCCAGAGTAAGGGGAGCGCCTCTTCCATTCACAACTATGGGTTCAGGGTACTCCGCTACACTTCATTGTTGATAGTGGTATCCAGAAAAACCTCATCTCGTTCGAGGTCATCAAAATATTGAAGCTTACAACGATTCCGCATCCCCAACCATACAACATCGGTTGGATGAGCCAGGGACAATACATATGCGTTAGTCAACAGTGTCTCCTTTCCTACGGGATCAATCCCTTCAAAGATGAGGTAATGTGTGATGTTTCCCCGCATGAAGTTTGTGATGTTCTTTTAGGACAACCATATATGTGGAAACTTCATGTTGTGTATGAGTCTAGACCTCATAGTGTCATTATTACTTTGGGAAAGAAACTCTACAGGATACTAGAGACACTTCCCACCACTATAGTGTCTGTCATTACAGCTAAGCAGTGTGGGAAGGAAATCTCCCTGACAGGGAAATTCGTCCTCTTTGTGGTTCGTTCTGAAGGTGAATGAAATATTGCAGCAACATCCACCACCTCCACGCAAAACCCCTCTGTACAGCAGAAACAAATGGACAAGATCATGGAAGCATACAAAGACATTTTCACCACACCCACCTGGGACATCTTTGCGTTCCTTCTAGCAAGCGTGCAAGATGATTTGGGAATCTCATTACATTCGGGTGGTAGGGCACTTCGGCATCGTGAAGACAATGGTCATATTGCAAAAGTATTTTTATTGGCCTAAGCTCCAAAAATACGTCGGTCGATACATCAGATCCTGCATTATGTGCGCCATCGTGAGACCTGCCATAAAAAATCAGGGGTCTTACACCCCTCTTCCCACTCCTAATGGGCCATGGGAATCCATCTCCATGGATTACATGTCTAGACTAACTTAAACCAAGCATGGAAATGACTGTGTGTTTTTGGTTGTGGATCACTTCTCCAAGATGGCCATTCTGATAGCTTGCAAGAAGAACATCTCTATTGAAACCACTACCAAGCTCTTCTTCGAATGTGTTTGGGTTCATTTCGGGCTTCCATAGACTATCATTTCCGATCGGGACATCAAGTTCCTCAGCACTTTATGGTCCAACCTATGGTTATTGATGGATACCAAGCTCACCAAATCGACTGCCTTCCACCCTCAAATCGATAGACAAATAGAGGTATTCAACAAGATGATTGTACATATTATGAGAATGTACAATTCTAAACATCCCCGCACATGGGATGAGAGCCTTCCTTATGTTCAACATAGCTATAACCGATCCCTTCATAGCTCTACCGGCCACATGCCTTTTCAAGTATGCCTAGGGTTCCAACCACTGGCCCCAAATTATGTAGCTCTACCTATTGCATCCATAAGGGAGGAATCTTCCCATGCTCAGAGTGAGGCTGATAAGGCCACCATATTTTTTGAACGGATCCAGCACATCCTTGAATACGTCCATGACATTTTGGAAAAGGATAACACTAAGTACAAGTAGCGATATGACCAACAATGGGTTCCACACAAGTTCTAGGTGGGTGATAAGGTTTGGTTGCATTTGCAGAAAGAGAGGCGTTGGAATATTCTCACCGTCATCATTTGTATTTGCATGCATGCATGCATCCAATCATCAGTATGGTAGTCTCCCAGCACCTAGTCCTTATTTTTGAGCCCCATGGAGCTTGTTTTTAGCCATCAGTATCCGTCCTACCTACCTAGTGTGCATTGTTTTCATCATCTGGATACTAATGCGCCCTACTACACATGTCTAGGATTTCATCAGTTAGTTCATGCATTGTTCAGTTAGTTCATGCATTGATTGCTCAGTTAACTGACTGTAGCTTCCAGTTGTTTGTATCAAAGTGCCACTTGACTACTGACAATCTGTCATGCGCCCCTTGGAGTCTATGTTAACACCCAAAAAATGCTCACTAGCTCATATCCCTAGTCACATGACCCATTTGTCCACATTTCCTACCATTTTAGCCTCTAAAACCTCAAAAAACTCTTAAATGGTCACCAAAAAGGCTAAAATCCATCTTTTTCTTCTCAAAATAGTTAAATTTCCTCAAAAAATACCAAAAACCCTCCAAAGGGATCCAAAATTCCCAAAAATCAATTAAAAGGGAATAAAATTCAAAAATATATTCAAAAAAAGGAATAAAGAGGGAAAAAGAGGGAAAAAGAGGAAAATAAACCCTAAACCATTTTTACAATACCATTGGTTACGTTAAACCATGGTTGTATTCTCCATCACCCAAAAGCTATAAAAAGGTGATAGAGGCTCCCCATTATTCATCCACATTCTTACCTACCCTTATGCTGCCAAATTCATTCTTGAGATCTTAAGCCCTTCATTTGTGCTTTGATCCTTCTTTGGAGTGAACCCTTTTTTTGGCCAAATCCCCCATTTGCATTTGGAGAAGAGAAGGACCCATTGGAGCATTGGAGCAACTCATCCCTGCAGCTGCTCAAGCTCAACCAACCTCACCATTGTGGTAATATGTCTTTTGTAAATCTATTGTTTATAAATAAATTTTGTTTTACATGGAAGATCTGACTTTTTTACCATTTACTATAAGTTTTTTATGCACATGTTAGATTACTATTTACTTTTTAAATTAGTTGTTTACTGTTTTATTGAAACTGCTACTACGAAGTTAGTAGGTGCTCATTTGCACAAGCTTGGGTGAAAACCCAAGCAACAGTTTTTGGTGACTCCGCTTTTCTTTGAATCTCTGGTTAGATTTACATTTCTTCTTATTTTAGTTGTTATTTAGCTTTATTATTGTAGATCTAGTTTACCATTAAGCCTATAGCTTGCTGCCCTAGCCCTTTGTTGTTTCTGCAACCTCTACAGTCTCTATTTTTACATTTCGGCTTTCATTTTCGGCGGCCATTTTCATGCCGTAAATCACAGGTTTTTTAATCCACAGTCGCGATCCAGATCGCGGTTGTTTAGCCGAAAGCTGTGATTCCAAAACCTTGAGTTTTGACCCGAAACCCAGCGAACCAGATCACAGCCTTTTCCCCTTTAGCCGCGATCCATATCGCAGCCTTTTTGCCCTAAGCCGCGATCCAGATCGCAGCTTTCCGGCCCTTAGCCGCGATTCGAATCGTGACTTGCAGCCCCTCAGCCGTGACTCAGATCGCAAGATTTGCCCAGATAGCCGCGATCCCGATCGCGAGTTTTGCTTCTGACAGTCGCGATTTCGACCTGAACCCTGCGATCTGTTTTTCAAGTTTTCTTCACCCATTTCGGCCCATATTTTTCTGCCATCTCCCCTGCACCTTGACAGCCTACTGTTTTACTTGCAGCCCTAGATATTCATCTACTTTTTCTGTTATTTGCTTTACTGTACCACTGGGGAGATTTTTCAGTATTTTTATTGAAAAGAAAATTGTTAAGCATTTACAGTTAAATTTTCATATTTGCAAGTTAAATTCAACATTTTAATTTGATAAATATACGCCCAAGTGAGGCATTCTATTTGGTACATAATTACACTTACACACACTCTGTCACCATTAATCAAGTGAGCCATAAAAATTTTACTTAAATCAACCAATCTTCTAACCCCACTTGGGGAACATAAAAGAACATTGTAGTTAGGTAGGATTGAGGGGATAGACATCCAAATAACACCCCTCACTCACTTTCACTTGAGACATATTTGTTGTCTATTAGGGTACCAAAACCCCCTAGTACTTGTTGACACGGTTATACACCAATATGTCAGAAAGGCCTCTCCCCTAGGAGGGTCGAAGTAGCAAGACTGGTTCCGGAGGCCTGAGTGGAATACCACAATCCATTCAGTAACCGAAGGCTACCTACTCGTTGTTCTCATTGTACCACCCTCGTGGAAGTACAACGGCGATAGAACAGGAGCTGCGGATTTACCTTTCTAGACGTGTCATGAACGGGGTATCTTAGTAGCCATTCTTCTAGTATTCTTTTACCCACTGTCCCTCCTGGTAGGGGGACATTTATCCATTTGGTTCTACTTATCGTATTGTCTGACTTGGATTTCATCACCTTGCAGAGGATACATCTGGTTTGATCCAACATACCTTTTATTTAGGCGTTTGCATGCTCTCTTACCTCCCCTTGGTTTAGCGAGTACACCATTTTTTATTTTAGGAGCCAGTTGTTTGTTGGTATTTTGACCACCCTTTTTTTATCACTCCACTTACCATAGCACAACTGTTACCGTAAGTGTTTTGAGTTTGGTTGTTGGCTTGAGTGCCATAGTTTTTTGCGCTCCCCTCCTGCACACACGGTTGCATTAGGGTTTTTGATCTTTTCACTCACCACTACCTACTAGTCTTACTACCCGCCTGTCACCATTGAGTCCCCAAGACGTTCTCGGCATCCAGGGTGAACCCCCGCAGTACGGTTCACTTGACACCACTCGTCATAGAGGTAGAGCCTTGTCACTTGACTCAATGCGTCACCGGCATAGAGCCTCATCACTTGATTCTAACGCCCCTCATTTCACATCTGACTCTGAGGCAGAATCAGAAAACCCCACATACACAACACCGACTAGCCCCATGGCTGGCATGACTTCTAACCCCTTCTTTGTAGGGAATGCTGGTGGAGCATCCACCACCCTAGCCACCACATTAGCCACCACTACAACAACTACCCTAGGTATGCCCTCGATGGGACCCACACCTACCATCCCCGTCACTATTCCAATTACAATAGCTACGGGAGTCAATCCCACCCCATCTGTGACTCACGTTACACTTGGAGGAGCAGGCCCCTCCCACACCAACACCACACCTTTATTTGGGGGTCATATCCCCCTCACGGCTAATATTCCCTTTGGGGGCAGCGGCCTGATCAATAATGCTACCACCAACACATACGCCCCCGTGACCATGTCACACTCTTCTGCCAGTTTGCCATTTATGGCCAGTCTCAACCTACCGGACCTGGCAAGATTAATGAACAATCCCATCAGACATGATCCTACTTGGCCTCACATGCCTACTAAACTCCCATCAAACATCCCTAAGTTCGAGGGGAAGGCTGGTGAGGATCCCCAAAATCACATTATGTCTTTCCATCTATGGTGTTCCTCCAACTCCATAGTAGATGACTCCATTCGCCTGCGTTTGTTGCAAAGAACTTTCATTGTCTCGGCATCCAAGTGGTATATCGAGCAGCCTCATGGGACCCACCCCACTTTCACATCCCTTGCCTCAACCTTTTTGCAGTTTTTTCAGCTACCCGTCGGTTATGACGCGGGAGTAGAGATCCTCTTGTCTTGCAGACTGAACACAGCTACCCACATCACTGATCACATTCATGAGTGGCGTAAAAGTCTTAGATTATGCAAGATCAAGTTGGATGACCGTATTTTCTTGGATTGGTTCCTAAAATCTCTCCTTCCAGCCATAGCCAAAGACGTGGCATCTGAACGACCCCAGTCGGAAGAAGAAGCTATTCTCAAATCCCAACAATTTGATCTAATCTACGCCCAGTCTGGCTATTTGTACACCATCTTACTTGATGCCCCCAGTGGCGATCCATCCCGGAATGACACGTCAGGGGCATCCCATGCCTAATAATACTGGCCCCGACCTTTCGCGGGCCACATCTCACTCCGGAGGTACAACTTCGTATTCTCCCATGACACACTCTAACCACACTCATGGACACTCATGTCCACCACAGTGTTACAGGCACGCACCATCATCTTATGCACCTTCTACGTATTATCACGAACAAGCCACTCATGTTCCTGTTCACTCACAATCCCAATCGTCTTATTACCCTCCACAAGCAATGCCTGCAGCACCACAACCTACAGTCGCTCAGACTTACCTACAACCACAATCAGCAGCTGGACCACCTCCAGCCCCGCCAGCTTATTATCCATCGCAGTTTTCTCTAGCACCTGCGCAACTTCAAAATCCCCCTACTTCCCAAGGGCAAGTGTATGCACAGCAGAACTAGCCCCAAAACCAGAACAACCAACGTAATCAAGTAGGTCAACAAAATTGCGGAATAGGACGCAACCGCGGGAACAATGGAAACCTCAAAACCAGGGGGGTCAGCAACCTAATCCTCCAAACTACAATAACGCTGCTCCTGCCAACCAAAACCCTGATCGTCCACCAAAATAAGGTAAAAATCTCAACTTAAGAACAAACCATCTGTGTTCCATATGTGGGGTGTATGGCCATTACACACACTCATGGCCCCATTTGGAACGATCATGTCAACTTTGGACTAATGACGCCCAACGCCAAGGACACACGGCACAGCCAGCGCCACCTCCTCAACCGCAGCCCACGGTATTGTAGAATACTTTACCCACACAAGGAGTAGTGAACACATGTTCTATGGATCCCCCACAAGGATCCGCGGCACCACAGCAGCAAATCACTTATGCTGCAACTGATTACCAACACACGAATTCAGGTACTCACCATCTATTAATGATGTCATTGGCTGATGTCCACCTCCAAACACGCTAAAACCAATATGGCTCCACCCCTAAGGCCATTCCCGCTAATCCAACCACTACCACCCTTCCAACTGATCAACCATTATGTATACCTACTATACCATTGGACGGGGGTCCTAAAGCCCCTCGCTTCCCTCTACGATGGATCAACAATAATCCTAACTCTCGTGCCGCCTCAAATTATAACATTGTGGATGACTTAGCCCAGTCCCCCACTGCTATGTCTGCCCTGGAAGTCCTAAAAAACTATCCTACAGAGAGAAAAATATTGTTATCTGCCATCGGTGCAATAGACCCTTCCGACTCATGAATGATGGCATTTGATTTGGACCAAGCCGAACCACATTTTCCTTCCACACTAGCATTTCAGGTTTTTGTATCCATTCGGAACCTTGTGATTCATCGTTGCATCATCAATGAAGGTGCTTCCACTTGTGTGATGTCGACATTTGTCTGGCAGAAGCTCAGATCCCCCACACTGCAGCCATCCACCACCACATTACAATCTTATGATGGCCGTTCAGCTCAACCACAAGGCCTTTTGGCTAATTTGCCCATCCAATTAGGTGGAAAAACTATACTTATAGACATAGAGGTCATCAATGACCAGCTTGATTACAACCTCTTACTAGGACGAAGTTACATGTATGCCATGAAAGCTGCCGCTTCATCCGTCTTCCGCACTATGATGTTCCCCCATGAGGGACGTGTAGTCAAAATCGATCAACTGACATACTATGATCCTAACGCCCCCGTCGCACCTGCAAATGTTCTACATATGATTGAACAACTCGTTTAGAGCGCACCCACATCGTTCGTCTCCACAGTCGGACCTGGGATATACTTAGATACTCCCATGACTTCCACATTCCAATCCATTCCACCCCCTTTGCAGACAGTCGAGATATCCGATTTGTGCACCTTCTCGCACAATACACAGGCACCTAACTAACATCCCCCTTTACTGCCGCGACCACCCTCAATGCCAAGTCATGTCCGAGCCACACCCATCCACACTATCCCATTTCTATTTCCTCCTTCAGGAGCAGTAAGCACCCCAGTAATGGCTATGCTCAATCTTCCAGGGTTAAATTTAGGACTACCTGTGTGGTACCTGCCCGCCCCAAATCCTCCCCCAACACCAATTGTCATTTTACAAGATGTCCAACCCATCACTGTGACAAACCGACCACCTCCAGGGGTGAGAACCGCATCAACATCTAGTAATGCACCCCCTCCACCACGTCACACAGGGGGCAGAGGCCCACAAACCTACACTACTTCACCTGCAACCCACACCGCCCCACCTACCCCAAAGCAGGAAAAAAACCCCACGACATTTCGTGCTCCCCCCAAATGCTCTTTGTGCGATGATCTGGGCCAAGCTACCCATCAATGTCCACAATTACCAGCACTTCAGAAACACATGCAAATGTTATATGATGATGCTAACATCCCAGTTGTGAAACTTAACATCACCCCTCAGCCTCGCGATAAATCCCTGCGTACCAATCACCCTTGTACAATATGCGGCACTTACGACCATTACTCACATCACTGCCCTGATCTCCCAGATTATAGAGCAACTCTATACGAACTAAATAATGTCGACCTAGAGACATCCCCCCCTCTTATTGAGGAAATATATCTCCCAACATCTTCATCCTTGGAAGAAATTAATACCATTTATATGACCTCGTCCACCAGTGCGCCCTAGTCAACAGATTTGACAACACAATGCTTCTGCAGTGACGAAGAAATACTCGAAGCACTTACCGCACCCGACTACCCCTGGGATGATATGCACCATCGATCATATTTCATCCCCGAGGCATCTACCTCTTCCACGGCAAATCAATTCTCTATTGAATCCAAAGATTTCCTTCCCACAAAGGTTGACTGGTTTAAAGATCCCATCCCAGCTCCTGATGCCTTTTAGGAAGGCAATATGGCCAATATTTCACCCATTATTAAAGTTGACATCTCTACCACGCCTGGAACACCCGAACTCATTTCTCTGGGCGCATCATGCACCGAGAATGAGGTCCAAGCTTACAAGAATATCTTCCAAGAGTTATGTGACGTCTTTGCATGGTCCTACACCGAGATGCCAGGTCTTGAATCTGCTATAGTAGAACACCACATTGACACTTGGCCCAACGTACCACCCGCTCGCCAAAAACAACGACCCATCCACCCATCTAAGCTTCCCGCTGTCAAAGCAGAAATTTAGAAGTTTCGTACAACGGGGTTCATTTACCCCATAGCCTACACCACCTGGGTTTCTAACCCAGTACCAGTTAACAAGAAGCAAGGCACTATCCATGTCTGTACCGACTTCCGTGACCTAAATCAAGCTTGTCCCAAAGACAACTTCCCCACACCATTTATAGACCAGCTTATCGATGCATGTGTGGGGCATGAGATACTATCTTT
The DNA here is from genome assembly GCA_027924585.1 of Larix kaempferi. Taxonomy (NCBI): domain Eukaryota; kingdom Viridiplantae; phylum Streptophyta; class Pinopsida; order Pinales; family Pinaceae; genus Larix; species Larix kaempferi. The sequence goes on along the minus strand of BSBM01001504.1, from coordinate 1,809,681 downwards.
CATGGATGGTTTCTCTAGATATAACCAAATTCACATTCGCAAAGAAGATCAGTACAAGACTGCCTTCACCACCCCATGGGGCACTTTTGCTTACCGTGTTATGCCTTTCGGTCTTAAAAATACTGGAGCAACCTTTTAGCAGGCCATGACCTTTTGTTTTCATGACTTGGTTAACATTATCTTGGTCTACATTGACGACCTCACGGCCCGATCGAAAAAATGGTCTGATCATCTAAACGACCTCCGGCAAGTCTTTCTACGTTGTCGCAAATATCAAATCCGCTTGAACCCACTCAAGTGTGTATTTTGCGTTCCGACAGGCCGGTTGTTGGGTTTCATCATTTCACAGAAAGGTATCGTAGTAGATCCTTTAAAGGTCCAAGCCATCTTAGACCTCCCATCACCACGTACGCTTTGACAGTTACAGATCCTTCAGGGGAAGGCAAATTTCCTTCGTCGTTTCATCCCTGATTATGCCACGACGGTTCATGGTTTCCTTCGTTTGCTCTGTACCCACATTCCAAAGGCCTCGAAAGTCGCGATATACCCCATTGCCCACCCAACGTGACCAATGCACCGCCCCCGAGGACACAATTTACCCCCGAATTTAAATAAAGTTAAAGCTTAGGGCCAATAGGATAACTTGGAACTCACGGAATGAAAATCCAACAGTCGGTTCTCCCGCAAATGACGAAATAGCTCTGGCCAACTCAAATCTTCTATCAAACTCAACAGTGCAAATGACACGTGTCACTATGGGTCCACTTGTTATTTATAGACATTTGACCCGTTTTCTATCAACCATTTCGGAGTCATATGAAATTCGTTTTCCAAACTGTTGATACCATTGGATTCAGCGCAGTGAGAACTTCGCGGTGGTTAAGTCAGTTTCTCGATTTCATCGGCCCTTTTTTGGGCATTTTTTCACATGTCCCTCGTCACCTCGGTTTCTGTGCCACATCTGTCGATCTCCATTTTTGACAAGTTTTATATCGCTAGATTCAGTTTTTCGCGCTCGTGATGATGCTTGAGATCATTTCTCGCTCTCACCACCATATTTTTCTGGCATTTTTTTTACCATGCCCTTGTCACCTCGATTTACGTGCCACATCGGTCGTTGTCCGTTTTGACAAATTTTATATCGCCGGATTCAGTTTTCCACACTCGTGATGATGCTTGAGATCATTTCTCACTCTCACCACCATACTTTTTGGGCATTTTTTGACCACGCCCCTCCTCACCTCGATTTGCGTGCCACATCGGCCATTGTCCGTTCTTGACGAGTTTTATATCGCCGGATTCAATTTTCCGCGCTCGTGACGATGCTTGAGATCGTCTCTCACTTTTACCAAAAACTTTTTGACATTTTGTCCACAAAAATTGCCCGTCTCGATTTGCGGGCAACATTCGCCACTGTCGGATTTCACAAATTCACACATCACATCCCATACATGATCCCTCCGCTCCATCCATACTGCAATTAAGGCGTTGTTTTTCTATCATTCATCAACCCGCAAGGAGGCCCCATCAGTGTTCCCCCCTACCACTATTCTTGGTTCCCATACTTGTCCCTTGATCGAACACTTCCTCCTTGCCTCACCATTACTTTTGTTTGGTATAATTTTATCCCTTCTTCGAGTCAAGCAATTCCTTTACGAAAAAGGCACTTAGGGATTTTCTGTTAAGCTCTTTTTTGACTCCTAAAATAATGAAAAGATCACTAAGCAATCTTGCTTCGTTTCATGCTTGCTAAAAGTATCTGAAAGAGCATCTGCCTGTATAAGTTTACCCATTTTCCGGACCTTGTAAACTAATTACGAAAAAGGAATACTCTAGTCACATCGGCTAGAAGAGTTCTTCATTGCATCCTTTTATGCTTTTTCGGGCCTTGGAGACTAACACACGAAAAAGAACCCCCTTGGAGTCTACTTACTGCTTCCAGACTTTCTAAAACTGAAAGCAACCACGAGCATGAACTGTCCTGGGCTCATACAAATCCACACAACAGTACCATTGATTAGCACACTTTTTATCCCTTCTTCCAGCTCCTTAAACCATGAAGAAGGCCCCAACGGTACCTCTCGGTGCCATAGCAAAGCATATATAATCACACTATTATGGAAGCTTCCCCAATTTGGTCGCCTTTGTTCAGAGTATTCTGCGATATGCCACCTTGAGAGTTTCCTGATACCATACATCAGTTTACCCTCCTTAGCCTCTCCCATTGCAGTACATACCCCTGATCCCTTAAGCTAAGATCCCCATACCTAAAGTTAGCTGCCAGGTCATCCATGTCATCATGCTCTGAACAAAGGAAGTTTGAGTCCCTCCTCTCTATCACCCCAGTTATTCCCCATCCCCACAGTATGTCAATCCCACTATCAGTACTATCACCTCTTGGCTGTACACCTCACGCTCCTATTAAGGAAGCATCATTGCCTTGATAGTTGTAGGTCTACCTCTGTCAATGCCAACCAATCTATTCCAGAGGATAGACCCAGAGGTACCTATGCCTTGGATTCATCCCCATTAGTGGTGAGTGCCTACGGATCATTTTGAAAGGAGTCCTTAGTGCCTCTCCACATGATTGTTTCTCACATGCTCGACGTCAACACCTTGATCACATCGTTGAGATTTGTGTAGGGTATTGGTCCTTTCAGTTATTAGTCGAAGACCCCGGATGTCACCTGACTCTATCACATTGGTGAGTCTACTTTAGGAACAATTAGTTATATGTTCTTGTGGATATCCGGGCTGCGATTGGCAACAGTATTCGGAAGTACACTAGTTGTATACTTCTTCGAGTACACAATTCAAAGCTTGTTATAGCTTTTCGAGTTGTAGCAGTTTATTGAACAACTATTTTTTAGTATAGCACCAGAAGCCTTTGGTTTTCCATAGCAAATCCTGGTACCATTGTATTGAATTCACTGGAGCAATCCAGTGAGGTCTATCCAAGTGTGAAGGATCCGGTCAAAAGTGCTCATTGTCCTAAAGCAGTGTTCTCTAGATTCTGCAACAAATCTCCAGCAAAATTTCATTTGTTTTGTAGGTTTATTCCATCATTTAGATTCGAATTCAGCTGCTACCATGGATCTAAAACTCACCTCCTTCAACTATTTCGAATGGAAATCAAAGGTGTACATATTCATGAAGTCCAAAAGCATTTCTAGAGTGTTGAATGGGACAACAGTGGAACCTATGGGTGCTACTGAGAAATCAAAGTATCTTGATAGACTTGATGAAGCGATTGGACTACTACTCCTCGGTATTTCCGATGATCTACATTTTCATGCCATCGATCTCAAAACTCCTAAAGAAGTTTGGGACAAGCTCAAAACTCTATTTGGGAATAAATATGACTTGAAGGGTCACCAATTGGAAACTGAGCTTATCTCTCTAAGCCCCAGTATTTTCAACTCAATCAATGAGTTCTTCACAAGGTTTAAAAATTTGGTTTCTCAGCTAAAATCTTATGGAATTGAGAAAGAAGAGAAGTAGATTATCCTTTCCATTCTGTCAAAATTGGGTCCTGATTACTTGTTGACACAAACCCAGTCGATAGGGGTTCCCAGTGCTATCGACACCCAAACCACCGCGATCTCCTTGAGCACCGGCCCAGATAGCTTTTACCCTATCCAGCAACACCTGCGGAGCAGATGAGGTCTCACCCGATATGTTCAAGGGAGAGTTGACGGAACCATGTTTTCGTCGAATGAAGGAGGATGTTTGCGGCTCAATTACTTAACTTATTGCAACATTTCAGGAATAGATCTATGCATTTAACTCAGACATCCTTCATATTCATAGCATCATTCAACATGACAATTCATAATTGCGACAAATATAACGGTAAAGTATTAACTGTAGCAAGTAAACATCGCATCATTCATATATTCATATCACAACATGCATTACCACATATGAACAGAAGAAACACAGCGATTCCACAAAACAGCTCTGTGACATCATATTAACTCCGCAAAAACCCAGATACAAAATACTTCGCCAAAGATCAAGATCTCCAAAAAGGTTTTCAACATAAGATTAGATCCCGCCTAGATGATTCAACACCTACACACCTACATCTATTTATAGGCTTTCACCTTTACATTGCTTGTCCACTTACTAACAACTTCCTAACTGACAATTCAAAGTAACTGACCCAAAATCTAACTATTGTGGTCCAAATGACCCAAAAACCCGCATACCGCGGTACAATTGACAACAAACTACATAAGATATCATCATTTTCACTTCGTCTTTCCGGCTTCTGCGGTATCGCAGCACTCGCGGTGCTACAATAATGACCCATCTAATCGCCTGCCAACAGGCCCCCAACACAATCTTGTGGCTCGCTCTTGAGCCATGTCAGCAGGACATGGTGTACTCAGTTTTCTTGATCCGGAAGTCTTCGTATTGCTGGTGGATTTCGCTAACCTGTTGCGTGACTGTGGCGACGACTTCCTGGCACTCAATCAATTCCTGTGCTAATGGGTGGTCAACCAGGTGCGTATTGACTTTCTTTCTGCCTTCCTGTACCGCCTGCAGTGCAGAGTCAGTCGTAGCATTAAACTGTGCTCCGAGGTCTTGAAACTCATCCAATTGCGTAGCGCGCTGCTTCTGATGTTCTTCCGCTTTAGTGACGCACTGCTTCAACTCCTTGAGCTCTGTCGATTTGGATACCTGCGCTGTTGGCGGCATCGTGCACATGGATGCCTTCAATGTTTCCAACTGTTCTTCCACCTCACGTCCTAGCTTGGTTAGCTGCTCCAAAGGCTCGTCCTGAACAATGCTACCCTAGAACAGCGTGGTCTCAGTGGCGATCTTGAGCGCTTCTTGTTCTAACTCCCCAAGTCTTCGATGGCGCTCTTCCGTGCTGCGACAACTTCCTTTGGCGTGGCCGGCTGGAGTGCGTGAGACAAGGTATCATTTTCCGCTTGCAACCCAGTGATGACAGCTCCCATCTTATGTGCTCACTCAATCGGATCCAATGCCTCTGTCGGCTCCAGTACATGTTGACAGGCCTCGGCAACAGCCTCCTCCAGCCGCACCTTATTGTTCCATAGGGTGGTTTTCTCCACCGTTAACCAATCCTGTTCCTTCTTCAGCTCCATGATTTCTTGATCCTTGTCGACCCGAAGCTGCTCCATTGTATCCTTCAATTCATCGACCACTTCCTAGGCCGCTACTACCTTCCCCTTGTGTTCTTTGACCGCCTTCCGCAACACCGCTTCCCCTTCTTGCAATCGCAAGAGATGACTCCGGACGTCATCTTCCCTATCTGCCAGTTCCTGATTGGAAACCACCTGCAGTTGCACCAACGTCTTTGATGACAGCGCGTTGATGTTAACAGACAACGCCTCCAACTATTGCAGCAAAGCCTTTAGAGCCTCATCATCAGTCACAATCAGAGTTGGGGGAATTTGGACATTCCTGGCCCGTGGCTCAGTGCCGATTGCGTCGACTGGCTGCATAGTCGCTTATGCAGGTGCCTTCTTCAAAAAAATATCGCACAATGAGTCCAGGCGAGCAGTGACCGCATGAAAACCTTCTTCCGCTTTTACCGTCATTGTGTGAGCCGCTACACTGGTTGCATTATTTATAGCGAGGATTAGTAGGCCAAGTTGCGCCTTCGACGACAGGGGGATCCCACTGATTGTCCCATGGTCATAGTGTCCTTTCATCCTGCCTTCTTCGACCTCGCGCTTGTCATCCGTAGGGGTCTGTGATGACTCCTGGTCCGACACATGTTGTTGTTGGTCCATCTTTGGAACATCTGATGGTATTCCCGCGGACTCCGCCTCCTGAACAACTGGTTCTCGCCAATCAACCGACCACTCATCAATGATCACATCTAAGTCTTCATCTGACAATTTATAAGGGGTCTGCAACCACTGCCGATCCTTATCGCGTCGCGCTTGTACTTAGATACTGTGCGGTCCAATCACAAACTAAGCGATCCCCTTATACTTCTCAACCGATGTCTGAGTCAGCCGCAGAATCCGCTCAGCTGTCGCCTGCAGCGCTTCCCAGTAGAGCCAAAATTGCATGGCGCACTCCCTAAGGCTCTCCGGTTCCTGCACCCACCACAAGCTTTGGTAGTGTGCCCCCTTTTGATCTCTGCCACCTCCATTCCTTGATAGTTGTCGGGTTCCATCCAAGCGACAAGCGCAATTAAGATCAGCAACCAGCTGTATGTGAATGGTCGTCATCCTGCTTGGGCCACCAACGCGTCCTCCATCAACTGGTTGAGCAGAAAGAGTGACCAATTCACTTGCACCCCTTCTGCGCAGAGCTCCCCGCATGCAACAACCCCCCTCAGTTGCCTTGGTTGGGCCGATTGTTCCGGACGATTTTGGCCGCTAGGATCTGCACCCCAATTTTAACCGCGGGCTCGTTGATGGTGTCAAGGCGGTAAGCCCGTCTGTCACACTGCATCTTGTATTGCTTCCTCAGCCTTGCCGTGAGATTTTTGTCGTTGTTCTTCCCCTGAAAGTATTGGGATGGGTCTACCCCATCCTTTGGAAACCTTGTGATTTCAGAAATCAAGTCCACCGTGACAATGACCTATCTGTCCAACCATAGAATGTCGCCATGAAAACAGGCCAGCAACTGTTTCATGTAGGCATTGGCTTTCGTCAACTGCCCAAAGTGTGGCAGGTTGATCAACCCCAACAACCCAGTTTTCTCCAAACCGCGCGCCCAGTCATGTGGAATACATGGCGTCCGTCCAGTCTGCCCCGCTGCTTGTGGCTTAAAGGGCTCCGTCATAACACCTTCCAGCGCCAGTAAGTCATGATCATTGTACCGCAGCTGCATCAACGCAGGCACGATATCGATGGTACATCTCATACCGGGTGGAATCGACGGCATTCTGATGTGATACCACTGGTTCTTCGTGGGATTCCTTGGCTGCGTACTGGGTCGACATGGAGGTCGGTAGCCCAGGATATCCGCAGCAAACACGCCTGCTCAGATTGCGGATTCTACAACACCAGAGCTCGATGGGCTCACCTCCGAGACCCCTTCCGGCACTTGGGAAGTGGAGTGAGTCAGCCACTTCTCTAGGCGCGGGGAGCTCTGTTGCATCCCCCCCTCTTCTAGCGCACAATGGATGACGACCCCACTGGCATGTTGGAAACCTCTACCTCAAGATTAACCTCCTCGTCAATATGAACAGGGATGAGGGGTGACTCAGCTTCACTTGAAATCTCCACCGTATCCGGCTCACCCGGCATGCTGCACGTAATTCCCTCAATGCCAACAAATGGCGCAAGCGTACTCAACTCAAGAATTTTCTCAACAGACCACCACTGCACTCTGCAACACAACTCAACCTTGCACAATTCAACAATCGGGAGTTGAACTCACTCATTACAAACTTGTGCCTTCTGACCATCCTCGGCTCGTTCTTATAGCGCCCAACTCGATCCCTCGTAATCATGACTAAATCATGCATTAATTCAGACCAAATGCTACCTTAATGACCCAAATCCGCCATCGATCTTGTCATCTGATCGACTAGATCATCCATTAATGCCCATCATTCGAACAAGCGTCGTTAATTAACTGTTTGAAACTTTCAGCATTTAATGTTGATTTGACCCAGTCGCGGGCCTGCCACTGTCGCGGACCGCTCCTAACTTGCGGCACAAGCCTCCCTTCTTGTGCATTCTGTCCCTGTCGATGTGCCATCCTTCCACCGAGCATCCTACCAAATGTAAACGGGACCATTTGTTGACACAAACCCAGTCGACAGGGGTTCCCAGCGCTGTCGACACCCAAACCACCGCGATCTCCCTGAGCACCGACCCAGACAGGTTTTACCCTGTCCAGCAACACCTACAGAGCAGATGAGGTCTCACCCAAGATGTTCAAGGGAGAGTTGACAGAACCATGTTTCCGCCGAATGAAGGAGGATGTTTGCGGCTCAATTACTTAACTTATTGCAACATTTCAGGAATAGATCTATGCATTAACTCAAACATCATTCATATTCATAGCATCATTCAACAGGACAATTCATAATTGTGACAAATATAATGGTAAAGCATTAATTGCAGCAAGTAAACATCGCATCATTCATATATTCATATCACAACATGCATTACCACAGATGAACAGAAGAAACACAGGGATTCCACAAAACAGCTCTGTCACATCATATTAACTCCACAAAAACCTAGATTCAAAATACTCTGCCTCAGATCAAGATCTCCAAAAAGGTTTTCAACATAAGATTAGATCCCGCCTAGATGATTCAACACCTACACACCTACATTTATTTATAGGCTTTCGCCTTTACATTGCTTGTCCACTTACTAACAACTTCCTAACCGACACTTCAAAGTAACTGACCCAAAATCTAACTATTGTGGTCCAAATGACCCCAAAACCCGCATATCGCGGTACAATTGACAACAAACTACATAAGATATCATCATTTGCGCTTCGTCTTTCCGGATTTTGCGGTATTGCAGCACTCACGGTGCTGCGATAATGACCCATCTAATTGCCTGCCAACATTACTCAGTTTTTTTCTCCACCTTCCAGTCAGTGAAACTATCCATTCCAAATTGGAAAATTCCCACTCTTGCAACATTCATCCTATCTCTCTCTCAAGGGCAGGACAAACTAGTGCAAATGGGAGTGATCAAACCAAGAATGGATTCAGCTCTTGCAGTTGCAAAAGGGAAGAATGTGAATTCCAAAGGGAAGCAAAAAGTAAAAGAAAGAAAGTTGAATGAGCAGAATCCAAGAGAGGCTCCCTATCAGTCAGAAGGGGCTTCAAATTCTAAGAGAGGCAATCAATCTCAAAAGGAGAAGTCCAAATGTCCTTACTGTAACAAAGGATTCCATCCTGAGAGTGCTTGTATGAAGAAGACAATGGATCTAATGGCACAGCTACTGGAGAAGAACAATCTTCCAATACCATCGAATGCTAGAAGAAACGTTGATCCAAAAGATGAGGACAAGGAGAGGTGTCATGCACTCATGGAAGGCACTTCAAATGATTCTTCCTTCATTGATTCTGGAGCATCCAGGCACATGTCTGCTTGCAAGAATATCTTCTCTGATTTTGAATCTACAACTAGTCCTTCAATCTTGATGGGAAATGATTATGAAATCTCCTCTGAGGGGATTGGAAGAATCACCATTGAGCATGGGTACTTCAGTTATGTACTCTATCTTCCTACTCTTGCAACAAATCTAATTTCTGTCTACCAAATGACTCATACAGGAGTACCCAAGAAGGTCATCTTCACTCCTAATGAAGTCGAAATACAAGAGATCTCAATTGGAAACATCATTGCAAAAGGTGTTGTTGATCACCATTCGAAACTCTATGAGTTTTCTCACTTCCTACCTTAATCAAAACAGAGTGCTCTTATCACACATGCAAATGAAGAGAGTAGACTTTGGCATGAGATATTTGGGCACCTCAACTACAAGTACTTGCAAGACATGCACGATCAGAAAATGGTTGAAGGACTACCCAACATCAAATTTGCTAAAGACACCTGTAGAGGTTGCTTGATTGGCAAGCATCCAAAGCATAATTTTGAGAAAGGGAAGGCAAGGGGATCCTCTCAACCTCTTGAACTGATTCACAGTGATGTTTTAGGACCACTTCCTAATCTGTCTCTGAATAAATCAAGGTATATCTTAACTTTCATTGATGACTATTCTAGATTCAGTTGGGTGTACTTTCTCAAATTAAAATTTGAAGTGTTTGGATACTTCAAGTTCTTCAAAGCTTCTATAGAAAGGTTCTCTGACAGGATTATCAAGGTCCTCCGCACTGATAATGGAGGAGAGTATGTAAAGGGTGATTTCCAATCCTTTTGTGCAAATGAAGGCATAGAGATGCAACACATTGTTCCCTACACACCATAACAAAGTGGTGTTGTAGAGCGAAAGAACAGAACCTTGAAAGAGATGGCAACCTGCATGCTAGAGTCTAAAGGATGGCATCCTAGTCTTTGTGAAGAAGTTGTTAACTGTGTTGCTTACCTTCAAAATAGAGTTCCTCACAAAGGAATACAAGGTAAGACTCCTTTCGAAGCATGGATGGGATAGAAACCTGATGTATCTCATCTTAGAGTCTTTGGATCCAGAGCTTGGGCAAGGATTCCAATAGAGAAAAGGAGATCCTTGGAGCCACATAGTAGAGAGTGTATACTTGTTGGTTATGCACTCACTGAAAAATCCTACAAACTTTTAGATCTATCCACCATGCATACATTTCTTGAGAGAAGTGTACAGTTTAAGGAATGGCCACTACATGATGCTCATCATGTTGATAAGAACAACTTGCATACCACACCACCACTGCTTGTTATGAAAGAGAGTGAAGCTTCATCTTAAGATATTTCAAATTTTGACTATGAAAGTGATGAAGAGTGAATGCTAGATCCATATCCACAAGAAACTGAAGATGTAGCACCTGACAGTGAAGATGAGCGAATGTTAGATCCAGATCCATAAGAACCTGAAGATCCAACTCTTCTTCCTAGATGGGCTGCCACAACTCTTAGATCTGCCGGTGATCTTGTTGGATATCCACTTCATCCAAGGAGAACCAGATCTAATTTTCAGAATGGAAGGTTTGCACCTTCACACATGGATCCATTTCTTGCCGACAGGGTCCTTCTCGGTGAAGAAGTTCACTTACCTCTGATCCCTTCTTGGGGTGAGTGATGCACATGGTTGATTAGCTTTCTACAGTATATGTTGAGGGGGGGATTTCTTCCCACTGGGTTTTCCCTCTTTCCTCACATTTTTTATTTAGATTGTTGTACGGGGTGACCTTTGGTCTCAGTTACCAGGGCCCTACTATTTTTCAGTTCCTGTGTTTCCTCATAGTCCGGCTTGCGGGGGGGTGTTGGAATATTCTCACCATCATCATTTGTATTTGCATGCATGCATGCATTCTGCATGCATCCAGTTATCAGTATGGTAGTCTCCCAGCACCTAGTCCTTATTTTTGAGCCCCTGGAGCCTGTTTTTAGCCATCAGTATCCCTCCTACCTACCTAGTGTGCATTGTTTTCATCATCTGGATATTAATGCGCCCTACTACACACTTCTAACATTTCATCAGTCAGTTCATGCATTGATTTCTCAGTTAACTGACTGTAGCTTCCAGTTGTCTGTATCGGAGTGCCACTTGAATAATGACAGTCTGTCATGTGCCCCTTGGAGTCTCCTTCCCTTGATTAGTTCTCACATGCATCAGTTAGACTCATTTTGATTGACCTTTGACTATCGGTGGCCACTACCACTGATTGGGTGATGTTTCCAATGCAGTCCAAGTCATGCCTTGAGGAGATTTCGAATCACCTTTGGTGTAATCGAATTAATTCTATTGTACTCTCATATTTTTTCCAGCTTACAGCTGATGAATGGAATTACAACAGTTTTCCACATTCTTTGAGTTTCATGTGTGAATATTTATTCTATTCTATCTCTTCTTCTCTGCAATTTTTTAGTGAAATTGTGAGGTTTGTTCAAGCTAAAGTAATATTCACCTGTAGAATTTCACAAGAGGCTCACAGGACCCAATTGCAATATTTGCCCACTTCGATATGGGTTTAAACCATCACCAAGGCAATTGGTGGCAATGCCTTTGAATTAAGCATTCCGCCATTCCTTGGTCTACACCAAGTATTTAATGTGGAGCACCTTTGCCCATATTTTCCACCATTGTTGGACACATCGGAGGTGGCAGAACAATTGGCACCTACCAAGCTTAATATCGATTGCATGGAACAAGCAAATATTAATCATATCATGGACACATAGGTTGAGGGCATCCGCAAACAAAATATCCAACTATATCGGGTTGTAAAAGTAGGGCAACTACTCCACCAAGGCAAGTGGCTCACCAGGAGTCAAGTTCAACAGAAGTTTCCCCATTTGACGGGGGCACTTAATGAAATGGAGACCATTGCTTCCTAAAATGGGAGGACTTATCTAGATGGATATAGGTGGTCACCCACCTATTCCACTGGCTCACAACTGTTTTCCATTGTAACAATTTTCTAGTAATTTTTCTACAGTTTTTCGGGTCCTGAAATTTTGGGTCCATTTTGAGGCCCTGAATGATGTTTTTTTGGGTTCGCAACGACCCACACGATAGTTCTATGCTCTCTTGTGGGTTTGTATCACTTATTTACTACTCGGATAGATATTTCCAACGGTCTACCGAACTCGCCAAATGGATATCATATGCAAACGTTATGACCCCAGGAAGTTAACTGTTCAACTAACCAATTTGAGGCCACAAACTTTATGACGATTCATCTAATAGGGTTAGGTTTTTGGATGTTTAGGGTTCTTTCCCTTATGTTTATGATAAATAGGTCCCTTCGGCCTCATTTTATATTCATCTTGTCACAAATGAGCGTAGCCGCCACATATCTTATCAGAGATATAGCTACCACCATTCTAATTGCTTTTATTTTACAGTTTGTTCTATTTCATTCATTTAATAGAATATGATTTTACTGTATCACTGTGTTTCTTTCCATGTGAATATATATATTCTCTTTCATTTCATTCTCACATAAATCTGGATCAGCAACTAAATAAAGATGTTCTTTAACTGAAATATGAAGCACTCAATCACCACAATTATGCACTTCTCACTCTCAATTTCTTTCCAATGCAAGTCCTAAAGATATGATCTGGAATGCATATGCAATTTTTCTCTATATGATTCAATTTTTTGGTATTTTCAAATGCAAAAGGTAAAAACCTAAAGCATAAGAATGCAACTACCAAAATAACTAGTTATGCAAAATAAAATTTCTTGTTTTTTTATGCAAAGCAAACCTAAATCCTTTAAGCCACTTGCAAAGTATTCAATCAACACTAACTTGTAAAATGAACCAACTTTTTATATTTTTTTTCAATATGAGAAATAAAGCTGAAACTCAAAGTAATACACTTCCAAAGCAAATTATTTTTTATCTCCTTATTAAACAATGAAAGGGATGAAAACCACTTTGGAGATTGCATGGGGAAAAGTTTGCAGGGAATTCTGAAGTGTTCTGGTTTAGGGTTTGGGCCGGCCGTCCCTCATGGATCTACCGCCCGATCCGGGCCGAGCGCCTCTTGATGCTCTCTTCCGTTCGCTGGTAGCGGCTCAACCCTCGACCTCAAAGCAGGCCGGGCCTGCTGACTCGAGGTTTGTTAAAAAGTCTGCCATCCCAGAGGTCAAACTGGGTTCCACGGCTTCTAAATGCAAATCCCTCGCCCTTGCAGAAAAAGGATTGGTTGGGCACTTCACTGGTTTGTGGCCCTCTCCGAGATCTATCGAGATCTGGCTTAACAAAAATTGGTGCCCTCTCATTCAAGGAGAAGTTCAGCAGATATTTTGCGGCAAGGGTTTCTTTGTCTTCTATTTTGAAAAAAAAGAGGACAGGCATCTTATATTCAGAAATGGACCCTATTTTATGGGGCCAAGAGGAATGTACATTAACAAGTGGGACCTTTCATTTGACCCAGAAAAGGATATCCCTTCAGCAGTTCCAGTATGGGTCAAGTTGCCGCATCTCCCATTGCACTGCTGGAACGATGAAGATTTGAAAGCTATTGGCAACTCATTGGGGAAATATATAGATAAATTTGAACCAAAACCACCTATGTTCTCCTATGCCAGAATATGTGTAGAAGTGGATCTTGAGAAAGGGCTCCCATAAGTTATAAGTCTGTCAATGGACGGTTGGAATCACCTACAAACTGTGGACTATGAACAGATTCCTTTTAAGTGCAAAGTCTGTCATGAATATGGGCATTTTGCTAAACTCTGCCCTAAAAGGAAGTTACAGGAAGTGGAAGAAACCCAAGAGGGAGACTGGAATGAGGTTATTAGAAAAAAGGGAGGGAAGCCTCCTAATACACTTCCTCCTCAAGCAACACCAAAAAGGAAGGAAACGACCAGCAAGCAGCAGAATCCAACTAGAGAAGCCAATAAATTTCATCTTCTATCATCTGAAGTGGTCGAGGAAGAGCAGGCTCAAGCTCTAGAACATGTACAAGAGGTAGCGACAGAAAAAGCTAGAGAAGAAGAAAGGCAGGAGACCATTAATCAACAACTAGAGGAAGGGGAAATTCAGATAATATCCTTAACACAACAAGAGGAGCCTGAAAATGAGGTATCCAAAGCTTTAGGTGGCTCAGTCACAAGAGCAAAAGCCAAGTTATTTCAAGAAGAAACCTCAAAAAGTAAGGAAGAAGAAATGGAACCTCAGACAAAAAAAGGCAGGAAGCTTAATAAGGTCGTAAGAGAACAAGAAACGGCTCGAGACAAAGCAGCGGGTAAGCAAACCAGTCTTGACCAGCATGTAAGAATTCTATCCAGCACAAAGCAAAACCAAGGAATAGCAGAGGAAAAGAAGGAAAGAGTAGTGCCCAACCACTCTAAAAAATAATGAAGATAGTCTCCTGGAATTGCAGAGGTTTAGGAGGTAAGCAAAAGACGGAAGCAATCAAAAGAATCAAAAAGTTGGAAACCCCCTCAATACTCATGCTTCAGGAGACTAAAATGCAGGAAGCAGACTGTCTCAAAATCTTAACTCAAATATGTCCTAAAGGAGAAGGAATAGCAGTCAACTCCTTAGGAGCCTCGGGAGGGCTCATCACTTGGTGGGACAAAGGTAAGTTCAAGTGTAACTCTTCATTTAATAACAGAAATTGGCTATTTACGGAATTAGAAGATCTGTCAAATAATGAAAAATATTGGATAGGAAATGTGTATGGGCCTACACTCCATGGGCTCAAAGATAATTTTTGGAAAGATCTAATAGATCTACAACTTGGTAGAAACCCCTCTCCCTGCATAGTTGCTGGAGATTTCAATGCCACAATAAGTGCAAATGAACGCAGAGGAGGGTCGAAGGTCAGAGACCAGTTTGGAGAGAGACTGGAAGATCTTTAGGTATCCTAGAACCTAGTGGATATAAAACTCCTGCATGGAACTTACACTTGGAATAACAAAAGAACTGGACCAGGACATATTGCTGCCAGGCTTGACAGATTTCTTCTCAGCTCATCCTTTCTAAGCAAATCC
This sequence comes from Larix kaempferi, assembly GCA_027924585.1. Taxonomy (NCBI): domain Eukaryota; kingdom Viridiplantae; phylum Streptophyta; class Pinopsida; order Pinales; family Pinaceae; genus Larix; species Larix kaempferi. The sequence continues at coordinate 1,794,603 of BSBM01001504.1, read as the reverse complement.
CTCCTGCCCGACTCCAAAATCTTGGCTTCAGCTGCCTCTGATCACCGTCTTACTGCTCTTTTTTTCTCACTCCCTGGAAACCTCGGTCCCCTTCCCTTCAGATATAACCCAGCGTGGTTGGAGCATGAATACTACTTTGAAGAAGTTAAGGCAATTTGGAAATAGTTTATTCCAGGCTCCCCAGGGTATATTTGGGAGACCAAACTTAAAAACATTAAGATAATGTTAAAAAGATGGGCAAAACAAAACGTGAAGAGACCTGGAGAAGAATTCATCACTCTGCAAGGGGAACTGAAAATTCTGCAAGACCAAATGGAAACTAATCTGATATCTGAAGCCACGTTGAGGAAATAAAATGACTTGGAAGCTCAAATTCGGCAAGGGGCTAGAAGAGACGAAGAGGAATGGAGACTTCGATCAAGATGCATGTGGCTCAAATCTAGAGACAGGAATACTAAGTTTTATCATGCTCAGTGTAAGGAAAGGTACAGGAAAAACAACATCCTCTTCCTAATCAAAGAAGATGGAAGGAAGATAGAAGACCCCACAATCATCAAGGATGAAGTCAAAAACCATTTCGAGTCTCTCTACAAAGAGGAAGATGAGCCGCCGGCTGCAGATCTGGATATAATGTGTCAAGACATTCCCAACCTCATCTCAGCCGAAGATAACAATATGCTCATGGAACAGGTAACTGAAGAAGAAGTCAGGAAAGCTGTTTGGTCTCTACACCCGAAAAAATCTCCAGGCCCAGACGGATTCTCCATACACTTTTATAGAAAGTGTTGGCATCTGCTGAAAAGAGATCTTGTCAGAATGATAAATTGGACTAGGAATCGAGAGAAGATAGGAGGAGGCACCAACACCTCCTTCATAGCTCTAATCCCGAAGGAGAAAAAGGCCACTTCTATAGGAAGATTCAGACCTATTTCGCTCTGCAATTCTTCCTATAAAATTCTTACTAAAGTTATAGCAAACAGAATCAAGAAACTGCTTCCTAATATATATTCACCTAATTAGGGTGGCTTCATCCCAGGCAGGCAAATTTATGATAACATTTTATTAGTGCAAGAGGCTATTCATTCAAGCAAGCAGAACAAGGACGCAGGTATGGCTATTAAACTAGACATGGCCAATGCCTTTGACAGAGTTAGACATGTCTTTATCTATGCTGTTTTGAGAAAATTTGGCTTTGATGGAAAGTTTGTTAGATGGGTGAAAGCTTGCATAGGAGCTCCGTGGATCTCTCCTCTCCTAAATGGCAGACCCTCCTTTTTTCGCCTTTCTCGGGGCCTGAGGCAAGGCTGCCCTCTCTCTCCCTTCCTTTTTGTCATAATGGCTGACTCCCTAAGCAGAAAACTCAATTCCCTCTTAGCTTCAGCCTCTCTCCCGGGTATTGCCTACGCCCGAAATGTCCCAGCTATAAACCATGCTCAGTTTGCAGACGATACCATTCTCCTTGGTAGTGCTTCTCCCCAAATTGCTACTAGATTTAAAACTACTCTTGACCTTTTCCTTAAGACCTCCGGAGGCAAAACCAATGAAAACAAGTGCAATATATACACCTGGAATTGTCGGCCTGCTACTGTTAGACTCATTTCAGCCATTCTGGATTTTAAACCCTGCCTTGACTGGTCTTCCTTTAAATATCTTGGCACCCCCATATCTCTCAAAAATCCTACCTCCTCTGTTTGGACTCCTATCCTTGAGAAATTCAAAAATAGAATAAATTCATGGGGAACTCGCTGGTTGAATTTAGCTAGGAAAGTCACTTTGATAAAATCTATCCTTTCCTCGCTACCTGTATTCACAGCAACAATTATGCTATCCCCCGTCTCTATCCTGAACGCTTTCAGCACAGAGATAAGAAAGTTCCTGTGGCAAGGGGGAAAGACTCAAAATAAAAAATTCCATTTGATAAACTGGAAGACGGTCAGAGAAAAGAAAAAGAGAGGAGGGCTTGGTATTCGTGAGCTTGCCTTAGTAAGCAAAGCTTTGGGTGCCAAGTTAGCATGGAGGATTGTTTCTGGAAAGAAAGAATGGTGGAAGGAAGTAATCAGGAGAAAATATTCAAGAAGCTTAAGACTAAGATGCCTCGACAAACCAAATATCAAAAAAGGAACAACAATATGGGGACTCATCTCCTCCTCAGTTGCTTTAATAACTGAAAATCTTTATTGGATCCCTGGTAATGGGAAAAGAATAAATCTCTGGACCGACAGTATAAATGGAGACAAGCCGCTTGGAAAAATGCGATGTTTAGACTCTATTCGAGAGTGGCTGCAAAATATGTGCATCACAAAACTAAAAGACTTCGTGATATGGAAGGACACTGGAGAATGGAAGAGCTGGAAACAGATGAGTCCTCTTGCTAATCTCAAAAGCGATTATAAAATCTTTCTCAATTCCCTGCATGGGAAAGCCCCGGTAAACATAAAAGAAAAAGATCTTCGGGGATGGGGGAAAGCAGGTACATATACAGTCAAGGCCGGCTATGAAAAACTCACCTTCTCCAACTCACCGGCTCACAATAGATGGGGGAAAGTTTGGAACTCGGATGGCATCCCCAAAATAACTGTATTCTTCTGGCTTTTGGCTCACAACAAATTGTTAACTGCGGAAAATCTCAGAGCCAGGGGAATAGCAGGTCCCTCAAGGTGCACTTTGTGTAAACTTGCCGAGGAAAATTCCCACCACATTTTCTTGGAATGTTCCTTTGCTAAGCAAGTGTGGGTTCAAGTCTTGGGGAATCAATGGAGACCATCCATTCTTCCTAGAACTCTTGAAGAACTCACTGACCACTGGGGACGCTCCTTTCCTTGCAGATCCAAGAAGACAATGTCAAGAATTTGGAATCTAGTCCCAATGAACATTTGCTAGTAGATTTGGTTAAATCAAAATAAAAGTATCTTCGAGGGTAGGAGTGCTAAAAGCTATAGAGCTGCCATCAAAGCCATTACAATGATATCCGAGTCTCTGTCCTCAAAAAGAGTCATCATCCCAGCTCAGGAACCTCTATCTCTGTCTGAATTCCAATGGAGTAGTGTCTTCGTGAAGGCCAGCTCCCTTCAGTCCAAAAAGGTACATTCCTACTCTGACTGGGAAATCAGGAAAGATCCAGACTCTTTCTCCAAATGGTGGAAGGAGCAAAATAGTCACATCATTTTCTTCGACGGGGCTTCCAAAGGGAATCCTGGGGTGGCAGGTGCGGGTGGGATACTCTTTGATCTCGGAGGAAATAAAGTAGCAGCCTTTTCTTGGGGCCTAGGTAGCAAGACAAATAATGAGGCAGAATGGCTAGCACTCATTCTCTCATTAGATTTGGCCTCCTCCTTCAGCATTGACAATCTCAGAATTTATGGAGACTCTAGACACGTTATTCAAATCATGAGAAGGGGTTCTGCTCCTCAAGGTTCAAAAGCCTACAGATACATGCAACGACTAAAAACCAATGTTCATCTCCCAAAGGCCTCATTTTTTCACATCCGCCGAGAGAACAACAGGCATGCAGACTTAGAGGCTAATAAAGGAATCTTGTTAGAAATTGGGCACGTCAAGGACCTCAATGGTGCCATGGGATTTCACTTCATCCCCTAAGTTAAATGTCAAAGGTTAACAAATTCATTACAAAACAAAAGGGGTCCTTTGGATTTTCAAGGGTCCTCCTCATTCCTCACTCAAACTTTGGTTATGTGCTTTCCCCTCCCCCCGTTGCTTATGCCACACACCTCCCCAGCCTCCCACGCACTTGTCACATGGATCCCTGTTGCGCTGTCAGCTCCCACGAGCCATTAATAACTCCTCCCTCTGCTCATTTCCCTTCTTTCCCCGTGATGGCTCGTCCTCCTCATTTCTCCTGTGCTCTGAGTCGGCTCTCCCTCTGCGAACTAGACTCCCCTCCTTCCCGTCCCCTTCTGCTACCTCCGTTTAACATTGGAACAATGCAAAGCGTTATGGTGGCCATAGCTGCCCTGAGCCGCACTGTGGTGGACATTAAACTCTCGGTTCGCAACACATACAACGCCGTCTGCACCAGCGTGAAGCAAAATGAGGAGATGGCCATGGATCTTAATCACACGGTCTCCCAGCTCTCTTGCCAGGATTCGAGGATAGATGACTTAGAGAAGAATTTGTCCGAGATGATGGGAAAAGTGGACATGCTTCAGGAAGACATGGCAGTTCTGACAGGGAAAACTCGGGGAAGTTATGTGCAGGAAAACCCCACGGTCAATCAAGAGATCAATCAGGAAATGGTGGACGCAGCTTCTGCTCAATTCAAGAATTATGGCTAAATTCCAGCTTAGCTCAGGTTTCAAAATTTTGTATCTATTTTGCCAATGTATTTCTGCATTATACTCAACAGATAGTTTATCAAGGTTTATTCCAGCACCATTTTGAACAGTTTTAGAAAGACAAAGTTCAGAGCTTTTAAAGCCATGCTGCTAGAAATCATAGTTACAATATTTTCAGAAATTTCCTCTTCTGTTAAAAATCCTACTGAATGCATGTAATGAATAGCTGTGCACAGCTTTTATAAGTACACTCTATTTCCCTGTTTCTGTTTAAAAAAAAAAAACAATGAAAGCAGCGATAAACCCTAAGCTTCTCATTCATGTAAGCATGCCAAAAATTGGGAAAAGCATACAACAAAGGATTTTATACCCAATCAAAGCAAAGGAGTTACTAAGAAATATGGTTTGGTAAATCTAGGTCTGCAAACAATCGATACAATCAAGGTCCTAAACCACATAAAGGACACTTGAGCTTCCACTCCAAAGGAAAGACCAAAAGCATATACAAGTACAAGAACCCTAACAAAAGAGTATTTTTATTCAAATAGGTATAAATAGGCTCAAATACCTTCAATAGATTCCAAGAATCAAATGAATAGGAGCAAATAGATTCAGTTAGACTCAAATTGGGTCAAAAAGCCCCAAATTCTTCCAAACAAGCCCAAATTGCTTAAAAAATATCCCAAATATCAAATTAAGATCAATAAAAATACAATACACCACTTCTAAGGGGTCCTACACAAACCCAGGATCAGTAGGGACTCCAAAGAATGCAACCAAAACCCCACAAACAACCCCGAAAGTGAAGAATTCACCTCCGGGAGAGAGACGCTAGTGTAAAAGGGATAAAGAGCGTGTAAAATGCAAGTGGAGAGCCTTCCACCATCGTGTATCTAGTAGACACACTACTGTAAGTGCTAGTGCGAGTGTGTGGGTGCTAAAAGTCCAAAAAAAGAAAAATCTGACTCCAAAATTGACAATGGAAGTGTCTAACAGAGCTTAATGAGTGTTCCTAACTTGAAATTAAACTCGGATCTTCAAATATACTAGAAAAATAGCCTTGTAGACCCCAAATCAAATAGGCTTCTCCCAAACGGAGCCACTAGTTTTGTTGTTTGGTAAAGTGTTCCTATGGTTGGGGTGAGGCCAACAACGTACTGGGATGAAAGACAGACATCCATAATTCTGCAAATACAATATTTAAGCAAAATTTTAGGGTTTAAGAGGATGTGTACCTTACAATAGAAGGTTGAACCAAGCCTCTCCTTAAGTCCTCCTCTTGCTCTCCAATCAAGGAAACTGCAAAATCACTTCAAACCTTCCTCAAACCAAGTTGACTACACATAAAAGATTGATATTCAAAAGAAAATAAAGCATTGATCTCATAAACACCAATAAGTAATCACGTCTGAGATATATATGCACACAGTGATTTGGAAAGGGAAGAATGTCTAATATTTATTAATGAATGAAGCAAGTACATGATTATACCTTTCTTCAAGCATGGCACTTCATGAAACCTTCAATTATGAATCTCATGCTTCTCTCCTCCAAGAATCCCAACCTCCAAGCAATGCATTAGGGTTAGATGGAAACTAGGGAACAAGTGAGGGGGATGTGAATCCAAATTCCTCCAACATAACACTACAATGGGCTAAGTGTGTTTTCATGGTCCCCTCTCCCTCTCTTATATAGCAATTGAAGAAGATAGGGTCGAGGAGGAAGTAGTTACAACCAAAGAGATGGTTAACAAAACCACCCAAACCACCAATTTTTTGAGATTTATATATATTTTTGGGCATTTTTTGTTAGATTTTTTACTTTTAATCAATATTATATAGGATCTTATCTGAAATAATAGCAAGCACAACATAACACAAGAGACACAAATATTTTCCTCGGGAAACCATAAAGGAGAAAACCCCACAACTTCCTCAGAGATAGAATCGTCACCAATACAATATCCCAAAATGGAAAACCCCAAAACAAGATAGTCTTCTGCAGCTCTCTCTCTTTCTCCTATGCGAACTTGTCTTCTCTCTCTCACTTATGCGAACTCAAGTAAGTGAGTGTGTGTCCAAATGAGAGATCCTTGCTCTCTATTTATACTTTACTTTTGGGGTGACCTTTTAACTGACTAGGTCAGCCTCAATAAAACTAACTGGGTCGACTTCTCTAGGAGACTCAATGATACATTTACATTTGAAATTTTGGGGATCTATTTCCCCGACTTACAATGGAGGATTTTACCTCAATGACCTAGAATGACTAAGCATAATAATGACATCCTCGAACGGAGGAAAAACATCTCCCTCGAAGGTACAAATAAAATACAATAATAATAACAATATAAAATAGAAGGGAATATATTCTGAAGTTACAATTACAACAACACTCCCTCTTAACTAGGAAGGTACTCTTTTGCCACATTCATCAACCCCTTTAGACACAAGTCTAGATAATGTCATCATTGCTGGATTGCAATCCTCATCATGTCGATCATCGATTGGTGACATCTCTCGAATCTATTCGTCATAGGAATTTCTACAGAGCCATCCCTTTTTCATGTTGGATGTAAGCCTAGCCCTCATGTAGGTCTTCATCATCTCTGCGAGCAATCCATCAAGTAGGTGCAACCCAGGACTAGTCATTACATTTCCACAGCAATCACCTACATCTCCTACTATCGCCTCATTGTATCCAGATTATATCATCATCACACGGAGCACAACCCAGATGCATATCACATGTCCCACAACGGTCAGGCTGCGTCTACCAGCATGGGAGGACAATCATGAGCACCCCAGGTGCATTACATCCCATGGATAACCTACGCCTTCCACCATGCAAGATCCATCCTAGGCGTACACATAGTGTATTATGAGCGGTGGACCTCACAATGTTTCTAGTATGGGAGGACAATCAAGAACACACCAAATGCATTACGTCCCAAGGACCACCTATGCCTAACACCATGCGAGACCCAACCCTTACATCTACCAACATGGGAGGAGAAACCTTCCACCATGCGAGAATGGATCATCCCTTACATATACCAAGATGGGAGGACAAACCTACCACCATGCGAGAATGGCTCTAGTGCATCTGCGTCTTCTGGTCTCATCACTTCCTCTTAGGAGGAACCTCAATCTAGAGAACACCAAGCTTCTCTCTGAAGTACTCAAACTTCACTCTGGCTAATGGCTTGGTCAACATATCGGCTATCTTCTCGTCTGTCACTACATACTAGAGCTTCACTACTCCTCTCTACACCATATCCCTGATATAGTGGTACTTGATCTCAATGTGATTCAACTTGTTATGGAACATCAGGTTCTGGGACAACTTCACGCAACTCTGTTTGTCACAGAATATACAAGTCACCTCTAATTGGATATCAAACAAATTAGACAATAGCTTCCTAAGCCATATTGCCTCACAACTAGCCGAACAAGCTGCAACATACTCTGCTTTGGTTGTACTCAGTGCCACGCATGACTGCTTCCTAATAAACCAGGAGATCATACCAGATCCCATATTGAAGCAGCATCCTGAACTGCTCTTCCTATCAGCGGCATTTCCTGCCCAATCCTGATCAACATAAACCTACAGGTTAATCTTCCAATTCGCTTCATACTTGATTCCATAGTCAACTGTACCCTTCAGGTACCTCAATATATGCTTTGCAACAATCAGGTGAACATGTCTTGGATCCGTTAGGAACTGGCTCAGGGTGTTCACAACAAAGCATATGTCTAGTCTCATGTTTTTTAGGTACATCAATGAAACAATCATCTAACGATACATCAAAGCATCAACTGAATCTAATGAAGCATCACACAATAGCTTCAAGTTCGATGCCATGGGTGTGGTCATAGCCTTGCAATCCATCATTCTGAACCTCTTCAGAATCTCTACTGCATACTTTCCTTGTCCAAGGAATATTCCATCCGCACTCTGCCACACCTCCATTGCTAAGAAATAATGCATCATACTCAGGTCCTTCATATCGAACTCTGCGGCAAGCCTCCTCTTCGTATATGCAATGAGATCATCCTCCCCTGTCAGAAACAGGCCATCTACATACAACAGAAGTATTACTGGAATTCCGGCTTCAACCTTGAAGTAAATGTTGGAATCCGCTTTACTCTTTGTAAATCCTAAGCTCATCAGGAAGTTATCCATCCTGTCGTACCACGTCATGGGTTCCTGTTTCAATCCGTACAAGGCCTTATTCAATTTGCACACATGAGTCTTCTTTTCATGTGTCTCAAATACAAGTGGTTGATCCACATACACTTCCTCCTGTACTACACCATTCAAGAATGTTGTCTTTATGTCCATCTGGTGTACCTTCCATTTCATCACTGCGGCCAGTTCTAGTACAGATCTGATGGAAGTGTATCTCACCACAGGTGCGAATGTCTCCTCATAGTCTATGCCTTCCTTCTGGGAGAAGCCACGTGCTACAAACATTGCCTTGTGTTTCTAAATGCTACCATCTACAACATGCTTGATCTTGTAGATCCACTTCGAAGTCACAACAGAATTCCCTTCTGGTCTCGGAATTACCTCCCAGACATCATTCTTCATAATCGACTGGTACTCCTCGATCATGGCATCCTTCCATTCTTTCCTCTTTGTTGATTCGTCATAGTTGGAAGGTTATTTATCAATGATGTCACACAACAGGGCTATATAGCTGTAATATGGTCTAGGTCTCTTGCTTTGTCTATGCATCCCATCTGGAGTGCCATACTTCTCTACATCTTTTTTGTGAAAATCCTCACAGCAGATCTAAGAGATGATGTATCTCACAAGAGAATAATTATGATTAAGCAAGAAAATAGAAGAAGAGTGATACATGCAGTATAATGAGCAACAGAATAATATGGTACAGTAGAACTCAGATAGAAGCAATAATACTTCGGTCATACTGGATTATTAATCACAAATGGACATATAAATAATACAATGCATGAGGAATTCGAATGCCTAAGGTGGCAATTCGAATTAGCCTTCATGGAGTGATCAAAGGATCACTGGAGTGTCATCGGAGCACAACTAGGTGTCCTCATGATCATCGGAGCGCAACTGGAAGTCTTCATCATCATCAGTGGAGCCATCAATGCTCAAGTAACTGTCAACCATCAGTCAAACTAACTATGGTAGGTGTAACTGAGTGTAACTCAATGTAACTGAGTGTAACTGAATGTAACTGAATGTAACTGAGTGTAACTGAGTGACAACTGGACTGGTAGGTGAAGGAGGGCGAGTTGCTCCCTAAAATCAAGGAAGAAGGGCGCATTAAGCAACTGGAGGGCTAAAACTGAATAGTGAGAAGCTCCTGGGGGCTGGCTAACTGAGGGCTAGGTGCTGGACTGATGACTGGGATGCATGCAAAATGCATGCAAACCCTAGAATGCATGCAAACCCTAAAAGGTGCATGCATGACTGAAAATGTAAATGATCAAAATACTGGTGGGACTAGGATGGAGTATAGGAATATCCTAACACCCCCCCTTAATCCATCCTGGGCCCTGGTAACTAAGACCAAAGGTCACCCAATACAATGAATAATAACAATCAATAAACCAAGGAAGTGGGAAAATTTCATGGGAAACATACCCCCTCCTCAAAAAATAGACTGTAAGGCACACATAAAAAATAAAAGCTCCAAACTCAAGCATGTGTGATGCTTGGTCATATGTCTGGAGGTATCTTCTTCTTGGGAAGAAGTGGATCATGCTCAAAAAGCATGTGCTTGTACTTTCTCTTCAGATCGAATGTGATGAGAACAAATCCAACAGTATTAGAATGATCCTTGAACCTGTGATTCGAATCAGTTGAGGTAGGATCAAATTTTTGAATGTGCATATAGTCCTTTGTCTTCTCCTTCGAACCACCATGGGTGAGATTATGCCAAAAAGAACTATTACATGTTTGCTTGAAATCAAAATCAGATTTAAGACTTTCAAAACAGTTTCTTGAGATCTCCTTTGAACCAGCAGGGGTGAGATCAAAACTATCATATGCATGAGAAATTTTCCCAAGCAGTAATTGCTTAGAACCCAAATTAGATACAAGACTTGAATCATGGCTTCTTGAGATCTCCTTTGAACCATGAGAGGTGAGATCAAAACCAGTAGATGCATGAGAAATTATCCCAAGCGAATGGCAATGGCCATATTCTTCAATGACCTTCTGAAAGCATGGAATTATGATCATATAGTAGTATAAAAGAGGAGATAGCTGGAGAGGAGCGAATGCATTACCTTCAAAAGTTGTTTTGACCTCTGAAATAATCATGTGATCATGATGCAAACCAACAGACTCTGGTGCAAGAGAGGATTTAGGACCTTCTGCAATATCTAGAGTGTGAGCTGGCACAGAAAGAGAAGAAAGTTTGAGCATGAGCGGAGAATCTGCAAGTTCTTTGTCAACAACTTCAATATGAGATGATACTAGTTCATGATCTGAGAGACCATCAAGAGGAGCGAATGCATCACTTTGTTTTCTTTCGAATGGGTTGGGACCAAGTCCTTCATTCTCTTTGCCAAATTTTCCATCCAGGTGAGCCCATATCTCTTTTGGAGTCCATAACTCTCTTGAAATTTCAACACCATCACGGTATTTGAATTGGAATCTCTGGTATGCACACAAAGAAAACATTATTGCTGCAAAGTGCATGTCTCTTTTATTTAACCAGTCAATCTTCTCTTCAGGGGATTCGAACTCTCTTTCAAAATAACAATAAAAAAGATCATGGATCTTCAAGTCTGCTATCATTCTTGGTTTCCATTCATCATAGTTGAGTGGATCAAGAGGAGTAATTCCTGATGAATACATTGAAGCTGTAGAGGACCTGCAAAAACAATATAGAATAACTGCAACTGCTACTGCTGCAAAAATGCAGAAACTGCTGCAACTGCTGCACTCGAAATCTTGGTAATAACCTGCAAAAAACTCTCAAGAATGGAGATAAACAATACTCTCAACATGCTCTGATACCATGTGAAAATCCTCACAGCAGATCTAAGAGATGATGTATCTCACAAGAGAATAATTATGATTAAGCAAGAAAATAGAAGAAGAGTGATACATGCAGTATAATGAGCAACAGAATAATATGGTACAGTAGAACTCAGATAGAAGCAATAATACTTCGGTCATACTGGATTATTAATCACAAATGGACATATAAATAATACAATGCATGAGGAATTCGAATGCCTAAGGTGGCAATTCGAATTAGCCTTCATGGAGTGATCAAAGGATCACTGGAGTGTCATAGGAGCACAACTAGGTGTCCTCATGATCATCGGAGCGCAACTGGAAGTCTTCATCATCATCAGTGGAGTCATCAATGCTCAAGTAACTGTCAACCATCAGTCAAACTAACTATGGTAGGTGTAACTGAGTGTAACTCAATGTAACTGAGTGTAACTGAATGTAACTGAATGTAACTGAGTGTAACTGAGTGACAACTGGACTGGTAGGTGAAGGAGGGCGAGTTGCTCCCTAAAATCAAGGAAGAAGGGCGCATTAAGCAACTGGAGGGCTAAAACTGAATAGTGAGAAGCTCCTGGGGGTTGGCTAACTGAGGGCTAGGTGCTGGACTGATGACTGGGATGCATGCAAAATGCATGCAAACCCTAGAATGCATGCAAACCCTAAAAGGTGCATGCATGACTGAAAATGTAAATGATCAAAATACTGGTGGGACTAGGATGGAGTATAGGAATATCCTAACACTTTTATTTCCTCACGTACCCATACTGGTATCCTCTTGTGGGAGTTCTTATTACGAGGTGGATCTACAGGTTCTTGTGGTTCTTCCATTTCGCGGTCTTCATGATATTCTTGAATTGTCTTTTAAATCCTCATCACTTTTTCTACGGAACAAGTCTCGTCTTTATTCTCTTGTAGGTGATGGTGCATGATCTTTCCTACAAGTCAATTTCAGCTGTATGATTAGAAACATTTCATAATTTTCAAAACAAATTCTTATGCATAAGGACATAGGCCACACAATTATGCAACTATTTTAGCCAAGGTTTCAACACAACATTCATCCATATCCCGTAGTCATACAGTAACTTTCTAGATGCCTTCCATCTCTACTATAACATTATTAAGAGTGTGCACTACTCCCAACATGTCAGCAAAGAGGTTTCATTCTAGATAAGTAGCAATGAAATATTGTACAGTACCATCGGCCACTTACCCATCACATTTATATTAGTAGTGTACTGTTCATTAATGCAAATATCCTAATATGCATAATAAACAACCTAAATCTAGGAACATAAGTATGTACACCACTGAACAATATCATTTAAGTAATTATATATACAAGAAATGAAAATTCAAATACTTATCTTTGTTTGTTTGTTGGGTGGACTCCCTCTTGATATTTGCTTCCTTGCAGGAATTACTGGAGTCTTTGACAAAGTGTTCTTCTTCATCATCTAATTCTAAGATCCTGTGCCTTTCTTGCTTATGATCGGAAATGTTGAGCAAGTGTTCCACACTGTTCTTTGTGCTAGAGTAGACTTTGTGTATCCTTTATTCTGCATCCTAACCAATGTTGAAATGGATGAGAGACTTCTATAGAGCATCGATATTTATTTGTTTTCTGAAGTTCAACTCTATAGTATCTTCTCCTACTTCTTTCATGTAATACTGAAAGTCATCTCTAGCTTCACCTTATGAGGTGGAACCTTCTGAATGAACCCTTGTAACTGGTTACCTTCATTATAATACATATTGTTCATCACTTGAAGAATCATCTATTTCTTCTTCTCTGGTTCTTTTCCTTGCGGGTTCATCATCTTCAATGGTGTGAGCATGGTGTCTCTTCGTGTTTGTCTTTTTGTTGGAGCCTTTGTTTCTGGGACAATCTCTGGAGTAGTGTCCCTTCTCATCACATGCATAACATCTAATGTTGGATAGATCTCTTGTGGGTCTTCTATGTCTATCATAGTTCTCCCTCTGATTTTGATGGTCTTTCTCCCTCTTACTGTGATGATGGTGCTCCCTTTTGTTATGATTTCTTCTGGCATGTGTTGTGAGAGCTTGATCATCATTTGCTCCCATCTTCTCTTCTTGTGCCACAAGTTGATCTTCTTCTTGTGTACATTCTTCCCATAGTCTACTAATGTTATCAACTTCTTTCTGGAACATATCCCTTGAATGAATGAGTCCAATGATCTTTGGAGACCATTCAAGGTGGTCATCACGATCTCTCCTTCTTCTACCTTTTCTCCAACTGCTTCAATTTTCTCCTTGATCTGTGAGACCCTTGTGAAATAGGATAGCATGGTCTCTGCATTTTGAATCTTCACATTCTTAAGCTGGTTCCTCAAGGTCATCTTTCGATTGATGTTATTCCCTTCAAATAGCTTCGTCAAAGCATCGAACATCTCCTTAGGTGTACTCAAGTATGACACATGTGGGATGAGATGATCCTTAATGGAGTCTGCAATAATTCTCTTGGCCTTAACCAATTTCTTCTTGTGGATAGACTAAGCCTCATCTCCCTTTGGTGTTGGAACCTCTTCATTTACATACTTGTCCAGATCATTTTCTTCAAGGAAAAGAGCAATCCTATACTTCCATGCTCGGAAGATATCATCTCCTTCAAGCTTATCCTCAAGCTTGGTGTGGTGAGACATATTGAATGAGTACTTCAAATGGAAATAGAAAACCTTTTAAGTCTTACCACTTTTGAGATGCCCAAACTGGTTCTGGAGCTGGTTGGCCTAGGGTTTGTCAGAGAAACCCTAATTTTCCAAACTTGGAACCTTGAAATTCTGATTGGACAGGAAGATGCGCCTCCCCAAGGCGATTTGTACAATGTAATCACTCCTCCAAATCTGTGAACAAAATCCCAAAATAGTTGATGCCCTAGGTTTCCTTCTGGTAGTAGTGAAGGGCCAAAAATTGAAAATTCTCGAAATCAGATTCTGCTTCAACAGAAATATGTGCCCTCCTAGGGAAAGTTAGCCTAGCCTCCTTTTTCGAATGATCTGTGAAGAGAAGACCTCAAACTTAGAATCCCTAGATTCCCGCGGCTGCACAATGTCTTCTTTTCAGGTTAGCTCTGATACCATGTTAGATTTTCTACTTTTAATCAATATTATCTAGGATCTTATCTGAAAGAATAAAAATCACAACATAACACAAGAGACACAAAGATTTTCTTCGATGAAACCATAAAGGAGAAAACCCCACAACTTCCTCAGTGATAGAATCGTCACCAATACAATATCCCAAAATGGAAAACCCCAAAACAAGATAGTCTTTTGCAGCTCTCTCTCTTTCTCCTATGCAAACTTGTATTCTCTATCTCACTTATGTGAACTCAAGTGAGTGAGTGTGTATCCAAATGAGAGAGCCTTGCTCTCTATTTATACTTTACTTTTGGGGTGACCTTTTAACTGACTAGGTTGGCCTCAATAAAACTAATTGGGCCGACTTATCTAGGAGACTCAATGATACATTTACATTTGACCTTTTGGGGATATATTGACCTGACTTACAAGGTAGGCTTTTACCTCGATGACTGTTACAACATACTTTTCCACATTGTGAGCATCAGCATTGATTGGCCTTCAAGATCCATTTTATTGACTCAGATCCACATTTTATCCTCCAGGAACACACTTTTCCCTATTTTTGTTCCTGTACGCTAGTTGTTCCACTATAGCCAGCGTACACACAGGTTGTTCCACTATAGCCAGCATACACCAAGTTAATTGGTAAAAACCAATAGATAATTACTTTTTACTCCCAAAAAGCGGTCTTAGGGTGACCTTTGGCCCTCCATATGCCTCGAAACAACTCGATTCGACCTTTCACTTACCTTTGGAAGGCTATATATTGAGCCCTTATGGTGTATGGAAGGGAGGAGAAAGAGAAAGCAAGATAACTCTAGTGGATTTTTGTCGTGACTTGAGTCTACACTCATTGATCCTTGTTGTTGTGAACTCCTTATGTTCACCTACCAAACTCCTTTCATAGTTTGAGTTTTCCATTGCATGGGGGATTGAAGTGGTGGAGGCACAAGTGGAGAGACCTAGTTCTTGGTTCAGATTGGTTGCCGACAAGAGGTCGTATCATTGTACTTCTTGTTATTAATTAATGGAAATACTCATTTTCTTGTCCAATTGATGTTGTGAATGTTGTTTAAATTACATTGGGTTACATTTGCTTATGATATCATGGATCATGTTATTGATTATACTAATATCTTTCACATATTATATGCACTTGCTTGTATTTGTTGTTGAGACTAATCTTCAGGTTCAAGTGTAGAGATTGAAAGCTCAACGGGGATCTACTTCGAACATCCGGTTGAAGGTTGGTTCTTATTCTCCATATCTTAGCACTTTCATTATAATAACATTGCATTGGGAATTG
Organism: Larix kaempferi; assembly: GCA_027924585.1. NCBI lineage: Eukaryota > Viridiplantae > Streptophyta > Pinopsida > Pinales > Pinaceae > Larix > Larix kaempferi. The sequence continues at coordinate 1,778,887 of BSBM01001504.1, read as the reverse complement.
AGTTATTTTCTGGTAGTCAACTGTCTGTTGTGGTCTACCCCGAGCCATAGGAAGTTTTCTCCGTAACAGAAATGGCGACTCCACTGGGGACAACATCCATTTTGGGGATTTTTTAGGCATTTGTCCTTATTTTGAGTTGTTTTTTGTTGAGCTTCTGTGTCATTGACTGGCCATCGGGATTTACATTAGAAAACTAGCCTTTTCTGGGCTGTTTGACTCTTTTTGGGTTCATTTTCCTTTCCCTGTACGCGGGTCAACCTAGTTTTGACCACGTCTACCCGCCCCTGTGTCTGACCAGGGAGTGGTGAAACCCATGGTATACATCATTGTTATCAGGAAGCTCTACTAAAACTAGAGTTAAGCACGAGGTCACGGGAGGTTGGTTGCGGAGATAACCCTCCAATACTAGTTGAACGTGGGATATACTTCCAGGATTTGTTCGTGTACGGGGGCTCTTGAGGGATCTGTACCTCTTGAGTTTCAGGCTTAGCTACCTTGCCCATACGAGGGATCCCACCTACGACTGTCCGCTTGAGCATTGGTTATATCGTGGTGACCTTAGTTTCTTTACCTAGGTATCACATAGGGCATTCGTTGCGGTTATTCTGCGATTGTCCCGAGTCAGATAGGGGTTGGAAAACACAGTTGCCTGTTATATAGGGATTTGAACTTGTGCACGCAATGAAGTATGGGAACCCTTATAATTGATTATGTTACCTCTGGTTATAGTTTAAGAGTCTCAAGCCTCTCCTAGGAGAGACATACCGGCTGTAGTGTCAGGAGGTCCCTTGAGCCAGTCCTGTTTGTGTGCATTTGGATATAGTTTATTTAGGTGTTTGCTCTTTGATCGATAGTTGGCCATTAGGAGGCGTTCTGATTATTTGGAGTTATCGTGGAGTGAGATCCACCTCTCCGTCGATCTCCTCGTTTGGTTGGTTTACCAGCCGACGCGGTAGCACGTCCTTTTCATAAGAGACACCGGAGGATCCCCTCCAATACCTTTGAGATTTTTGACAAATTTCACGAGTACGTTATGACTCTTGCATCTGGAACACTGGGAAGAATTCCCGTGACTCCGTCGGTTGAGGTCAATGGACATACTGCTCCTCCCACTCCTAAGGAGCTTGGAGAGGAAGGTTCACCCCCACACATCACTTTCTTAAGTTTTGGGCCATATCCACCCCCGGAGCCAAACCCATCCCATGGTACATACACATAGGGATTCCGATATGGGATGCCAGATCTTAATGACACCACGAACCCTTCGACCACTAATCCTTTTTCAGTTGGTATGCCCAGCTTTAATTCAAATGTTACATCCACTTCGTCGGGTAGTCAAGCTAACACTAACCTTGGAGCTACAGGCACTGCTCCTTCCGGGGGTGGTGCATCCTCTTTTGCTCCCTCCGGGGGCGGCACAACCTCTACTACTCCCTCCGGGGGAGGCACGTCCTTTTCCGCTCCATTTCAATTCATGTCTAGTCATATCCCTTCAGCTTCTATTGTTGTTGGAGGAGGACCACACCCTAGGACTGCCCCTCATTTTAGTGGGAACACTTCACATAACACGGCTCACACCACACAACCTAATACACATGTTTCTACGCATATACCCATGACTACGACCACGTCTGCTAACCAGCATGTCCCTCCTAACACTAGGGGTGGGCACATTCCCAACACTGGGGGTGGGCACATTCCTAACCCTGGGGGTGGGCACATACCCTATACTGGGGGTGGGCACATTCCTAACACTGGAGGTGGGCACATTCCTAACACTGGGGGTGGAAACATACCCTACACTTATGGTCATTACTCGACTGCTCCTGCTACAACTAGCACCTATATGCCCCATAATTATGGTGGTAATCCTTCTTATAATGCAGTGGGTTTTGGCCCTTACTATCCTCAGTATGGCGCTTATAATGCATATATACCTTCATACCCTTACACGGGTCAGGGTGGAGGCAGTTATCAGCCCTATGGTCACGGTCACGGTTCATATCATCCCTACGGTCCGCAAGGTCAGCCTCTTTTGGGAGCCTTTAATCCAGCTTCACAGGCTCAGCTCCCGTTTCTTGCTCGGTTGAATCTACCAGATCTTTCGAAGCTCAATAATGATCCGGTGTGTCACGATCCTTCTTGGCCTCCAGTCCCTACCAAGCTCCCTTCAGTCATTCCGAAGTTCGAAGGGAAGAATGGTGAGGATCCGGGTGATCATGTTACGACTTTTCACCTTTGGTGCTCCTCGAATTCTTTAAACCACGACTCTATTTGTCTGAGACTATTTCAACACACCCTCATGGGGGAAGCCGCGAAGTGGTATGTCGAGTTGCCTGGGGGAACCTATAGGATTTTTAATGAGATAGCTTTGGTTTTCTTGGATCAGTTTTAGTTTCCAGTTCATTACGATACTGGCACCGAACTTTTATCTACCTTCCTCTAGAACAAGGCCACTCACATATCTGATCACATTCAGGAGTGGCGTCGATAGAAGAGGTTAGTGAAAGCCAACATTCCTCCAGATTTTTTGTTGGAATGGTTCCTCAAGTCATTGCTTCCCTACATATCTAAGGACGTTTCGGTGTCTGGCATCACGACTGAGGAACAAGCTATATTCAAAGCCCAGCAGCTAGATTTACTCTATGCTCAATCTGGTATCCTGTACGATATCATTCCTGACGCACCGCGCTCATGACATGAAACCAACCATGTTCCTCGACCACATGCTGATGGCATTGTTGGATCCATGAGTACTCAACCCGTAGACTTGGTTACAAACCAAATGAAAAATTTGTCTATTAGCCAGTCTACCCCTGGACAGGCTCACGCCTCGTCCACTCCTACCCAATCGTCTGATGTTCATTCTATACAGACAGCGAACCCATCAAGTAACCAGCAACCTGATGGAAAGAAGAAGGGGAGAAACAATCGTAAGGGTGGGAATAATTCGAATAATGGAAGTAATCGGAACACTCCTAGGAAAGAGAACGCCAACCCTCCTCGGGATGGCGGAAATGCTGGTGGGGACTGTAAGCCGAGATGTAAGGTGAAATTCCCTTGCAAACTTTGTGGGGAGGATCACCTGAATGACTTCGATCCAGTACAGTGCATCGAGAAGGGAAGGCTCCAATGGGGAGTGGGGGTAGTATGCATCAGATATCGGAAGCAGTAAACAACCATCAGGCAGAGCACCAATCCACTGTGGTGAAATCATCAAGTGCGGTCAATAATGTTAAACTTAGAATATTGTTTGAGCCTGGTGCTATATATAGTTTTATTTCTCCATATGCATTAGACAAATGTGGGTTGGCAGCCTATGAGCATGACGATTTCAACTTAGTCTAAATGGCTTTAGGGTAAAGCAAGCTGTAGGACCTAGTGTCGACAAGTGCGTAGTGGATCTCGGGGTGTGTGTTACACAATTCAAGGTGTACGTCACCACCCTCGGAACTTATGATCTCATCATAGGTATGAACTGGCTTGAGGAACATCAAGCTTTCTTGGACTGTTATGGGAAGAAAGTTATTTGCTTTGATGACAAAGGAGAGGCCATCAAGATCTAGGGTGTCAAACAGAAGATGTCCCTGCGTTTCATATCCACGATGAACGTAAAGCGATGTATACGATAAGGATGTTAGTTGTACATTGTTGAAGCGGTAAACAATGAGAAGGGACCCTCCTTTGATGAGTACCCAGTGTTAGTCGAATTCAATGACGTCTTTCCAAAGGAATTACCTTGGTTACCTCCTAAGAGGGAACTTGATTTTACTATTGAGTTAGAACCCGGTTCGAAGCCAACATCGAAGACACCATATAGGATGACAGCCCTGAAACTTTGTGAGTTGCAAATGCAGTTGAAGGAACTGCTAGACCTAGGGTTCATCAGACCAATCATTTCACCATGGGGTGCACCAGTGATTTTTGTGAAGAAGAAGGATGGTTCCTTGCGTCTTTGCATCGATTACCGAGATTTGAACAGAGCCACAGTGAAGAATAGGTACCAAATACCTCGAATTGATGACCTCTTTGTTCAAATGAAAGGGGTGTCAGTCTTCTTAAAGATTGTAATATCCCGAGTTTGACCCCATTGCATTAAAATGTAAATGATGTAATATTGTTATAAAATCGTGGTGAGGAGCTCAAGACCAAGGCCCTGCCATCGATTTATTGATGCATATGGTTTACGTGTTAGCCAGGCACAATGGAATTTCAAATATCATGTAAATATGCATTTTAATAAAATACCCACAACTAACTATGCAATGCAACAAGAGATGGGGGCATGATTTTACAAGGAATTGGGAGGGAAACATTCAAACCCTTGAGCCAATCAATTCAAGCCAAGTGTCAATGAGAGAACCCATAAAACCCTTAACTACCCATGTTGACTTTTGTACCCAATCATTCATTTCTTCCAAGGGTTGGGTGAAGTAGTTAATACCTTGGGGAATGGAGAGGTGTGGCTGTCCAAATTCGGGTATGGGCAAGCCACCCTTCATGGAAAATCGTGTTGGACTTCTTGGGAAAGAAAGGAGCCACGAAATTGCTCCCTGAGCCATTACCCATCAACCGGTTTTTCTCTCTCACGAGTTTGGAGCTACCTGGGTGTTTTCCCTCCACATTTTTACTGGTTTTCCCTTGTTTTCTAGCTGGGGAGAGGGCATTTTTATGTTGCAGAGCTGTTGGGAGGAATGGATTTCGATTTGGGGTTACATTGAGGCCGTTTTGTCCATTGGAATGCTCATAACATGTGGGATAAATTGGTTTTGCTCCTTGTGGTCAAATTTCCCTTTCCACAGTCTGTTTTTGGTGTGCCCACGATTTGGGGAAATCCCATGGCCATCTTGTTTGAAAATCCCTTTGTTAAAATGTGTATCCATGCCCAATGATTGTGCTTGTTGTGTGTATATAGAGTATGTTGGGGTATGGGTTATGGGTATCCATTGTTTTGGCTTGAGCTTGAGTACAAGTATCCAGAAATGAAGAGGGATCAGATTTTAGCCTGATAAAACTAGCTGTGGGATGGCTTGGCTTAGAGGAAATGTTTATTTGGCTGTGCATGAGCTTGAGTGTCCCATTTTCCTTGTAGAAATCATGTCCAGCTCGGGGGTGGTATCTGAGTGCTGAAAGAATACAAGCTGGGCAGAGACCTATGGTTGGGTGGAACGTTGCGGCGACATAGCTAGTTGCTTGGGACCATTTCACAATGAAGATGAGTATATTCTTTATGTGTATTTACTTCTGAAATGTTTTAATTTGATGATTATTATTAATATGTTGAATGCATATGAAATGTGTGTGGATGATGTTTTATTCCGTTGTGCATGTTTGCTTGATTTGCATCTACACACATTTGTTTTTATGAATCTAATGAATTGGGCTGAGTTTATGAAAAGCCCCAGACTTTGGTATCATGTTCCCTTCCTTGAATTGGGTCCACGGGAGGGGACATGACAAAGATCGACTTGTGATCAAGTTACCACCAACTACGAATTATGGACGATGACATACCTAAGATTGCTTTTCGAACAAGGTTCAGGCACTATGAGTTTGTAGTGGTACCCTTTGGTTTGACCAATGCCCCAGTTGTATTCATGAGCCTCATGAATAGCGTGTTTCGAAAATACTTAGATCGATTTGTGCAAGTCTTCTTGGATGACATCCTTATCTACTCCAAGAATGAAAGGGAGCATGAGGAACACTTGCGAATAGTGTCGTCATGCTTAAGAGAGCACAAGTTGTACGGTAAGTTGTCCAAATGCTTGTTTTATCAAAATGAGATCCATTATCTAGGGCATATAATTTCCGGTGAGGGAATTTCAGTGGACCCTGAGAAGGTGAAGGCCATAATGGATTGGCCCGTGCCAAGGAATGCGCATGAAGTGAGAAGCTTCATGGGGTTAGCTGGGTATTATAGAAGGTTTGTCGAGGGTTTCTAAAAAATTGCAAAACCCATAACTACCCTACAACGTAAAGGAATTAGGTATGAATGGACGAATGAATGCGATGTCGCATTCGCCGAGCTGAAAAGACTATTGACGAGTGCATCGATTCTACGAGTGCCAGATATGGAGAAGGAATTCACAGTTTGAATAGATGCCTCAAGGAAAGGTTTGGGTGCAGTGTTGATGCAGGAAGGTGGGGTAATAGCTTATGCATGAAGAAAGTTAAAAACACATGAAGAGAATTATCCTACCCATGACCTAGAGTTGGCTGTAGTGATGTTAGCTTTAAAGCTTTGGAGACATTACCTTATTGGACAAAGCTTTGAGCTCAAGTCTAATCACCAAATCTTAAGGTATATCTTCACTCAAAGAGACCTAAATGCTAGGCAAAGGCGATGGAGTGAATTCATGAGCGAGTATGATTTTGGGATTTCATACATCAAAGGGAAGGAGAATGTGGTAGCCGATGCCTTAAGCAGAAAAACAAGACTTTTCTCTCTCATACCTTTGAGGGTTGATTTGAAGGAAAGAGTATTAGAATAGCTATTTGAGGATAGTTGGTACCTAAAGGTCACGTTGGCACTCCAGAGTGGGAAACTGGTGGGACCTAAGTTTGAAGGCTATGAGTTGGAAGCCGATGGTTTGTTACAGTATCAAGGGAGGATGTATATTCCCAAGGAGGGAGATGTTAGAGAGACTATCCTTAAGGAATCCCACAGAGCAGTGTATTGTGCACACCCGGGTGTAAAGAAGATGTACGCGGACATGAAACAACTCTTCATTTGGGCAGGGATGAAAAATGATGTGGTCAAATTCGTCGCTAGGTGCCTTGAGTGTCAGCAGGTAAAAGTTGATCGTCACCACCCGGCAGGACTATTACAGCCCCATGACATTCCTATGTCGAAGTGGGAGGTTATCTCCATGGACTTCGTGGTGGGATTGCCTCTTACCTCTCATAGGCATGATGCCATTATGGTAATCGTTGACAAACTGACCAAAACGGATCACTTCATTCCAGTTAAGGAGACCTATGATGTCACGGATGTCACTCGTGTGTTCATAAATGAAGTAGGTCGTCTCCATGGGTTTCCCAAGAAGATTATCTCGGACAGGGATTCCAGGTTTTGGACAAGTTTACAGTCGGCGTTAGGTACTTAGCTGAACCTAAGCACCGTATACCATCCAGAGACAGATGGGCAAACAAAAAGAGTGAATCAGGTGATGGAGGACTCTTAGGATGTATGTCATGGATCAACAGACTCATCGGGAGAAGCACTTACCTTTGGTAGAGTTTGCTTACAACAACAGTTACGATAGCTCAATTGGGATGCCCCCATATGAATCATTATATGGAAGGCCATGTAGAACACCATTGAGTTGGGAAAGGTTAGAGGATCGAGTAATTATAGGACCTGAGTTGATTCAGGAGATGGAAAAACAGGTTGTTCAGATTAGACAATGGTTAAAGGAAGATCAGGATAGGCAGAAGAGTTATGCCGATGCGCATAGGGTTGACCAAAACTATAAGCTTGGTGATGCAGTGTTCGTTCGCATCAAGCCTAGCAAAAGTACCATTCGGTTTGGGAAAGGGACAAAGTTGTCGCCACGATTCATAAGACCCTTTGAAATTTTAGAGAAGCTTGGACCCGTCGTGTATCGTCTTGCACTGCCACCCCATTTGCACAAAACCCATAATGTTTTTCATGTATCTGTTTTACGACATTATGTAGCTGATGAGTCTCATAAAATAAATTGGAAGGAACTGCAGGTTTCAGACGGGGGGACCATTAGGGTTGAACCATTACATATATTGGACCGCAGGGTTAGACAGCTGGGGCACCATTTGGTGGACCAGGTTAAGGTCCAATGGGACCGGTATAGCTCAGGTTCTGCTACCTGGGAGGACGCAAAGACCATGCATCGTGATTATCCCACACTATTTTGACCATAACTTCGGGACGAAGTTTCCTGAAGGGTGGGTGTATGTGACGCCCTGTTTTGACATTTCTACCTGAACTACTGTTATATGTTGTATTTGCTTGATTGTGAGACTTCGTTGGTTTGACGACACTGTGGACATATGGTTCTATTATTTTGTCATTATATATATGTGAGTGTGTGATGTTATTATTATGATATGTAGTCATGTTAGATATGTATCATGTGTTAGTTATGTCTCAGATATGCAAGTTGATGAATGACAAGTACGTGGATACCGTTAAAGTTATTTGTTGAACGAATGAATATTATACCAGGTGCATGGTGAATATAATGAATTGATTATTGTTGTTATGTTATGACGAAATGTATGTGTACATGTTGAGGATTTGTGCACGATATTCTAGATTGTATGTCGAGGACTGACTTACAGGTTAAAATGGCTAAGTGATAGCTTGATCCTACGAGGTGGGAGAGCCTTGGCGACATGGACTCCGAAAGATAAATGGTATGCAAGTGATGCATTATTTACTTTCGCATGATTATTATGTTGTTTATTATGATATATGGGTGGGGTAGGGTTTCAGGAAACTCAACCGCCTAGATTGGTTATACGATGACAAACTGAGTACAAGTGCAACGCAGTTATTATGTCGGTGTAGACATTGTCCCTTGTTCCATTAGGGGGGTGGAGGCTTTACCCACCGTTTATCCCCGAAACCCAGAGTCATGGGAGGGATGTGCTACGGCGCGCTCCCCTAGGTGTGTGATGATGACTGGTGGTTGCCTACTGGGGAAGCTTGGTCGATGCAGTCAACACTTTCGCTTACGGGTTCTGACTGGAGCCAGTCATGACTTGACACTTCAGGGTAGCCCAGCAGAAGAAAGGATAGGATGTGGAAGTTAGTTGTGATTAGGTAGATGATGTAGTAAGATATTTGTAGCTCGAAGTGAGGAAGAAAACGTGATCTAACTGTGTATGTGAAAACCTTTGATTGATTAAGTGTCGTAACTCAGTAATGTATGAATTGTCGTAACTTAATAGGATGCAGTTAGGTAAAAGACTGTACCTTGCAAACTATGTTAAACATGTGTCAGTGAACAATAAATTTTGGGATTATGATTGATGTATGTGATTTAGTACTATTAGTGTACTTATGCGAGGTATGTAAGCAGTAGCTACGCTTACATAACTCGCCTACATATTTATAAATTGCGTGAAATATTGCTGAATAATACTGTTAATTATTGTCGATTAATAATTAATTATTGATGATTAATGTTAATAATGTTGATTAATGTTAATTAGTGTTGATTAATGTTAATAATGTAGATTAATGTTAATTATTGTCGATTAAGGTTAATAATGTTGATTAATGTTAATAATGTTGATTAATGTTAATTAGTGTTGATTAATGTTAATAATGTAGAGTAATGTTAATTATTGTCGATTAAGGTTAATAATGTTGATTAATGTTAATAATGTAGATTAATGTTAATTATTGTCAATTAAGGTTAATAATGTTGATTAATGTTAATTATTGTCGATTAATGATTAATTATTGTTGATTAATAAACAAGTTACGGTTAACTTAGGTAGTAAATAATGTATTTGGTTAGTAATGCTTAATTGAATGTTAATGAGTTTGATTAGTAAAGAATAAGGGTTAAAATGTTAAAAGGTGATTGTAATGTTAGTAAGGATAATATTAACTTGGAGGGGTAATATTAATTACGTATCAAACGATATTAATTGATTAATTAAAATATAGGGATAAGGTTTAATTTATATATTACTTAATTTATTATAATTATGTCGTAGTTGTTTAGAACCATGGTGTAAATTATAAATAAGACCATATGCCATTAATAAACAAGTGTTGAATTATATTTGAGTTAATTAAATAAAAATGATTTATTAGTTATAATGGTGAAACTTGAGTTACAAGTCCAGGAATGTAAGTTAGAATTTATCACGGTTGAAAAGTGTAAAAATAAAACACTTGTGAACCAACCCATGCATTTATTACACAATATATATAAATATTTAATGATAAATTAGAGTCAAAGGTTAAGGGCTCGAGGAATGTCATGGGGTTTCAAACATTTATGTTAAGGATAGGATATTAATGGTAGAGGGGAAAGAGTCGGCAAGGGGGAGGATAAGGTCGAGAAGAGGTAGGGGAGAAGGGCATCTTCACCTTAGCATATTTTGGGGAAATTTTGAGCAGAGAGAGAAGAAAATTACATAGCAGAGAGTAGGGGGTTCTTGCTGGAGAAATTGCATTGGGATAGAACTGGTTGGCTTGTACTCGGTTTGGGCTCGGGGGTCCAAAGGGGTACCTTTGGAGCTGGGTGGTCGGCGAGACCTCTCCGGTTGGCAGGGTGGCAACTCAATTTGGGTTGGTTGGGTTTCATAAGGTTTGGGAAAGCTTTTGGTTGCAGGGCTACAACAGAGCAAAGGAGCAGCGAAGGGGATCTACTAGCTAATTACAGGTACTTATCCTATAGGTATATTGATAATTTCTAACTCTGTCATGTTATTATTTCAAGTTATTGTAAACGAAACTTATGTAAAATTAGAACATACATTTATATGTTGTTACACTGCAACAGATAGTAAATGTTAGTAACAAATGAATATGACATGTTAATTCCAATCCCGTAAATGTGAACGTTATATTTCTTTTCAAGCATGAAGTTTAACCGAAACATGAAAACATGAAATTTGACACAGTAAGTAACAGTAAAAAGGGTTAGATTTATTTATTAAATAGGGGACCTAGGTTAGGAACCCTGCAATGATAAAAAGGAGAGGAGAGAGGGGGAATCCCTACCTCAATTTCCTTCAACTTTGAAAAAAGGAAGATGACCTTCCATTTACTAAGGGGCCAATCCAAGGGTCTCTAATGCATGTTTTTATCCAATTAATATAATTTACTAAGCAACCATTTTTTTCCATAACTAGGAAAAGAAAGGAATGTCTTACCTAGTGAAAAGCATTGGCCATATCAATCTTAATGATCATCCCATGTTCTTTGTTTCTCCTACTGGTATAAATCACCTCGTAGAATAGAATCATGTTGTTTATAATTTGTCATTTTTGGACAAACCCTCCTTGATTCTCTAAGATTATGTCAAGGAGAATATTTTTCACTGTGTTTTCCATTACTTTTGCCAAAATGTTATAGCCAGGAGAATATTTTTCACTGTGTTTTCCATTCTTTTTGCCAAAACCTTATGGCTAGTGTTACATAAGGAAATATGTCAAAAATTTTTGAATGATGAGTGGTTCATGTCCTTTGGGATAATAGCCATAAAGGCAAAAATGGCATTGACTCCCATCTTTGGTTTTCACCTTTACCGGTGCAACATCTTGCATAGATCAAATTTTATCAAATAAAGACAAGCCCATAAAAAGTGAATGGAGAAGCCTTATGGACATGGGGCTTTATCTAGATCTATACTCGAAATAGCATCAATGACCTCCTCTTCCTCTATTACTTTTTCTAGCTCTTAATTATCTTATTGTGTGATCAATCTATGGATCTATTGGACTACCATAAGATCTACTCCATCTTCATATGTTAGTAGGTCTCTAAAGTGCTTGAATGCTTACTAGTTGATTTTTTCATAGTCAGTGAGATTTTCCCCTACCTCATTCATTATTTCCTTGATATTGTTTCTTACCTACTTTGCTTTGATTTGCTTGTGAAAGAAAGTTGCTTTAGTCTCCAAATTTCAACCATAAGTTGTGTGATTTCAGTCTCTAGTGCTCTTATTATTTTCTATATGTTATATGTATTTTCTTGCACAACATCTTCTCCTCCCACAGATGTTGTCATGCAATTTGTTTCTTCTCTATTTTAGTTTGAAGCATTGCTAATTGTTGTGTGAGCTCCATTCTTTCAATAGACGAGTCCTTATACTTTTCTTTTACCCAATCCTTAAGAGCCCTTCTAGTTAATTTGAGCTTCTCATCCCAAGTGAAGAAGGGGGAGCCTTGAATTTGAGAAGGCTAAGCCTCTTTAATAACCTCCAAAACTTCCTTGTTTTGCAGCCATAGGGGATTGAACCTGAAAGATAGAGGACTGCAGTTCAGAGGATACTGTGGGGATATTTGTATGGGTTTGATGTATGATATTCTAGATTAAATGTCTTTTGTTGTGATTTCCAAGTTGTCCAGGAGTATCTTGTTGTTTAAGAAAAAATGATCTAGCTTTTATGTCATGTCTTGGTCCTAGTCTTATGTTCGTCGAAGTATAACTTCCTTTTTAGGGTTTTATATATGTTGCCTCCGGATTGCGCACCTGGTTAACGCAACAGAAATCTATGCTACTGCTCAGTGCGCCCTTGGTGGCAAGTCTCGAGTCATGGCTGCCACTCGATCTTGACTCCTTTGTTTAGGAAAAACTCCCAACAAAGATAAGGGGGGTAGTCCCTAAGGAAAGTTTCTAAGGTCTTTAGAGTTTCCAGTGAAATGGTTAAAGGTGTTTGTATTTTAGGAGTTTTTTAAATTGTTGATTAAAAGTGTTCCAATGTAGCTTTGCAAAAGTAAATTAAAGATTGCTTTCACCAACATAAATTGAAAAGACTGCCAATAGAAATGCACAATATTGATATGATATTAAGCAAATAAAATGCATGATAACCAGTGCCTTATGGAGTCAATATATCAGATAAATAACGTTGCTGAAAGGGAAAGTGTTTTGCAAATGCCTCTTGGTTGCTTTAAGATTTTTATGGTTTGAAATTTATTAGGGAAAAAGGGGACTCCCGAGATACTGTGAGGTACATGGAGGAATGCCCAGAAATTAAAGTTTGGTGGCTCCTCACAAGAATGTGTGGGCTGTAATGGAGTCTCTAAGGTGGTGTTCAACACTATACCCAACTAGGGTATAACTATGCCTTGAGGTCGCCTCCCAGTTGTTCCCGCTTCCTTTGAAGAATTTCCCCACACAAATATTAATGCGAAGTGCTGAATTTTCACTTATGTTGATGGGTAGTTACTTTTATTAAGTGAGTATTAGTTTAGATGTGAAAAATTAGAAAGTAGCTACAACCGTTTCTGGTTTCTCGTAGGCCCAGGCAAAGTGCCCATAAGGGGAAAGAGCATACTCCGGTTATAAACCAAATATTAATTCTGATTTGAACAATTGTGATTGTAGAACAAATTGTACAAAACTTATTGAAAGCAAAAAAGCACAAACCTATGTGTCACTTTTTGATCATCCACCACTAATCGTCAAAGCCTTTGTGTGGTGGCGAGAGCATAATTCGTGGCAACGAGGTAGTGTTATTTCTAAGTTTTACTTTTGCAAAAATGAAAAATTACTAAAATAAAAGTTAAAGTATACACCCTGCACTTTCAAAGAGAGTGTGTGATAGTTGTGAAGTTAGAAAAAATCATTCACGAAATTGACACAAGTACAAATCCCCCCTGGGGGGATGAAGTGTGGGCGATGGGTATCCCACTGCTCTCGTTTAAAGATTTACAATAATGCTCAAGAGAATGCCTCTTTAGTCCATGTTATATGGATCTAAGGGCTTACAATAAACTTAGAAATGAAAAGTTGGGAAAAGATGTCCACGGGAGGTCCTTTTTGGTACTTTCTGGCAGAAAACGGTCAGAGTTTCCTTCTGTAAATCCTTGGACCTGCTAAAAACCAGCAAGCATTTCAAGTTAGAATATGATAGAAATGAGATTAAACAAATAAAAAATTAATTTATTTTTTTTTTGTTGGTACTTAGAAACTTTTTTGAAATTTCAAGTGCAAGTACAAAATTCAAATCTAGATCTATTGATAGATGTGTTTTTTAGGAATGTAAAGATATAAATATGCTAAGAATTCTTAAAAGAAAATCAGATCTGAAAATGATTAACAATGAAAAGCTTTAGATCTACTTCTCTAAGCATGAAATAAAAATTCAAAGAAAGAGAGTTTTGTTGTGATAGAGATGGATGAGGCTTTTAATCCCACGGCTCTTGTTCTTGCAAGTTTGCTTGGGAGATATCTGTAAACAAAATGTGTTAGAGAGAAATATGGCTGCCTAAGAAGAAGAAGAACCGATCTCTAAATCCCCTTGTAGCTTTAGATCTGCAGCTAAAAACACAAGACTTACAACATAAAATTATGAGATCTAGTGTGTTAGAATAAAATGAAATCAGAAGAACCTAAGTATAACCGAATACTGTTGGTTACTTCTAAACCTCTTAATATCTAAGCACAAGTAAACAAATTATCAACCGTAAATGTTTACTTCTACACCAAATAAACTAGATCTACAACAAGATAGAAGCAAGAAAAGCAGTAGAAAGCAAGAATATCACCTCATAAGCATTGCTCCAACACAAGATGCACACGATGGACCTCCAAAGTCTTCAAAATTATATTAACAATAGAAACAATGTACAAACAAACAGAGGTTCAATGCATCCATGAAGAAACAATGGAGCATTGCCTAGCTTTTATAGAGCTTGAGAGTAGAGAGGGCGAATTCATGGACGGGGGGCGAATCTCTTGATTAATGGAGCGATTAATGGTGATTGAAAGCTTGGAGCTCGAGCTTGGTTGGTGTGATGGGATGAGGTGGCTGCCACCTCATGAGAGGGGCACCCCTCTCCCTTTGGAAACTTCGCCCAACACCTTTACGAGCTTGCATGGTGGAGAGTTTGCCCATCACGTGAGGGAAAGCGCACTTCAACCAACCATACACTCCACGCTATCCCAACTTTAACTTTGGCATGTGATTTATTCTTTAGACATGGTCTCCCTCCTTAATAAATTATTATGCCACCCTTTCCACATAATTTTTTAATCAATTTTTTGACTTTTTATTTTTATTTTTGACTTCAGTGCAATTTGTTTTTTTTAGCATTAAAATGCCATTTTGTCGCATCTTTAAGGAATAATGCTCCCAGAGACGATGTAGTCACCACGAACATGGAAAAAGTGGGTCCTAGGGTAAAGAGGATGCTCTGAGTGTGAAAATGAGGATCCCCGCGCCAAAATACGCCTCCAGACCACTCTTTTATTACAATTTGAAAATTTTCAATTAAACCATTAAAAATGGTATAATTTTGCGGGAAAAAAATTATTTTTGCCGGAATGAACTCAAACTCCTAGGGGACCTAGTGCAAGTCCATACGACTTATTATTGATGGATATCATTTAAAAAATACATAGACACATAGAATTTAATAACCTCCCTAAGATCGACCACCATGGAAAATACTCCAGCTTTGGAGGTATGAGTGAAGAACTCAGTAAGTATACATCATTGAAGAGTAACGCATAATTCATAAGGAAAAAACACTCTAGAGTATCTCCTTTATAGCAAACCCTAAGGTAGGCCAAGACTTTTACAAAAATATCATGCTTAGACCAACTTATTACAATTCACCCATGGGGTTTGGACATGCAAAAAATACAAAGGGCCAAAAATTTGGCCTGATGAACTTTTGAATTCTAGCCATGAACAATGAAATTTTTCAAGTCTTATGTGTTTCACAAGTATTCCACCTAAGTGCAACTTAGTGGACAACAATATCCATGAGATCCCATTCTTGAATTAGATATTTTAGCGAGTCCCAAAAGGGATCCCTGAATATGCTCCCTCCTATTTTTTCATCTGAGCTTAGTACATGGTTAAGATTTCCATCTATAATACATCCTTGTATGGTAATTTCCTCTTTCATTTCCTTGATGGATAACCAACATTCTACTTTCTCCCCATTATTCATTAGCATATTTATGTTGAATACCTTATAGTGTTTTCCACTACTTCTCTCTTATAGATTAATATGTATCTAGTGCTACGTGTTATTGGTTTGGCCTAATATGAGTTTACTTGGATTCAATTGCATGCATATCCCTCCAAATGCTCCGTTGGAACTCATTGTTACTCCCATCCTTTCTCTTCGATAATTATGTTTTGCTTCCATGACTTCTGCTTCGACTAATTTGGTCTCCTGGATTAATGGTATGGTTAGCTTCTCTTTGCCGATTAGATCATTTATTGCTTCATATTTAAGTTTGTTTCCCATGCCTCTATAATTCCAAGAGATAACCATCATTATTTCCATTGAGATGGTTTAGGAATGCCACCCTTTCCTCTGTTTGATGGCCTGCTATTTCTTGGTGTTTGGTGAGTTGGCTACTCCCTCCCTATGCCCAAAGAGTGTTCTATAGTGAATTGAAGGTCGAGTTATTTCTCCTTATCCATTTTTTTCTCTTGCGGGATATCTTCCCAGTTTCTTAAGTAGTCTCTCTTCATTTGCTTGTTCTTGTTGTTGCATGGTTTTTTTCCTTGTTAAAATTCCTCTACTTTGGGTGGAATGCTAATCTATTATTTTATCCTCTTTCATCATTGCATCCTCCTAGAGATCAATTTCTCAAGTTGAAAATAGATCACGTTGGGGTTCTTCTAAAATAGAGTTAGCATGTAGACGAGGAGAATTTTTCGGGGAAGAAGGTGCATGTAGTTGAAGGGGGTGGAACCAATGAGAATGTGGAGGGTTGAGGAGTAGGTGATGACACGAAAGGGACAAAAGGATTTGTTGGTTCAAAGGGTTTTGACTGAGAAAGAAAATCAAATCTATTATAATAAATCAATTTACTTTTTTGGGGGGTTGATCAGATGCTAACACTTATGGGTGCCCAAATTTCTTATTCACTTGTTTCCATTGCTCCTCTTTTTTCTTGGTTCATGTGCTGGAGGGGTCTTCTCTCAATACTTTGCAAAATGTATGTATTCATGAAAAACCTTGCACTTGAAGTCTAATTGCTCGTAGTCTAGTTTTTGAACATGCTTCTATTGTCCAATGTTAGGAGAATAGCTTCAAGAAAGCCTTTTTCTAAATCAACTTCCACACAAAGACTTGTGCAAGCAAACATTTTTTATTTGGGTTCCTATTCGTCTATATACTTTCGCAAAGAGTTCCTAATGGATCCAAGACAATCTTTACTCCAACAATGCAAGGGTGGATGAGGGAGTCGAGCCTTAATAGGTACGAAGGAACATCCATCTCTAGATCAAAATCAACGGTCCATCTATTTAGGTACATTCCTATGGTGCCAAGAAAATAGGGGCCTTTGTTGAAGATGAGATCTCGATCCTCTCTATGTTAAAAAAGGAATGCATAAAAACCTCTACCACAAAAATAATAGGTGAGTTTCTCCTTGATTAAAACCTAACAATTCTTCTATGCCCAAAGAGTCATTGATCTTGGAGATGACCATATGCCTATAAAATGGTCTATTAGGTCTCTATATACCAATGCTAGACCCATATGCTTTGAGGAAGAAGTCGGAAGCTTAACCTCAAGAAAATGTTTCATTCTTTTAACAAAACGAGATGGGGCGGATTTTGGAGCAGATTTCCCAGGACCGCTACCAAGAACTAAAAGGTAGCGACTTCATTCGGGTGGGGGATCTCCCCTTGGGATCAATTCCATGAGTGAAACAACTATTATTGAAACAAGCTAGAGTTTGGAAGTTAGAGCGCAACATAAAACCTAGTAACGAGAATACACCCCTAACAAATTCAACCTTGTCAACCATGTTTTTGTTGTGTATTTGTTATATTCTTAATTGCTTTGTTCTCCATTATTATTTTAATGTATCCCTTCTCTCATTTACTTTCTACTTCCTTTGTCCATTTTCTTATTTGCTTTATATTTCCTTCATTAGTAATTGGATCCAATCATTACACTCCTATCTTAGTTTCCCACACAACATCTTCTCCTTCCACAAATGTTGTCCTCTGATTTGTTTAAGCGTGCAACTCTGTTAACTATATTGTGATCTCCATTCTTTCAATAGATGGGTCCTTATAATTTTCTTTTACCCAATCCTTAAGATCGATTCTCGATAATATTAGTTTCTCAACCCAAATGAAGAAGGGGGATCCTTTAATATAAGAATGTGAGGCCTCCTTAATAACCTCTGGAGCTTCCTTGTTTTGAAACTAAAGGGGGTTGAATTTAAAAGGAAAAGGATTGCAGTTTAAGGAATATTTTAGGGAGAGTTTTATGGGGTTGTGGTACTACATTCTAGATGAAATATCTTTTGTTGTGATCTCCAAGTCTCTAAGAGTATCTCATTGTTCAAGAGAAAACGTTCTAGTTTTGCTGCTATGTGTCCTGGCCCTAGCCTTCTGTTCATCCATGTACACTTTCCTTTTTTTGGGTTTTATGTCCATGAGATCCCATTCTTGAATTAAATCTTCCAACAAGTGCCGAAAGGGATCCCTGATTATGTTGCCTCCTATTTTCTCCTCTATGCTTAATACAATGTTAAAATCCTCGACCAAAATACATCTTTGTATGGTAATTTCCTCTTTCATTTCCTTGATGGATAACCAACACTCTACTTTCTCCTTATTATTTATTGACACATATATGTTGAATATCTTATAGTTTTTTCCACTACTCCTCTCTTATAGATCTGTACATATCTAGTGCTGCAGGCATTTGATTTGGATTAATATGAATTTACTTGGATTCCATTATGTGCACATCCCTCTAGATGCTCCTTTGAAAATCATTGTTTTTTTTTAACGGAAATGGTTGAAGCTTTTATATATAAAATAGATAAAAAAACGCAGGTTACACAGGTTCAAAAGGAGGCTGTTCCAAGAGGAACAAAGCAACCATTACTCTCAATTTTCTTTTCTAGGCCTGCACCATACATTACAAAAAAAAAACCTAACTGTTGAAATTAAACACCTATCAAACTATTCTAATAAGCAGTACATCATTGATAACTAAGAACCTGGGGTATTCAAACTGGTCTTGCAGGCTGCCAAGACCAAATGCCTCTAATGCATATCGCTATTGTAGCTAACAGTGCCCAAAATTTGAACCTGAACTCTTTAGGCCTGCATCCCAATGCTGCCATTAACCGGTCCTCCAACATCCGCTAGCAATTCCTACCTGAGCTTCCTGATATCAGCCCTCATATTGTCTATTTTAGATTCCACAATTTTGGTAGTCTCTCTTCTTCCACTTCTTTTTGTTAATGTTGCATGGCTTTTTTCCTTGTTAAAATTCTACTGCTCTAAGTGGGATGCTAATATATTATTTTCTCCTCTTTCACCATTACATCCTCCTAGAGATCAATTTCTTGTGTTAAAAATTAATCAAGTTGGAGTTCTTTTAAAATAGGGATAGCATTTAGATGAGGAGCAATTTCAAGGAAGAAGGTGCATGTAGTTGAAGGGGCATAACCAATGAGAAGGTGGAGGGTTGAGGAGCAAGTGATGACATGAAAGGTACAAGAGGAGGAGTTTTTGCTTCAGAGGGTTTTAGTTGAGAAAGAACATCAAATCTATTAGAAGAAATCAATTTACCTTTTTGGGGGTTCGATCGAGATGTTGACACTTGTGGTACCTAAATTCCTTCTTCACTTGTTGCCATTGTTCCTCTTTTTTTGTTGGTTCTCGTGTTGAAAGAGTCTTCTTACAATGTTTTACAAAATGTCTATATTCATTACAAACCTTGCACTAAAAGGCTAATTGCCCATAGTCTAGGTTTTGGACATGCATCTATTGTCCAATGTTAGGAGAATAACAAGTTCAAGAAAGCCCTGTTCTAAATCAATTCCACATAGAGTCTTATGCAAGCAAACATTTATGATTTGAGTTGCTATTTGTGTATATACTTTCCCAAAGAGTTCCCGATGGATCTAAGACAATCTTCAATCCAACAATACAAGGGTAGATGAGGGAGATGAACGCAGATAAGTACAACCAAAGGAACATCCATTTCTGGATCAAAATTAGGGGTCCATCTATTTAGGTACATTCCTTTGGTGCCAAAAAAATAGGGGTCATTCATGAAGATGAGATCTCGATTCTCTATATGCTAAAAAAAGAATGCATAAAAACCTTTGCCATAAAAATAAAGGTGATTTTCCCTTTGAATAAAACTTATCAATTCTCTTAGAGTCATTGATCTTAGAGATGGCCATATGCCTTTAAACTAGTATATTAGGCCTCTATATACCAATGCTAGACCCACATGCCTGGAGGAATAAGTCAAAAGATTAACCTCGAGAAAATGTTCCATTCTTTTAACAAAACGAGATGGGTCCGATTTTGGACCAGATTTCGCAAGGGCCACTAGCAAGAACTAAAAGGTAGCGACTTCATCCAGAGGGGGGGGGGTGAAATCTCTCCCTAGGATCGATTCCATCAGCAAAACAATGAACAATGAAGCAGGCTAGGGTTTGGAAGTTAGAGCACGACATAAAACCGGATAACAAGAATACACCCCTGACAAATTCAACCTTGTCAACCATGTTGTTATGTATTTTTTATATTATTAATTGCTTGGCTCTCCATTATTGTTCTAATGTATCCCTTCATTTACTTTCTACTTCCTTTGTCCTTTTTCTCAATTACTTATTGTTTCCTTCATTAATCACTAGCCTCCAATCATCACACTCATGCCTTAATATTTCAAAATCATTGGCACATGCTCAACTCCTCAATTAGCATATTACTAAAGTCTATATCAAACCTCAATATCAGTGTAAACATTTTATGTAAATGTGTATATAGATTAAATTGAAAATGAATCCTTTAGTTTATTTATTTTTAATTTTTTGTGAAGAAAAAGAATTTGTATTTGATATTTTTGAGATTGAAATCAAAATACACATGATCATGCCTTTTGGGTATTAGTCAATTTCGAAATGTCTTCACCCGATACTTCCAAGACATATTACAATCTTCCTTCAATGGACTTGTAGTTGTCAAACAAGACAAAGACTTATACACACTAGACTTTTCTTATCGAACAATAAAAAATGGTGTTGAATAAAACCTTTTCTAAGAAGCAAACTAACCAAAAAAACCAAACAATTAAAATGATGACCTAATAAATTAATAAAAAAATGACATTTCCTCTCAATTAATGTTCAACCAAAGTTCCTTCCTACATTAAAAGGGCTTATTTTGAAATATTGTTTGCTTTGGAATTGAATTCCATGTAGATATATGCAAATGAGACATCTTCAAAATGCACTTTGACCTCCAAAGTTTTTGTCATTATGGGATCTAGTGCCAAATTTGTCAATTGACTTCTGCCAGTTGCCTAATCCATTAATATCCTCGAGTCCTCTAGCACCTATAACTTGCTTTCACCTTTATCGCAAGGCATAAAATCCTGCTATGTTGTTTTTCCCTTGACCTACCCCATATTTTAAAAGGAAACAATGACCATTTTAAAAAAAGGGTACAACCCCTACACCACACATACTTGGGGTACCTTGGCATGCACTATCAAAGAAACCTCGAGGTTGAGAGCAATAACTATCTTATTCCTTTAAGCTTTTAGCTTTCTTCTACTTTAAAGGAATCCAACCTTCTCCATATGAAAGCCTTACTTGATGAAACACCAGACATAAAGTCAACTCCTTTCCATACAAAAATCATCTTTTTTTGGCTAACCAAACCTCCCCAAAAACATAACAAGGTAAAGCTTTGTAATTATCAACAAATCTATTAGAACACCAATCTTCACAACAATCCAACACAAAGGGCTTGTCCCATGATAAGGTGCTTTTAAAAACCACATAACTTCTTTCCAAACAAACTTTGTAAAATGACAATAAACAAAACAAAAAAAAAAATCCATAGATTCACTTGAATCCTTACACAAAATGCACCAACCTTACCTATCCAATTCATTTTTTGACCATTATCCCAAATTCGTATTTGGTTGGCTAAAGCTAACCAAAAGAAAATCTTAGTTTTAAGATAACTTTCTAATTTCTAAACCATTCTCCATCACCATAATCTCCATTTTAACTTCATAACCTAGCTTAACAATTAACAACACTCTAGTTTATCATCACGTGTTTAAGAAATGTCCACTATAATGTCTATTCATCCTAAAAGCTTCAAAATCTCTATAAATTTCCATATTTCAAATCATAAAATATATTTTATTGATGTATTTATTACATTTTAAAATTTAATATAAATTAAAAATTTATCTCAACAATTTTATAGCTTTTACAACTATAAATCTCCTCTACCCCTCAACTTTCCACAGCAAGTCCCAAACCTAAGAAAAAATAGGTTTGGCAAAGGGAACCTTCAAATCAACTTTATAAAAACTCAAATGTAGCCGCGTATATTATCATTATCATGGGTTGATCGGAGTTGTTCTGTGCAAGGGTTTATCAGAAAATGTTTATGATCATTATCATGTATTAGGGTTTATCGGAGTTGTTCTGTGCAAGGGTTTATCAGAAAATGTTTATGATCATTATCATGTATTAGGGTTTATCGGAGTTGTTCTGTGCAAGGGTTTATCAGAGAATATTACTTTTTAGTCTAGAGTACAAAGGGAGCCGGGACTGTTTGTTTGCTTTAGGTAATGCAATACAATTGTGTTTGGTTTACGATACTGAATGGTTTGGTTAGGGCAATGATGAAAGAATGCTTCTTCTGACACCTCTTGTAGGAGGGTGGCTATGGCTGTCCGCTGAACGCAAGCAACTTCCTGAGTCCAACATCCATAATCGATTTGTATTGTGTTTACACAGTTTACACTACTTTTAGGGCTTGCTGTGGTTTCTTTGAAGGTTGAATATAGAGTTTACTCTGTGTGTTTGTATTATATATATTACTTTTCCCTAAAGTTTGGCCTTACAGCTATTGCCCTTTTTAGCAAAAGAAGGGGTATAGGATTACTTTGACCAAACCAGAAAACCCACTTTAGGGTTCTCCCGATTTGTATTCGTTAAATCCCTTTTGGGTTTGAACTATTTATGCCATATCAAGCGTGTGTGAGGTCCAGATAAGGATTTTCTGAGATTTAATTTCTTAATTGCGATGCTGGGTGTCTGCCATTCGTAATTAGTAACAGATTCTTTTTTTCTTTTTCTTTTAACCATGGGAACTTTTTTTAATCATGGGAACAGCAACCTCCAAAGAGTATATATACTAGAAACTTGAAACTTGTTATTAGAAACTTTGAAACTTGTGAAACAGCCCTCAAGCCAGATATACCATATACCATAAACTTGTGATCACCGTAAATTTGTGACTCAGCAGGACCAAGCCAGATATACCAAAAACTTGTGAAAGACTCAGCAGGACTAAGACCAAGCCAGATATACCAAAAACTTGTGAAACTTGTGACTCAACAAAGGACCGAGAATTACATCTCTTGCAGAACCGTTCACTTCTTGCAGAACCGTTCACTTGGGAAGGGTAAACTTATGCGTCCGTTATATGGACGCTTATGGAGTTCGATGGCGAGTAATTTATTTAAATTGTTGATAATGAACAAAATCTGTAAATTGATTTTTGTTCTGTTCTCAATAAATTAGCATTGATAGTCTGGTAGCCACCGATCCTGTGTCTGGAAATAACATTTGTGACTCTAAATCTGCATTAATAAATCTTCTGTTTTTAATGTATGCATACCGAATTTTTTTATAAAGAACTCTTCCTGCTGTTGTAACAATATTTAATTTACTTGACATTGATAACAAGCTCCGCATTAGACAGTGAATGAATTGTAACTATTGGGCGGGGTTTCTATTTATTTCTGTTCGAGAGGTCCATGCATTTTATAGGGTATGTTTTCACTTCGAGAGATCTTTTTATTGTACCGGCTCTTGATATGCGTTTACCCAGAGTGGTACATTCTATAATACGGGTTTGAGAAATGCATTCTACAATGCTGTTTTGCACATAGGATCTTGATATGGGTTAATCTAGAGGGACATTTTATAAATAGGTTTGAGAAATGCACTCTACAATGCTGTTTTGCACATAGGATCTTGATATGGGTTAAACCCAGAGGTACATTCTGTAATCCATGTTTGAGAAATGCAGTCTACAATGCTGTTTTGCACATAGGATCCTGATATGGGTTACCCAGAGCTACATTCTATAACACAGGTTTGAGAAATGCATTCTGTAAATGCTGTTTTGCACATGGTAACCTGATATGGGTTAACCCAGAGCTACATTCTATAATATAAGTTTGAGAAATGCATTCTACTTTGCTGTTTTGCACAGGGGATTTTGATCTAGACTAATGCTTGATGGATCTAGGTGGGTTGTAACTTTTGGTTTTGCACAGGGGATTTTGATCTAGACTAATGCTTGATGGATCTAGGTGGTTTGTAACTTTTGGTTTTGCACAGGGTATTTTGATCTAGACTAATGCTTGATGGATCTGGGTGGATTGTAACTTTTGGTTTTTCATTGGATGTGTTTACTAATTTTCATTTTCATTAGGGTGGAGTGACAGTGCCACCCTTGGTGATTTTATCCCTCCTATATAATTTATTATAACATTTATTTTTTAATCGAATGTTTTTACAATTTCTTTGTTATTTTCATTCTCACAGGGGCGAAGTTACAGTGGCACTTCTTATGATTTAATTCCTCACGTATTAATTTATGCCTTTTGTTTTTGTCAAAAGGGAAATTGCCCAAAGGTGCTTTACTTCAATTTTAGAACGGTAAAATTGTATAAAGAAGATATTAGTAGCAAGAGTATTGAAGCTGACGATCTCGTGTAAATATACATTAACATATATATGTAGTGTAAGAAGCGTATCACAAGGTAAATGTAGACCGTAGACCTGAGTAGTTAAGGTAGGCTTAGTTTGATACCTTATCTTAGTGAGAAAAATGAAATTCTATTAAAATGAGAGCTGAAACCCTCCTTTTGGCCGCTTGCTGGACGGAGTTGACACACAACTAATAGGTTGTTTTGTTGAGTAATCGATTCCATTATTTTTCACTTCCCGTCACAGGAGACATTATAAACGAAGGATGCTTCCTTCATATCAGTAGCTCCCTTTAGTTATCTAAACTCCATTGTTAGCAATGGATTGTTCTCTTTGATAAGCACTAGCTACTTGTACAAGGTTTCCTCGCACGATAATCTCTAGACAAAATAACACCCTTTTCTTGAAGATTTTATAACCTGATTTGTTTTTGAGCCTTTGGGGAGACTTCGAAGCCATTTCACTCATTATACGACAACACCAAGAGAGAGAATTGTAGTTTGAAGAGTGCTCCACCAAACATTCAAAAAAAGGGATCAAGCTTCTCCTTGTTCTCCTTTTAAACATTATCTTTCCATCACTTAGACAAATCAAGTTGGTGAATGTCCTACCATCCTCGTCATTGAGGTGTATGAATACCCTTAAATTTATCCAAAGGAATGATTTGGAGTTTCTACCCAAATTTAGGGTGCATATTCCCATCCTACTCTCCATTAAGGATATGATACTTGAAATGGAATGGTTCATTTTTATGCCTAGTATATGTAGCTAGCATTGTCACAATCCCCTTCTTCTAACATAGGAGGGTCATCTCAAGTTGACATCAAGATATGATTGCTTATTGATTAACCAATTAATAATCTTATTTTGTTATTTTTTGGCGTGGTTAAAACTCTCATTATTAAAATTTTGACTTCACTATAAGATCCAACCTATCTCATTGCTCCTCTCCCAAACTTGTAAGATGATGGTATTCATACCTAATTTAAGATCTTATCTTTCTAAAGAAAATTTGGGTCACATCTGGGTTGAGATTAACAAAATGCATACCTTTCTTCAACAATGTGCATCCCCTATCCTTATACACTATGTAACCCCTTTACTTTCTTTTGTAAGAACATATTTTCTTGCTAATTTAGCCCTAATGGACTATTTTGTCATTCGATTTTTGGTCATCCGATTTCTAAATCGGCCACTCACTTGGTGCTTTATACAAGATACCTCTAAAGGATACACTCCTTGAGGATTAATGCAAACTCTTCTTTGATAGTGCACATCCTCTATCCTTAAATACAACACCTCTACCTTAGCCCTAATGGTGTTTTTTTTGTCACCTTATTTCTAAATAGGCCTCATTTGGGGCTATCCACATGACACCTCTAACAAATACAACCGAATGCATACTCTTCTATGACAATGCACATCCCCTATCCTTCCACATCACATAACATGTCTACCTTCTTTTGTAAGAACATATTGGCTTGCTAATTTAGCCCTAATGCTGTATTTTGGTCATCTTGTTTTTAAATGGGTCACTCATTTAGGACTTTCCTCACATTGACCTTCAATTTCCTATGTGATCCTATCTCCAATGATATTATTTAGTCATCCTTACTTTATGCCCACTTCAATCTTTCATTGTTCTCATTACATTTTCCAAATCAAAATTGTTAGATAAGGGGCATGGCCATTCCATGCAACATCTCAAAATTGGCGTGAGCATCCATCATGAATGTCCCAAAATAGCTTATGAGTTTCCACCTAGTTCTATATTATTGTTGCATATACTTGACCTTTTATGAGGATTTGAAACCATGGAATTTTCTTGTGTTGTTTAACATCACCTAGACCTTAAACTTATGGGTGGAATTTTTTTCTAAACTTTTACAAAAGAACACATTGAAGGGCCTTGAATTCCTCTTTTCTTCAAGTATTTTGCCATTTGAGGCTTGTTGTGATTCAATAGCCATGGGAAGAATCTTTGAAATGTTGTCCTTGTTTCCCCATATTTTGAGACCTTTTCTTCCTTTTGATATTGGGGTTGCACTCTTCAAACTCTTGATTAAAGGATTATACCCTATGCTAGAATCTAGAGGAAGATGATCAAATGATTTCCATTGTGTGCACTCTCCCAATGGGTTGTTTACCTATACCAAAAAAATTGCCCTTTCCATCTCTCAATGATTTTCTTACCCCTTCTAATTCCATATGATATTTCAATTATGGTTTTCCCATAATGTTGTCCTCCTACTTGTTGATATCTTTCCCATTCCTTGGACTCCATCATAACCCATTCTTGAGAATGTATAGTAATCCAACTTTTGTTCAATTTCCAAGTTGGGAACCATAGTAATTCATTATCATCATTAATGCCCAATCATCTATATTCATAGGAGCTAGACCTTTTTCCAATCCCACTAGATTAAATTTTCCTTATTTGATTTCCTAAATATCTTACATTTTCCAAGATCTTTATGCACCCCAATGGAGCAAAAATAAATTGGGAGGGAGGAGAGCATTGTTTTTTTCAAACCCAAATCTACCATGGTATTCATCCATTGGAGTCCCTAAAAGTGTATTTTCCAGTTTAATTGTTTAACACTAGTTTTTTTTGTTTGTGGCCTTGTATTGCTTTAAAGCCATTTGGGTTCCCAAATACTAAAGGCATGACCTCTTCAATTCCACTGAAAGTTCTAGTTTTTGTTAGGTGTTCCATCCATTAGCTTAAATTTCATTTTACTTAATGGTGTCTCCCAAGGCATCTAGGTGTGAGGACATTATGCTTTTAAACTTACAAATATTATAAACACCCCTATATGAAGAAGGGTGTTGTCAACAAATTGAGCGTGAGTGGCTCATATGTTCTCCATTCACTATTCTAATTTGAATAAGATGCTTAGTTTGCCTTCATATTTTCTAAGGCTTTGCCAAACAATGAGGGAAAACATGGCATCCCCACCTCAAACTTCTTGAAGATTTGAATAAAGACATTGATCTCACATTCACGATGACAGGGGCTATCCTCGGAGCTACTATGCACACTTTGATCTAGCTAGAGTCTAAATTTCTCTTAAACAAAAGATAAGAAGGAATGCCTTTAGACATATCTAATATTATAACCATACCTTTCTTGTATGATTTGTTTGATATGAGTTGCTATTGGGCCACATATGATATTCTACCTTGTTACCTACCTGAGACAAAGCAAACTTGGTTTTAGAGAGGCTTTGGAAAAAGACTATTTAGCCTACTAGCTATGATTTGGTCAATATCTTGTACAAAATGTTGCACATGGAGATGGGTTCAAAATTGACAAATCTAGAAGGTTCTTTTCTCTAGGGATGAGGGCAAGAAATGGTGAATTTATCCCCTCTAAGCTTGCTTTTGTTCTTAGAATTTTTGAAGGAACTTTGCTTCTCGATGATGGGCCATGTTTTCTTGATAAAATGGGTGGAAAACCTATTAGGGCTAGGGGTCTTATCAAGTTCTACAAGTCTTAGTGCTTTCTCTACCTCTTTACTTTGTGATTTGCTTCATCAACACTTGTCTTCCTTGTAAAATAGAAAGGGAATGCCTTGTTTCCTTGAACATAGTCATTGACTTGACTAATACTATGATCTCAAAATGTGATCTATAGCCCTAAAAACCCATAATTTGGCATCAAAAACCTTAAAAAAAATGGTGTTATTAGTCTCACTTTTTTAGATTTTTTGGAAGATTAAAAATTACATCATTTTGCAACCATGGCTTTAAAACCCTATAATGTTTGAAAAAACTTGAGATCAACCCCCAAATTGAAAATGGTGTTATTAGTGTACACATTTTATTTATTTCTTTATTAGGGTTTAAATTATTTTTATTTTGAAATTGTGCCCTTCACAACTAATATTGTTGCAATCGAAGCCTTAAAATCAACCATTGAATTGGAGAAGGTGCTACCAATAACACCCTTTTCTTCTAGGGTTAAAAGTCCCTACATTTTTAAAACCATGGAATAAAAGAGGGGTATTCTTGCAATTGAAATCTTATCATCCACCTTAAAATCTGTCTATTTAGGCTTGAAATGTTAATATATTTCAAACTAATTTTCAACCAAACCCTAAATAATGTCATGAAGCTAGCAAACATTACAAAGTGCCCTTAGGTTTTAGCAGTTTTCTTTTATAATTTCAGCAAGATTTTAACAAATTGTTGAAATTACAAGTTTTAATCATTTAAATTGTATGGTTTATAAATCCATATGTAGTGTTAAAATTTGCAAAACATTGTCAAAATCATGATTTTTCATCGTCAAAATTTGTAAAATAATGTCAAAGGGAAGGATGCTACATGATTAGATTGTTGTCGATGACAATATTACCCCATATGTAAAATTCAAGAGTGGGTAATCTAGTTGAGTTCATTGAGTTGTTATGAATAGTTGACATCATCAAGATATTCTAGATATTCAAAAAAAGAGGGGGTAATCGACTTGTTAGTTGACTAGTTTTAATTTTGTATTTTATAATGATAATATAAAAATAGTGATTAGTATCACTATATTGTTTTACTAGTTACATCAATAGGTGTTTATATCTTAGAATATGGGGTGGACTTGCACCTATGCTTTTCCTAGATTGCACAAATATGAGACAAGTGTACTATCCAGATTGATTCTATGGTAGTCGTTCCAAATTCAAAATAAACAATTATAAAAAAAAGAATATGAAAAATAACCAGTAATTGATGCATGGATAACTCTTAACTTATGCATGTATAACTCTGAATTGATGCACAGATAACGAACAATTTATGGCAAACAACCCGTTTAACTAGAAGAAGACAAGAACAAGTAACAAATAACTTATTATTGGCACTTAACTTGTGGCCTATCGGTGTTTACTAGCCACAAGTTAAGTGGCTATGCTAGTTTTAGAATTTGGTGTGGACTAGCATCTATGTTTTTCCTAGATTACACAAGGATGAGACAAGTGTGTTATCCATATTGATTTTATGGCAGCCGTTCCAAATTAGAAAAAACAATTATAAAATAAAAATGAATATAAAAAATAATTGGTAGCTAATGCATGGATAACTCTTAGCCGATGCATGGATAACAGGAAGTTTGTAGCAAACAACTAGTAACAAATAACTTATTTGTGGCACTTATCTTGTGGCATATCAATGTTCACTAGCCACAAGTTAAGTGGTTGTGCTAGTACTATGTCGTCCTATAAACAATCATTTTTGCCCATGTTATGAACACATTACTATTTTTACCAACTAACTAAAACAAATATATTAAAGAGATTTACTAACAGCCAACTAGAACTAATTGATTTTGAATACAATGTTCAAAGATATAACCAACTAGAATTATTTGGAATTGGATTTTAAATATAATGATCTAGATATAAATAGCAATCAATGAAATTCATCTTAATGTCAAATCTATAACATTTTAAGACGACTAACAGTTAAAAACATGTGTTTCCTCTTAGGAGGTCATAGGTCCAAATCCGGAGGGGGTAGTGTATGTACATCTTCGTAGACTTTAACAGTTACATCGCATAGAGGGGGCTCCCTTGTCCCACAAACAAGGTGTTCTTATACACCAAATTGATGTTTGGCTTGGTTGTGACCTTAAAAATAGATTATTATTAGTACAACCCTAGTGGGCCTAATGTTAAGAATTTGTTTCCTCCTAAGAAGTCATATGTTCAAATCCGAAGGAGGGTGGGGTATGTACTCCTTTGTAGTTTTTAGTGGTTATATAGGAGGGGTCTCATACACCAAATTGGTATTTGGCTTGGTCGTGACTTTAAAAATAAATTATTATTATGAACCATCATCAAAAAATAAATTGTTCACAAAGAACAAAACATAGAATAGTGTGGCAAATAATGCATAGAAAAACACAATGGAAAAAATATATAATAATCTTGGGTACTAGTGAGAGAACTCTTCATTGCATTTGTGTTTTTCCTCATTCTTGCAAAAGTTAATTGTCTTGTACAATGGTGAATAAATGTTAGTAGAAACATCGATTCATTCATTTCATTTCAATAAATTTTAATAGAAGTAGAATGTAATGTCCTTGGTCCCCTCGGTTCCCTTTAGAGGTGATAGGTCTCTGCCTAGCCTGTATTCTTTCAGCACTCAGAGACCACCCCCGAGCTGGGCTATGTATCCACTAAGGAGGAACTAACAGGCTCACTCACAACCTTAGGCATAGTCATTCTTGGTTATCCAGCACACAACTGGCTCTGTCAAGCAAGTGGGGAGACAAGGAAGGAGGTTTCTAAGTCAATGAGCTCAACACACACATGCATATCCAATTGACTTCAGACAGTCCAGGCACCCCCATTACCTCCACTCTTAGCCTAAGTAAGGTCCCCTTCTTTGCTACACAATCCCTATGGTGCCCCTTCCCTCAACACTGACATGGGCAGGTATGGATGGTCTTGACTTCTAACCAAGGATGAATGAGCCCTCATTGGCTCTACCATGAAATCTAACTCCCCGTTCTCTCTCCCACTGCGATCCGCTCTTGGATCTTCCTCAAAGTTGCGGTAGAAAGGTTCTATCCCGCAACTAGATTTTTGAGCGATTAGATTCAGGTTTCCCTATGCATTTCTGGGCTTCCAACCCTCTCAATTTTGCCCCAAAGTTTGGGTCTATGGGTCCCCCCATCAGATTTCTCTTCCCACGTAGATTTCTGGGCGTTTTTGGCTCTGCAAATTGTGGCTTCATTCCAAGTCGCAATTTTTGGTTTCTTTCTTATTGCTAGGCTACATCCTCCATGAAATTGAAGCTTGCATGATCCACCATGGAATGGGTATGAGGGAAAACACATCCCCATGAGGTAGGGTGACTTATGGGACAAGCAAAACAAAGCCCAGTGACCCCGCCTTACGAATTTCAGGGCCACCCATACTCCATCAACCTCATGAACATATTTCTGAAGTACATCCTTACAACATAATTAAATGACAACTAGGACAGTCAAAGGTGGGTTCTCAAGGTGACATTGGGTAGCCTAGGGTTCAACCCCACAACCCCCTCACCTCTCCCTAGTGGATACACATAGTCCCTTCATTTAGTTGCATCCATAGCTAGCCTCTTGGTATTTTTATTTACACTATAATTATCTACATGTTTTTACAATTTACATGACTTACTAGCACATGGATAACACAATTTGAAATACCAGGCTAAGCATTCACTAGTGGGGCCTTAGCCTTAAGCTCCACGCTAAGAATCATACATCACATATATACAATCTTTACATTAAAAGCCAATATATCCTAAGGGTCAAAATAGGGGTATTACAATCCCCTCCCCCTTAGAATAACACCGTCCTTGGTGTTCCAATACTTAAAAATACTTACACAATTTACACATGTCCAAAATTCACAAAAATGTAGCAGGTTTGTCCTGCATTTCATCTTTTACTTTGAGCTTTCAGGACCAAGTCCCAGGCTTCTACAGGTTGCTCCTGTTGGCTTTGACCTTCCAGCTCCACATATGGGCATTACTCCACAACTATCCCTTCCTTTTCTTTACCTTCCAGCTGATCCACAAGTCTGGAAACTTTATGGCTACAATTCTTTTTGTTATCATTTGTTGGGCAGTTACGAAGGCAATGATTTCCTCCACATTCCCAACATTTCAGTGGCTTCTTTTTCTTTACCTGCTCAATTTATTTTGAGTCTTCCAGCCTTGAGCATTTCTTAATGGATTGATTGGATGAATGCCTCTTCATTGACCCACTGTCCTTTCCACTGTTGATAGCTTCCAGAATGCCTTTTACCTAATTTTGCAGACGAGTAGAGTCCTACAAAACCTATTTTGTTGCTTCTGTAGCTTGAGCACTTCCTCAAGATTTCCTTGGGTCTTGGCAATTGTTTGAAGAAGATTTCCAGCCAAATCAAATAGCTTTTGGTTTGCTGCTATGGTCAATGTGCACAACTGCCGACACTTTGTTTGCTAGCAACACCTGCTTTGTAACAACTACAACCAATTGGTTTAATTTTCACCTGTGAAATTAATCATTGCAAATCTTGTTAGGCCAAGCATAACATAAGCATTAATATCAATCAATTACATATCCAATTGACATGGAAAGTTCATGCTTTATCCATAATACTTCCACACATTTCATGCTTTTCCAACATGCAAATGAACTCATTCATGTTCATCCTTTCACATGAAATTAACTAATTCAACATCCACACTTTATTCCAAGCAAAATAAACATAATCAACTTTAAGCCATAATATGCATTCAACAATTTTATGTTTCTAAAATGCATCAATAAAAAATGAAAGAGAAGAGTAAGATTTCCCCCTTCTTAATCTTGTTCCAATTTGGAGCCCCACCACAACTGTGGTTCCATGCCCCTTGGTCTCTTTCACTTTAAATGTGAATGCTTGGCTCGTTTTTTCCTTGTTTTGAGCAATGACACTTGGTGTCTAAGGTCCAAGGCTTCTCAACCAGGGAACCCCTCTCCATAATTTCCTGCAGAACCTTTGGCTGCTAGGACCTACACAATTCCATTAGCACCACTTTCCATTGTTACTCATACTGAGCTTTCTAGGACAGTCACATGTCTACATGCACCCTTAGGATGCCTTCAAGGTCCTTGCATCCAGCAATACCTACACTCAAACATTGAGTCAATTCACATGTCAAGTTCATTTTCATAGGATTTAGCTCTAAACAAGAGTTTAAAAATCATAGCCAAATCATATACACACGTATATTCATATTAAATAAGCAAGAAGATGCAAGATAAACCAAGTACTTATCTGTATTGGTCGTCTTCACGTTATTTTACATGTTGCTTCTTTGATTTACAAGCCTTAGGTCACCTGTGGATACAATAATGAATGTTTGGTTAGCACGTAGGCTGCTCCACAACATTCAAATAGCCAATGCCAAGCCAGTACACCGACTGGGTTTATCAGGCATTCCATTAACCAATATGCTAAGCCAGTTCTCCAACTGGGTTTATCAAGCATTCAATGAATGTTTGGCCAACACGCAGGCTGCTCCACAACATTCGAATAACTAATGCCAAGCCGGTACGTCGACTGGGTTTATCAGGCATTCCATTAACCAGTTTTCCAAGCAAATTCTTCGACTGGGTTTATCAAGCAAACAACAACCATCCACACACATAGGGATGGTATCCCTTCTTCATTTTGCTTCTTAGTATGCAACACCAAATGGCATGATATAAAATTGTAACATACTTCATAAAAATACACTCTCTAATATTGAAACACCAGGAATACGTCCATTCCCTTAGGGTGTAGTCAATGTTGACAACCATAACACAACACAACACCCGAAAGGTGTGCACTTCTTTTCGATGTGAGCCATGTAGACCATAATCACACTCAAGCAGTCTGAAATAAAAAATAAAAAATGCTCTGTATATTAATTCTAATAATTAGACATGCATATTCTCAATAAGGGTTACAAAATACTTATTGGTTTGTAGATGTATTTTCTCTTCCTTTCGCGAGGAACGGGGCTCATTTCTCCGAGTTAACAGTCCCTCGGGATTGTTGCCCCAATCACTTTCTCGTTTCATAAACAACATATTCCCTATTAGCATAACTTCACCATCTCACCCGCGTTGTTTACCAACAAGCAGTTCATATGATATATTATCAAATTTTACAATGGCGTTTCACCCGAAACCCATTTCCAAAGCACGAGATCCTTCCCATGGAGTTTGGCTTCTGCAGCCCATAGCACTTGGTCTTCCTGCAATGTGTCTTCTTGAAACACTTCTCAAATAGCCAAGCAGTCAGCAACATTAGCAATCAAATTCAAATCTGATTTCCATAACCATCCATGGCATTAGCAATCAAATTTGATTTGTTTAACCATGAGGCCATCATCATATTGTTTGGCTCTTGTAAGTGGTAGAACTTTGTCCATTATGGTTTTACACTTGTTGCCATAACTTGGACATCCACCTACAACATGTTCTCTTGACACAATTCTAGATTAGCCAAACAACCATTAGCAATTATTAGCAAAATTTCAAATCTGAAACTTACAAATTCATTCTCTATATAAATCAGATTTCTCAAACCCGAGATCTTTCTCATGAATTTAAATTGAAAATTTCAAATCTATTTCATACAAAAATCAGATTTCACATCCATGAGATTCTTCTCACAATGTTTGGCTTTTGCACACGGTAGATTTCATCATTTATTAGTGACTTTCACACATTGCCATGTTCAAGACAATTCTACCTGCAATCTGAATTCTGCATATAATATTTTCATTGCAACATTTACAACAACCACTAAAGTGATCTCAGAATTATAACATACTATAATTCAAACACTATTAGCTATTAATATTTCAAATGCAATGAAATACGATCATTGTATATGCATCATTATCACAATAAAATGCAATATACAATCACATTATCTATGCCATCAAATAAAACTTTAAATAATCATGATTTCACAATCATATCCTTTCATACAACTATGTCCTCTCAACAAAGCATTATGGTAGCCCATCAAACACAACTACCTTCTTCATGCAATTCTTTTCCCATAACATCTCATGAAATGATCTTATAATTTTCAATAATTCTACCATTTCATCTATCAACGAATTGTAATGAAGTATACACCATAATCATGCATTCACGAATGCATCTTAACATGTGCACCTACACATATGCATGCACAAATATATTCACATGCACTACTACAACAGGACTATAATTCCTCACGTGCTTTGGTTATTAAATTCATAACCAAAATATACAAATGGCATGATATATTTTCGTATGAATGCATCTACAATTCAAAACCGCTAGATGGTATAAGAATCATTTCCCTTACTACCACATACCTCACCATACTTGGTGGAATAATGTTTGCATAAATGCATTCATCATCACATACATACCAATTTATGATTATTAAATATGGTTCAAGGGATTCTTACCCAATCCCCTTTTTGTATGCAATCAACATAAACAATTACCTGCATGGCTCCCATTAACATCTTTGATGTCCCCTGATCAGTTGGTCTCCTGCAAAGGATTACACCATCCTTCCACCAACCTCATGATCATAGATTTGTTGCACCAACCTTTCTTCATAAGGTTGTTGGTCACATGAAACAACATCATCAACATATTTAGCCATGCTTTTGTTGTCTTTGGTCCCGCACAAACATATTCACATGCATGTATAATATTCCTACTTGCTACTTTCCAAGCATACAACTCTTATGCTATAAACAAAAATAGTTTAAGGTGATAAATTTTCCTCTTTGTCAACATTTCTCTCTGGAGATTATTCTCCAATTTTAAGCTGTAACTATGTTGTCAGTCCTATGTAGCTTTCTTTGATCACCGCAATAGCTCACATTGCACTAGGTTCACATGCCTTGCTGCTCACATTGCTTTCAGAAATTATGGTCATGTCCAACTTGGCCTTTCTTGGACTTCCCTACACTTATGAGCACTACAATCTGTTCAATTCCAATTCCATATGGAGTCCTTCAAGGCACATTGTATGCCCTTGCACCTCATTCAAATTTTGGTTACCTGCATGTAAACTCATACTTTGGCCCAAGCAGTCCCAGTGTTGCAACCTTTTCGGCGCACTTTCCCCTTTGTCATCAATCGACGAACTTTTGAATTTTCCGCCGACCGTTTCGGTGATTTTCCAATTTCTCATTGATCGACAAGCTTTGACTTTTGTGTCGACCGTTTCGGCGAACTTTACACTTTGTCGTCGACCAATTGCGACGACTTTTCCAATCTGAAGTCAATCGACGCAACTTTCATTTTCGCATCGAAACACCTTTTTGGCGACTTTTCCAATTTTGCGCCGACATACACTTAGGCAAAAACATCAGAAAAAACATAGAAAAGTTAGAAATTTTTCTTTCTTTTTCTGATGACCAGTGCTGAGCAGAAAGCAAGCTTACTACCTCTGTAAGTTGTTAGATGTAGCCCATGTAGGCCCAATGTTGTAACCTATGCTCTGATACCAACTGTAACGTCCCCGGTCCCCTTGGTGCCTTTTAGAGGTGATGGGGGAGCTCCTTAGAAACAACGTGCTATTTTTTTTAAACTACGCACTTTCGCACAACCGCAACAACTTCAATCCACAATCTGCAAATTGGAAGTCAGAACTCTAAATTCACAGATTCGAGAATTACACCTCCGACTTCTGCAATACGCAATGCGGGAGTCGGAAAGTCGGAACACCAAATACACAACATCGAAGAAATACGCCTTCGACTTCTGCAATCCGCAGTGCAGCAGCCGGAAGTCGAAACACTAAATACACAACTTCGCCAAATCACGCCTCCAACTTCCGCAATCCGCAATCCACCATGCGGAATTCGGAA
Source organism: Larix kaempferi (assembly GCA_027924585.1). NCBI lineage: Eukaryota > Viridiplantae > Streptophyta > Pinopsida > Pinales > Pinaceae > Larix > Larix kaempferi. The sequence continues at coordinate 1,742,067 of BSBM01001504.1, read as the reverse complement.
ATTCGGAACTCCAACGCGCAACTTCAAAAAAATCACCTCTCCAACTTCCGCAATCTGCAATCCGTGATGCGGGAGTCAGAAGTTGGAACCCCAAATTCACAACTACGGGAAAATTACTCCTCCAACTTCCGCAATCTGCAATCTGGCTTGCGGGAGTCGGAAGTCAAAACTCCAACTTCACAACTCCGGGAGAATTACACCTCCGACTTCCGCATTCCACAATCCGCCTTGTGGGAGTCGGAAAGTCAGAACCACAACATGCAACTCTGAAGAAATCACGCCTCCGAATTCCGCAATGTGGGTTTGGAAAGTCGGAAATCGGCCATACACCCCTGTTACTGCCAACTTCTCAAGCCGATATCTTTCTCATCTTAAGTCCATTTTTGGAAAACCTGGTACCATTGGAAAGCTCTCGGCAAGCTCTATGCAACGGGGTGATCTTCTACCATACCCGAGAACTCTGACTTTGTCCTTCATCCAACCAAAATGTTTCCCCAAACCTCATCCATACCTCTTTACCACTATGTAAAGAGCTCTGATCCACTCTGTCATGGCCTCTCCCTTCATATGACCCACGGAGGGAACATGGACACAACAGGGGGTGTTTATTTCTCCCCCAAAGCTATGACTAAACCTTCTGAGCCTTTACAAGACTTAGCCCTATCCATCAATGACAACTCATGGCATTACAAAATAAGAGTGTAGAGGTGTAGAAGCATGGTAAAATAACATACACAACAAAATTAAACCATATGAACACACACCCAGAATGCCTCTACCAACATTTCATCGTAGGCATATACAACATAATGCACAGGAATTCAGTCCTATTACTCAGCTGGATCAATCTATGTATCCTGACATAAACAAACAAACATGCATATATGTAAAATAGGCATAATTTGAACCACATAGCACACTTATCTTTTCATTGAAATATTCAAGCAACTGGCTATGGACTGCAATGTTCCAACCCAACCATAGGTCTCTGCCCAGCCTGTATTCTTTCAGAACTCAGAGAACACCCCCGAGCTGGGGCTATGTATCCACTAAGGAGGAAATAACATGCTCACTCGCAACCTTATGCACAGTCATTCAAGGTCATCCAACACACAGTTGGCTCTGTCAAGAAAGTGGGGAGACAAGGAAGGAGGTTTCTAATTCAATGAGCTCAACACACAGAGCTACATGCATATCCAATTGACTTCAGACAGTCCAGGCACCCCCATCACCTCCACTCTCAGCCTAAGTAAGGTCCCCTTCTCTGCTACATAGTCCCTCGGGCGCCCCTTCTCTCAACGCTAACCTGGGAAGGTATGGCTGGTCCTGACTTATAACCAAGGATGAATGAGCCCTCACTAGCTCTACCATGAAATCTACCCCCCCGGTCTCTCTCCCATGCGATCCTCTCTTGGATCTTCCTCAAAGTTGTGGCCAAAAGGTTCTGTCCCGCAACTAGATTTTCGGGCGATTAGATTCGGGTTTCCCAATGGATTTTTGGGATTCCAACCCTCTCAATTTCACCCCAAGGTTCGGGTCTATGGATACCCCCATCGGATTTCTCTTCCCACGCAGATTTCTAGGCGTTTTTGGATCTACAAATCGTGGCTTCATTCCAAGTCTTGATTTTTGGTTTCTTTCTTACTGTTGGGCTACCTCCTCCATGAAAATTGAAGCTTGCATGATCCACCATGGAATGGGGATGAGGAAAAACGTCCCCCCATGAGGTAGGGTGACTTATGGGACAAGCAAAACAGAGCCCATACCCTGCCTTACGAATTTCAGGGCTGCCCATACTCCATCAACCTCATGAACATATTTTTGAAGTACATCCTTACAACAGAATTAAATGATAGCTAGGACTAAATTACTATATTGTTCATGTGAACTGTTATGAGCATCTAAGGAATGTAATTATCAATTTAATTATGAAAATAAAATATATATTTTTTCCCTAGAAAAAAAGGACTTTAAAAAACTTGCAATAGACTTGTTCTTGGAAATAAATGATGCTAAATGGATTCGAACAAATGAGTGTTTGTAAGATGGACTAACACTTGTAATTTGACAAATATAAATAAATTTATTTCCTAAGGAACCATAATCGAAGCTTGCTTGCACAAATTAAGAAGTTAGCGAAGTGTTGGATTTATTGCCTTGGCCATTAGTTGCTTATGTGCCTACTTGGTGAGAACCACAAAGAAACTAACTCAACAATTGAGTAGGTTGCAAATCTTGCAATTGGAGGAGAAACTCAAATGAATAGTTGGTAGGAGGAGATATTTACTCTGGTGACTCAACTACACCGGGAATTGGCAGAGAAGGAATAAGCATTGGTAAAGCTACAAGCAACCATTCAAGAGGACCAGAAAGCAAGGCCACCTTCCATCACTCTTGTTGAAGCCAACACCATGAACGAGACAACTCTAGTAAGTTCACCTTTCTTAGGAATTTCTCAAGAGCATCTTGATGAATTTGAAAAGCATACCAAAGGCATTGGTTCAAAATTGTTAAGGTAGATGGGCTAAGATGGACAAGGCATCCTAAGTTCTATTGTCGTTGCAGTGAGGGTTAAGCATGAAGGCCTAGGTTTTGATGATAGAAAGGTGAAGGCGATAAACAACAATATTACTTTCATGAAGGAAAAAGATGTTGCAGATTGCTACCATCTGAAAAAAGAGTAGTAGTGAAGGAAGAGGGAAGCACAATCCCACTCCTTCATTCTTGTGGCAGATCATAGAAGAGTAACAATGAAAAGAGTGCAAAGACTCAACTTGTACCAACACTTAAAATAAATGGCTAACCAACAAGTCGGAACAACAAAAGGAGAAGCCCAAGACATATGCAAGGTAAGGCATCTCTCATTTGTCATTGAGGAAAGAGGTATGAATTAGGTAAGGCATCTCATTTGTCATTGCGATAAGAGGAAAGGCCATAGCACTACCAATTGTTTGTACTTAGATGTATGTGCATTTTGTGGGAAGAAAGGCTATTATGTCAAATATTGCTAGGAGAAGCAAGCTACATGCCACAATTAGTTTTCAAAGGGAGAATGGAAAGAAGACTACTCCAAATTGACAACAAATTCAAAGGCACATGGAGAAAAACAACATGTCAAGCAATCTATGTAGCACCAAGAAATTGTATGATCATTGTAAGGTAGTGGCCATTGGTAAGAAAAGTGTTGGTAACTTCACCTAGAGATTCACCCCAGAAGAGTGAAGTCTAAAGGACATGAAGGGCACCAATCCATGGAAAACCAAGGAGAAACAAGTGTCTACAAATTTGCAACAACAAAAGAGGTTAGCCTCACCAACTAAACGAGTAGTTGTTCTATGGAAGTAGGAAAGAGCAAAGAAGGATTTCAAGCTTGGGTTGATGTTTTATTCATTGTTGATTAGATGAAGAATGGCTTGTTAGCAAAGAATTGTTTCCATGTCGAGAAGCAATTACTCCTAGTAGAAGAGGAAGCCAAACCTCACTTTCTTTGGGTTTGTTGTGTGGTGGCATTGATTGTTAGGATCTCATTATTGAACGAGTGTTGTAGACATTCAATAGCGAGCAAAGATCGTAATTTGACTTGGCTTTGTTGATTGCAAAAATAAATCGTCTTCAAGCCTAAGAATGCAAGAGACTTGCACGTTGGAGATGGGAATGAATTATGATGAAAGAGCTTGGATTTGGATATTGCTACCATACCATATATTTATTAGATGTATGTGCATTTTAGAGCTGTGAGTTGGCGAGAATTTTTTTTTACTATAAGAATAAGTGAGACAAGAATCAAAGCTAGAGCCATATCCAAAAGTAGAACCAAAGCTAGTAGCCAGAGCCATGGGATAGATTTTTGGTTTTGTCTACCGGATTTTGGAAACCAAAGTCTCAATGGTGATGCGTGATCCAAAACGTATCCAAACAAACGAGTGGTTGCAAGACTGAAGGTGGGATAAGACAAAAAACAATGCAATGCAAATTAAATGAGACTGGAAAGTAAAGTAAAATATTAAATAAAATGAAAATAGAGGAGAGAGTAGAACATGAGCTAAAATATTAGCCTCTTTGGTCTTCCCATTACCTCATAGCTCCCCTATATCTCTTTGGAATTGGACTCTCAAAGGGTATTTTGGCCAAAGAGGGATGATGCTAGAGAGCTAAGTTGCATTGTAAACAGAGATTGCCGAGGTAAAATATTTGTCATATGGTGTATTTAAATTGTTGGGTGAATTCCTAGTTGTATACTCTGGTTCTTTTACTTGTATTAGTTATGGGATAATGTGCAGATTCCTATTAAATTATATATTTATGTAGCATTGTAATTCACTGGTTGAATCACATGGTATATATTGGTTGTTGAATGTTGTGCTTCGTTAAAACTACAACACCACCTCTCGATTGGATACTAGAGAAAATCATAATCAATACTTCTCGTGGGGACTGGGGGAGATGTCAAATAATCATGTGGAAGCCTTGGCTCCATGCCAAGGTTTGACTCAATCCATACAAAACAATATGAGGTTTATAACTATTGTGGGAGATTCAATGATAATCATCCGATATATAGTCTCTAAGCAGGCACCAAGGGATGGACCTTTAAGTAACATATGTGGAGAATTTTGTAATTGATAACAAATTTCGAAGATGTCAATATATTGCATGTACTCAGAGAACTAAACTTCCAAGCAGACATGCAGGAAAATGCAACGTGTAATCTTGGTCATGGCAATCTTCTAATTTGTGGGGAAGATATAGGTTATTGTAGCATTCCATAACTCCTTTGATGATGGTGCAAAACTCATTCAAAACTATGGACAAAACCCAAACTCATGGGCTATCACCAATATAATTAACAAGTGGGAAAAGGAGTGCAAGTTGCAAAAGACTCTCATGCATTCAAGTGCAATTAAGGGAATGTAATGCCTTTTATCTAAAGAATACACCAACATTATGAAGAGACATGTAGATTAAAATTTTGAAAATTATGGTGAGCTTCTTTGTACTTCCATATAGATTGTCTCTTGTATTTTTCAAAACAATTTTTCCAAGAAAGGCTTGATGAATTTGGTTTGGCTCTATCAAAAAAGAAAATGGATCAATTATTTGGGATTAACTATTTTTTATGCAACATCATATTGTCACAAAGATTTATTAATTTCTAGACGAGCCTCAAAAACACTGTGCCAAGCAGAAAACATCTATAAAGAGGCTGATCCAAACCAGTGACTACAAGAAGTAGACAACTTAAAATTGAAGCAGAGTTACTTCCACCACTTCAAGGACCCACAGGTAAAGGACAACTATAGTTGCAAACTAATGCTTATGATCATGAATAAGTATGTGATGCAAAATCTAATGAATTTTCTGAATCTGGAAGTATATATCACATAGGTAAAAAAGATAACCTTGCAATAAAACAAAGTTTAGAAAAAAATGATATTTGCAACCTTGAGGTTTTACTATACAAATTAACATCATGGATTTTATAGAAGACATGTAGTTAATAGTTCAAGTACAATTATCATCATAGGATATGTGGTTTAATTTGTTTGATTTTTCTTTACAAAATATTAAAAACAAATAATTATCTTGCAAATGTTGTGACTTGAGAGCTAGACTTTGCTAAAATGTTATAATGAACGAAAGGAACCAAACAACCTCCAAACTGGAATCAAGATAAACAAGAATCAAATGTTTAAAATAATTTAACAATACATCTCTTGAAGACAAAAAAAATATTCTTCATGCCATCTACTACAATGTATATAAACCATAACAAATGGATACGTAATGATAGCATAATAGTCGACCTGCTGATAAATGCAAGATATAGAAGTACATTTATAACTGGAAGATCTATCACATCTAACTTTGAGATCCTTACCATCATGTTAGACATGCATTTCCCCCTTCATCATATGTGGGAAAAGAAATGACAGTGGCCAAGTGGGTTTAGAGAACCACATGGGATAGATTGTTTCCCATGGTCCAAGCAAAGGTGAGGTCAAAAAGAGGAAAAGCATAATGACCCCATCACTAATCTACCATCGTCAAAAATAGACCATGGAAAAATCAACTTTAATGATGCTCACTAGGACCGATACTATAGATCCAAGGCAAAACAATTCCTGACTCCCAATGCTAACAATGAAACAAAGAAGCAAATAACAATGTTTCTTAACCAACAACTCTTTATACATGTGTATAATTTCTTGTAAACACCCAAATAAGGAGTTTAATAACACTACTATTTTCAATAACACTACCATATCCAATACTAAATAAATAAATGAATATTGGTAGGGTAATCAAAGTTGAGGTGTTTTGGCAAGTTTGATTGTAGATCAAGGTACTACCAAATCAAAGTTGTAGAAAAACACTGTCGTAAAACGACATATTTCAAACTTATGGTTAGTCTATTTGTATTTACATAGATGATATGCGTGTATTTTCTAAAGAGCATTAGAATCATATTAATTATTTTTAAGAAATAGTTGATGAATTTGGTTTGGGTTCCCAAATAAGAATACTTCCCAAAACAAAAATGCAACCAACCTTGATCCTTTCTAAGTTGCAGATTACTCTATTAATCTTTTCCTAAACACTATAAGGTTCATGCATGAAAATCAAGTTTTCGTCTTAACACTAAAAGCTCCATTTAGGAAAAGGAATTTACATTTCCAATTCAAACAAATGTGTTGTTATGGAAAATACAAAAACATAAGTCACCCAAAAATCCTTGATTTGAATGCAATCACATTTTTGAAAGCATGGAATATTTTCCCTAAAGCTAGAAAAACTCTCAAAGAAAAATAATCTAAAATGGCACTCGTATATATCAGTCAAAAGCATGGAACATTTTCTCTCAAGCTAGAAAAACTCTCAAAGAACAATCTACAAGCACTATAATTATGAAAATTCCCAAACCAACCCCAACATCAACTTTAGAGAAAATCATTATAATTGTGGAAATTCCCAAACCAACCCCAACAACTCTCAAAGAAGAAGAATCTACAAGCATTATAATTATGGAAATTCCCAAACCAACCCCAACATCAACCTTAAAGAAAATCATTATAATTGTGGAAATTCCCAAACTAACCCTAACATCAACCTTAGAAAAAATCATTATAATTGTGGAATTTCCCAAACCAAACCCAACATCAACCTTAGAAAATGTTGAGAAATAAATGCATTTTAGTGAATGTTAGCTTCCAACCACTCCTTAACTTGGGCCACTGGAATTACCATGGGAATGTACATAAAATTGTTTCTGCTTTTTAGAATAATTTAAAAGAAAAAAGAAGTGGTGTACCTCAAACCCAAATAAGTTTTCTAGTTGAAAACTACTAGATTGAACAAAGCATACTTTCCACTTACCCTCTCCTTCCTAACAAGTTTACTTTCGAAAAAGTCACTTTTCCAATCTCAAGTTGCACTTTAAATTCAATTCACATGACCTCACTTCTTTAAAAGGAAAAAATTATTGACCATAATGCATCGTTTCCATGCAATACTTCACTAGTTTATCATCTCTACCTTTATCTTCATATTTGCAACCACCACCCCCAAACTTTCGATCATATTTTAATTTTGAAATTTCAAGTTCCTTATTATTAGTCCCTTCTCACAAGCAGCAGGGACTATAGAAATCGATTTCTTGCTCTGCATTACTTTGGCACTGTTACAAAAACGTTTTAGCCAAAGTTTTGAGAGCGGTTTTTTCCTCTGACCAATAGGCAGTTTAAAATCCTTATTTGGCCTCTTTTCGAGGAACTAGTACACTGATACGGTATAGGGTGATAGACTTATAGTGCTACATGTATAAAGTATGTGATGTATCTCCTGTGGTGAGCCGCATGCTGCATTTCCTCCAATTGTTGATGCATGTCCTCCACATGCATGTCCTTTGCTACCCACGGGGACTTCGACTATCCTCCACTTGCATGTCATGCATGTCCTTTGTTGTCCACGCGAGGACCCGTGGCTATTTCTTGCAGTCCACCTTGTTACTTCTCCTACTCCTCCGTTTCTAATCAGCAAGTCACAAAATGAAAGCGCCTCTTACTCCAGCTCCTCGTCAAATCTAGTGTTAGAATCCACATATTCATTTGGATAATATGGTCCTCTAGCCTCTAAAATGAATATTTACGTTAATATAGTTGCAATTATAGTTCCCAGACAACAGATCCATAGATTCTAATAGTGCAAAAGTAGGATACTACCAACCTTGGCGACGGAGTCACAAGTAGTCAAAGTCAAAATGTACGCGCAAGATACAACCCTGTTGTAGTTGGCTTCTACAACCACTTTCATTCCGTCAATCATCTCTATGGCATGCACTCTTAGTGTCAGGTTTGGAGGATCCTCCTACTCACCAGAATCGTTTCCCTTCCTGTTATCAATAGGGATGCATCGCAAGAGTGTTAATTCCATAGAACTTGAAAACAATAACAAAGATATGGGTGCAAATATGAAATGTAATGCAATTCATTTGTATTAGAGGTTTTAACATTATAAGAAAGTTGAGTTGGGTTCGGATTCGATGACCTTTCAAAGAGCGAGCAGGTAAGGATTTTTAGTATAGACGAAGTAGGCAAGGATTTTTAGTATAGACGAAGTAGGCAAAGAAGTCTGCATAACTCATACTTAGTCAAATAAAAACCAATCTCTGGTAAGCGCCATTAACTATGGACATAACTTATTGTTGTTAGAACAAAAAAAATGAAAAATTTACATCACAGAAGGTCTCTTTGCTGCATGTCAATCGATGTTGATTTGTCTTGACGTTCAAATGAAGAAGCCCTATTGTGTAATTTTTCAACAAATTTCTTTCATACTTTGTTATTCAATTGTGTTAAAACTTCTTCATATTTTATTTTCTCATTGTAAACACCAAATTTTTGTTTCTTCTCTTGCAGGGTTTCTCACTACGAGCTTACTGTAGAAGCAATGAAAATGGTTGTACCCAGACTATGAACTAGGTAGGAGGGTTTCTATCTCTCTTTGAGTTTTAATACATTCCAGGGCTCTTCCTTTGTGACGATTTGCAAATAGGACCATCGCAAAACTTCTACAATTTAACCATGTTGGAGTGATTGTATGTACTTTCTTCACAATTAGACCCCCAGGCTGGTGTGAGCTAATGTTGGCCACTCATGACGCGTTAGTCGCAATGGACTTCTGGAAAAACAAAAATATGAACGTCAAAAAACAATATTAGAGCTACCTACACAACTTTTTGGAATATGGCGTAAGAAGATGAAACGTAGACAATCAGATTACCTTCCGGAATATATAAATATTATTTATGGAAATTAAGCATAACTCCCAAAAAATGGGGTTCTCCTAAGGTTGGCATGTTATTTTTTTAAGAAAACATAATGAATATGTTTGCGTTGGTCCCCTGGTTTGGTATGCAAATGGTGGAATTTTGTGAAAAAAATTATATATAGTCGTAGATAACAGGCCATTCCAGTGCATCGCTATTTTTCCATATTTATTTATGTTAATTTTATTTTTATTTTTAATTAAGGAAGTTAGCCAAGCCCTAAAATGACCAGGTCGAGTATT